>OY970827.1:74980533-75549533 GCA_963853835.1 Calendula officinalis | reverse complement strand
ATTAGGATTTCCGGACTCCGAGAGTCCAACTTTGGTTTCCGGACTTTAAGAGTCCAATCTGTCAATTCTGTACTCTGCTATGGTACGAGGTTACAAGAGGAAATCCGGACTCTAGGAGTCCAATATTCAGGTATTTCCGGACTCCAGGAGTCCAAGTGCATCATTTTTGAAAGTCAACCAAAAACAGCATCATTTGTGAAAACTTTAAAGAAAAGTGCATTATTTATGAAAAAAACTCGTTTGCAGGGGAGGTGGAAATATCATCCAAAAATTTCAAACATCAAATCCTACGAAGTTGAAATCACAAAAAAAAGAAAAGAATAAGTCATGATTAAAAAAAATTGCCATAACTTTTAAGCAATTACAAGAGAAACGACATGGTTCTAAATGTTGAACACAAACACCTCCATACATCACCGGTTTACCTCCAACTCACCAAGAACAACTTTAACCTACGAAAAAAAAAAAGAGAAAAACTTTAGAATTCTACTCAAAATCTCAAGAGTGTTTGTGTCGAAAACAAGTAAAGCAAATTTAATTTTGACTAAATGAGTAGTGAAGAATTAAATAGTTTAAAGAACAATTTGTAATTCTACATAGCTGAGTCTTGAATTAAGATCCCCAATATAACTTTACAATTAATCATTATCCAGTTTTAAAAAAGAAGAAAGTTACAAATTTATTTCTTCCATTTCCATTGTGTGAAAGGAGAAAGTGGATAAACATGGTGTTAAGAGATAGATTGGTTAGCCAATCTAATGCAATCCAAAAAGATCAAAATTAAAACCCTGTATCACAAAAATTTACAAATACAATATTAAAGAAATAATGATTTGTTAATAAAACAATCCCAGATATGTCCCGTAGAAAAATGTCACATTTCGACCCGTCGCTAAACCCACCCGTCATATACCATTCAATAAAAGAAGTTAATGATGGAAAACCAATGAAGCCGGTTTCTATACACGTGACCAAACACGTCTTCCCTAAAAAGGAACTTGGGCTGAAATTATTGGTTGCAGCCGCAAGCTCATGAAAAGTAAATGTAGGAGCACCAATCTGATAAAAAAAACATTATATTAATAAAAACCTGCAAATCAGACCTATTAAAAAAACTGCATATATCAAAACCTGCAAATAAACTCATTTATCACCACATTTGAATCCACAAATCGAATATACATCAGATAAATAACAAAAATGCATACCATATAAATCGATGCTTGAATTGACCGTGACAAATAAGGACCGATTACAGGATTCGCAGCTGTGAATCTACCGGAATTGAATCGTTTCATCCATTAACAGATTCCTCAGATAAATCTCCGTCAATCCGGCTCGACAAAGATTGAGTCGGAGAGGGGCTGAGTGCGATTGTGATATATAGTATTTTGTAGGTAGTGTATATGTTCTTGAAAACTAAATCGGCGAAGCATGATGTTGATTGTTGTCCTTTCGAATTCCTAATTTGCAGGGTACGATTGAAAAACTCGAGGCCGCCTGTTGATTTTAGGTTGAAGGGTAATGGTGGACGCATGGTTGGAAGAACCGAGGAGACAGTTGCAGGCGCATGTTGAAGGAACCGAGGTTGAAGGAGTCGATGAGCGAATAGGGTTAAAAGGGAAGTGAAACGTCTGGGGTGTTTTTGAGGAAGGTAATTTAGGTTAGGAGACAGTAGGATATGTACATATTTTATGCAGATAGAATCGTCCTACAATGTAGTTCAGATGGCTAACGACAACGTACATGGGATTGTTGGTCCTAGTCTCGAACCTTGGAGTATGCATTTTTTTTAAACACAAAGGACATACAAATATAGAAAGTATTTGGCTGAATTTTCAGTCTGCTATTTATAGAAAGGTACTAAATACATTATAGATAGTAGAGATATTATATATTAAATTGATACTCAGTGAAATTCTTTGCACTCTCAAATAAATATATTAATTTTATATTAGATATTATTTTATATTAAAAAAATAGTACGTGGCTATAAAGATATTTTATATGAGATGAAAAAAACCCCTTAAGATCACAAAGATTCATTCAACGTCGACTCCGAACTAACTAATAAAGAAATAAATAAAAAAAATAAGGTAAATATTTATAGAGAATTACATACGAAGTATATTAATTTAAAATAATACAAAACAATAGGGAAGAAATGAAGGATAAAAGGGTAATTATACATTTAATGGTAAATGTACTATAGATAATGTTTAGGGTATAAAATTAAAAGGGGACAGTGAGTGTGTGGCTGTCACGTACCTAAGGTTAGGTGTGGAACCACCTATAACTACATAGTTTTGGTTAAAAAATATCCAAAATGATTATTTTTACGATATCTTGTCACTTTCCCACCATATTAGAACACTTAGATAATAAAAAACATCATTTCAAGAATATGACATGTGTTCAATATAAACACCATTTCAAGAATATGAAACTTGAAACACCAATTCAACAAAAACACAATTAAGATTTAAGATAATGGATGAGTTTTAGATGCGGTTTAATATACTAATGAGTTTATGTAATGAGTTATAAAATTTTTTAAACAAAATTATATATTTTTAAGTGGTTCCACACCTAAGCTTAGGTATATGACAGCCACACACTCACTTTTCCAAAATTAAAATAATATAAAATACAAAAACATAAAATAAAAGAAAAAAAGGAATTGAAAGGCAATTTGGGCCTTTCAAAACGGCGGAGAACCGTTGTATCAAATTTCAAATACGAATCAAAATCCAAATTAAATCATGGGTAGTTCAAAATCCCGCAATAATCTCACCAAACGGCTTTCAAAAAGTAATCTCATCATCATTCTTTAACGAAAAAATCAAAATCACTACAACCCCACCACCATGAACCCACTTCAAATCCAATTTAAGAATCTTGAAATGGAATGGGATTCCTACAAGCAATCAATTGGGACATCAAATCGCCGGAATTCCACAATCTCCGGCGTCAGCTCCTGCATCACCTTCGGCGACCACCGTTTCTTGCAATTGTACGACAACTCTCCTAAAGAACTAATGTCAATGCTACAAAACGAAAATTCGCCGAATGAAGATCACGATCAAGCTAAAATTGAAGTAATCGAACAACGGGTGACTGATTTTGATAATTGTCAGATTAAGGGAAGAAGATTATTTGAAGATTCAGATGAGGGTTTTGATGATGATGATGAAGGGTTAAAAAGTGAAGTTAGTATGGAGTTTTGTTATAAGGGTTTGAAAAGTTGTGATGAATCTGTAGAAAGTAGTGATCGAATTTGTATGGATTCATCGGCCGGCGGTTATGTGGCGGAGAAGAGTGGCGGCGGTGGTGGTTGTGCTCGGAGATGGATGGTTTGGGTAGTTATAATGTTGTTTGCACTTGGTGTTGTTGCTTTTAAGTGTAGTGGTCAAGATGAACAAAGTTTAGTTCCAACATGAAATGAATTTGATATTGATTTTTTTGGTATGTTTGTTGGGTTCTATTTGCTGAATCAATTTTTTATTACTTTTTGTTGGCTTAATTGTATATTACTATTACTATTGCCATTTACAATTTTAATGTTTAAATAAAGAGATTTAACTGTTGATAAAATACGACAATAATAAACTTCATAGGGTGTACATCAAACAACTTAGAGATAGGTCAGAAACCAAATCAAACCAAACTTGATGAAACCGAAACTGAAAATAATGAATTTTTAATATTGAAACTGAATTGATTACATATTTCCGGTTTGGTTTGGTTCGGGTATTTTAGCCCAAATGTTCATACTTATCTAAGATCGAACCCAACCGAAACTGATAAAATCGAAACCGAAAATGATAATTTATAAAACCAAAAACCAAAGCGATTACGTATTTTCAGTTTTGATTCGATTCGATTTCTTCGGCTCGCCCCATTTAGAGATCTTCACTCCAAATTTGTATACTATCAATTTTTCTTTATTAAAAGATTATTATTTTTATTTTTTTTTGGCACGAGATTGTTAACAGCAAAATCACATACTCATAGCTAAGAGGGTCAGGTGTGGTCACATCGGTGAAATGACCACATCTGCACCACATCAATATTTTACATTTCACATTCAAAACCCCAAAATACCTCCTCTACTATCACTTAAGCCATTTGAGCCCCACCCCTTTTATTTTTATTTTTTTTTTCAAAACAAATTAATATTTTATTAAAATAAAAATTACAAACTAAAAATAAAAAATTACAAATACCGAAAAAATAAAAAAAAATACCGAAAAATTAAAAAAGTTACCGAAAATTCTAAAAAGATACCGAAAATTACTTTGTTGTGTGAAAATTTGTTGTGTGAAAAGGTTTAGGTTGAGAAATGTTGTGTGAAAATTTGTATAAAATGTGTGGTATTAATAAGGGTTTAAGGTTTATTAAAATTTTAAAAAACAAAAAAAAATCGTTTTTAAACGTGTCAGCCCCATTGGCTCGTTGGGTGGCTGGCGAAGATAGGGGTTTAGCTTGGTGGGCGGTATGGTGGCTTGCGTATGGTGGCTTGGGTGAAATGGTGATGTGGCATCTCACTTGGTAGGGGTTGGATGACCCTAAAAACATAAATTACACACTAACTAAAAAGTCTAAACAAAGCCGATAACAACAAACTTCCAAAACAAAACATCTTTCCAACAATAAAACAAAACTATAAATATCAAGCAAATCCAAGTAACCATTATCCTACTCGTTTTTAGGCTCGATCTTGACCACGGTTGGACCCTCGGTTGACGGGTTGAGCTCATCCCAACAATCAATCCATGTAACCATAGCATGATTATTTTGATTTGTTCCGCATACTAATATATATAAGCTTTAACGTCATCAGAACTGAACCATCATTTCTCTATTTAAAAGGCTCATATTTACTTTCACAAAAAGGCCAATTTCGGATCTGATCCTACCATCACTAATGTCAGCACCTACCATCACTACGCACCACCACTCATCACCATCGCTATTGTCACCACCACCGGTACTGTCGTCACTTCGAAAAATAGTTACGAGTACCCGCCGCCGCATTGCGCGGGTACCCTGCTAGTATATATAAAAGGGTGATTTCTGCACCACAACTTTTATTGCATTCACAATTATTATTTAATATAGTTATACATTTAATTATAAAACTTGCACATTGTGGTGTATGCGATAAAAGTTGTGGTGTAGAAATAAATTCACATATTAAAAACCTTTAAAAAGGTCTAACAAAAAATTAGACCAAATAAGAATTACATTAAAAAAAACTGCAAGAATATTACTTGTGGGATTAATAAAAGTAACACAAGAATTTTAGGCGAAAAAAAATCATAGCAAACACACAGAGATAGTAAAAACCGTTTTCTAAGAAAGAACGTAACTACTATATAGATATTTGAAACGATATAATCATTGGTAGGAAAGATTATTGTGGGTAGCCGGTAATGCAGTTGCTAACTAACTGCTTTATATATTGTTTAGCCCGCTTTACTGGGGCGCTGCCACTAAACCCCCGCAAATTTGTCGTGGTCAGGCTGGATTTAGCTTTTCAAGCATACCATCTTCACCTCCTAACCCATATTAAAGGTTCACTAAAGTCTTATTGTTATCGTATAATTCTTAATCAATTTAAAAAAAAATTAACAGCAAATGCTAATCTACTCCTAAATCCAACTATGTCCACTATAAGACTTGAATTCTCATCCTCAATCAATTTAAATGAATTGTAACACTAGATTATCTATTTATTTAAATAAGATAACACACTATAATTTTTCTTACTTAACACTAGCAGATACCCGCGCAATGCGGCGGCGGGTACTCTGTAATTATATTTTGCGTTGATGGTAGTGATGGTGGGTGATGTTGCCTAGTGATTGCAACGGGGTGGTAGTGGGTGGCTAATCGAATGATGTTCAGATTGGGTGATATTAACTTGCGAACCCACCAACCCAAACCAGACATGAATTGTCACCTTTACAATTAATTGATGCTATACATCAAACAATTAGATTGCAAAAAGATTGCATAAATCATTGTAAATTTGAAAGACTTTTGCATAATTCAGTATTAATTAACTTAGTTGCATTGAACGGTAAAAGTTGAAACTTAGTTGCATAAATAAATCATTTTCCCTATTATTAACCACTAATCGATATACCCTTTACCTAAACTAACCATCTTGAAGTATACATGTTTGTTCCAAATATATTGTGTATGTGTATATCTTGTAAACAATAAACCATTATTCGTACAAGCTAATCGTTCATAGAAATCACCATTTGAATTGGAGCACTTAGTCAAATTAACAAACACAGAATTACAAAATATTGAAAAACCAAACAACAAAACCTCAAAATGAAACTAATAATGAAAGAAAAAAGATTATTAATAATACAAACTTTATCGTAGTCTTCATCCAACCGTGACTTAATTTGTGCAATATTGTGAGTGTCAATTGCCATTCTATCCATCTCTGTAAGTGATAATCCGAGACAATCAACATTTTTAAGTTCGACCACCTTTATAGATAACACACCAGTACCAACAACGACTTGTGCGAGTTGTGGTGGTGGGGACGTGGTTGTACAGCACCACAATGCAAACCACCAACAATTTTATATGCTTTCTCATCAATCCCAGCATTCAAATCAAAATCCCAACCACCATCACAACCAGCTAATTCACCTTTGGTTGACTTAGTCAACTCTAAATGGTTGTCAGCCTCCCCTCGTGGGCTCGGGTTCAGGCCCAAATTGTTGATGGGCTGGACTGATCATGTTGACCATCTATCGCCGCTGCTTGTTCTTTGCCTTGCTTCCTGCTGTACAAAATAGGCCTAATGGGACATCCGCGTCAAACATGTCTCAAAAGTCACTTAAAGTGTTCTCAAATGCATTAAACCTCATAATTTGACATGTAATCCCAACCCGCCCCGTATTAATATAACCTGGCTTTTGCCACTTCTACTAATTGTTTATACGCATAATTTAATTATACACAGGCCCCACAATTATATTTGGAAATTTAAAAAGAAGACTTTTCCCATTCTGTTTCTATTCAAGTATTCATCACCTTCTTTCATTTCATATGCAACAGCATTCCTGAAAGAAAACAATATATTGAATATCACCTTTAAGATTTGTATGCTTTTGTTACTCCTAAGGGCCATTTGGTAATCAAAAACAAGAAGTGAGTCATATATAAAATGACATGATACTCACATATAGATTAGAATACAAACAATTTAAGTGGTTAATCCAGCAAAAAATTGCATTTGTTTATGACAAGTGATCACACATTAGAAAAATTCCAACAATTTTGGAATGGAAGTGTGGCGCTAACAGTAAAGAATAAAAAGTAATATGAAAATGAAACCTTTAGGTTAATCCAAGCACTACAAGAAATCAAAATACTTTTTTCATACTCACATAGCTAACAAGCTAAGTACCACTGATAACAGCAAAAACACGCACATTAATACTGAAGCAACTTCTAATACAAATTGAGCACTCTCAATCCACCAAAACACTTAAAAATATTTTGATGTTCGGGCTGGTAATGGCATAACCCAATTAAATGAATACGATATACCTGAAATTGATGATTTACATCTTCCTGCTCAAACAAAACTATATTCAATTTAGGGATTTGTACAATCATAACACAAAACGAAATTCAGTTTTTGAATATGAGTAGAATAACAATAGAACCAGTTCAAATTAACATATTTACCTCAAATTGTTTCCTGGAGATTTAGTATGGAGTTGTGAATTTCACCGGTCGATATGTTTTATTTATAAAGTGAATATTGCGTATGGAATCGAGTAGGGTTTTGCAGAATGATAATCATCATGGCTGCAGAAATGAGGAGCCGAATTAACATGATTGGATTTAGGGTTCTTGATTCTATCATTTGTCAGAGAAATTGAAGAGGTGGGGGAAGGAAAAAGAAAAGCCCGTGATAACGAAGAGGCATCGAACAGGTTGATACCAGATGGGTGTAATTCGATGGGCTTGTTGATAACGAACATGTTAAATTTCGATGATGGGCCGTTTGATAAGTAATAACAGACAAGCCTCGGTGGACCTCACCCGTGTTTGAAGAGATATATAGATGTTGTTTAGGAAAAGCAGTGCAACTGAGAGCTTGGTCGAGTGGTAAGGCCTGTGTTAGGTCCAAAAAATATATTCCTAAAATCAGATATGTTTACGATGAGATTTAAATTCCTAACCATAAGAATAGAAGACAAACATCATACCCCTAGTTAAAAGATCCTTTGCTTAGTGATATTTTTAAGTGATAATTATAGATTGTCTTTTAAAATGATTTTAAGAAGATAAAATAAAGAGAAAGAAGATTTGGACACTTAACGTAGGTGGTTTGCGTCACTACACTTGTATTATTTTCTTTTTCGATCGCTTTTTTTCGTGAAGCCTTTTTATCTATACAAAATTATTTGGTGTGGCACATGATAAATAGGACGTCGTTTTTCACATTTATAACGTCTCTTCTTTACAGTATTATACATCAATTAAAAGCCCTCATGTTAATTATAGCGAACAAAAAAAAAAAGTTTAGAATGAAGTTCTATCTAACGTGAAATTAATCATGTGAACGTTGTTTTGAACATTTTGAAAGAGAAATTAATGCGTGTTCTTTGAAATAAAAAGGTATTATTTTTGTTTGCAACATCTCAATCTTACATTAATGATTAGTTATCCTATAAAATGGTATATATATTAAATAGAACTAGCAGGGTACCCGCGCAATGTGACGGCAGGTACCCTGGTGATTATATTTTGCGGCGATAATTTCAATCCTGATTTTATATGGTTACATATTTATTCACTTTCAATTGTGGATGAAGGCTTTGATGTAATTTCTAAACACCGTCGTTTCAACCACTAACAAACTGCAAAAATATATTAACGTCATGTCGAAATATATGCTCAAGGTAATATCTGTAATTTCAAAATATCAAAGATTAAATAAAGCGTACTACTAATTCAAAGTAAAAAAAAAAATCTCAATTTGACTTTAGGCCTTTTTTATCTATGACTTTTGACAAAAAAATCATCTACGAACTAAAGTTTTCTTTAGATTTAAATATTGTTCATGTTGATTTTTAGCTTTTTGGGTTTGCCAAATTAGCGTGGTTGATCAAATAAGTTAAACGTATGCATTGATTACGTATCTGGACTTGATTTATATTAAGTTAGCTTACAAGTAAAGGAATTTGAGAAAGTCAAAGAGAGTATATAAATTTTTGATAAATTTAAGGACAAGTTAGTTAATTTTTTTTCTAATAAACGCAAAGAAAAAAAAGAAATAATCCAATCTTGAGACAAATCCATAGAATAAGTAGGCTGAAATGAAAAGAAAAAATAGTTAGATTAAATAATTTTTGTTAGGAAAGTATTAAATTTAACAAAAAAGATTTACCATTTTTTAATTTGAATGGGTCAACAAAATCAAACGCATGTCAAAGGCAATGAAGTCAACTTACGTTTAAAGGGTCTGTTACGAAATGCATTCAGGATAACCACAAATATGTTTATTTATTCTTAAAATGAAAGAGTATCAATAATCCTTGTAGTTGAGATGATAAAGCTTGAAAGTTGTAACCTCAAGGTCATGGGTTCGACTCCTGGACCTTGCATTTTATTTTGAGATTGAAAAATTAAGAGGTTTCCTTAAATGGAAGGTTTGAATTCAGACATGCCATTTTTAGAAAAGTCTAATTTGCTTTATAAAGTAGTATAGATTTATAACAAAAACGTTCTCATTATTAGAGCACAATGAGTGGTGATAAAATGAATTAGTTATATTCTTCAGGTGTAAAGTTATATATTTATTGTGACGACCGTATTGTGATGGATTAAATTATGGTTGATTGTATAATATTTGATGGGATTGTGATTGAGTGAATTGTCTTTGGAGGAGTTGACTAGCGATTTGGTAATTGATCGATACCTGACATTTGTTCGTTTGAGTTGACGATTGTTGACGGGTTTGAAGAAGACTAGCCGGTTTGGAACAAGATTCATTGAGATTGAAGGTCATATGAGTTGATTGAAATTTTTGAAAAAAGATAGATTGAAAATAGAAAAATAGAAGAGTTTTAGTTGTGATTTGGTTTGTATTTGAGATGTTGATATATATTGGAGTGGAGAATGTTTAAAATATCAATACAAAATTTTGAAAAAAACTATAATATTAGTACCGTTATTAAAAAATGAAAAAAAAAAAACTCCATATAGAGTGTCTTTCGGTGTCGGTAATGCCGTCTGGAATGCCTCTAGGAACAACGATGATGAGTGAACAACAAAAAACGACGTGAACTCAGTGCTCTTGGGAACAACAAAAAACACCACCCACTCCCGGTCTCAAGTTAATACTATTATGGTTAACATTGTCCATATTGTTTATACTTCCTCCGATTCAAAATAAGTGACACACTTTCCTTTTTTGGGTGATTCAAAATAAGTGACATATTTTAAAAAATTACCTTATTTGACAAAGAAATAGTCGGACCCACTAACTATCTACTTTAAAAAGTGAAATGACTCATTTACCCTTACTTTTTACTTTTAAACATCATTAACACCACTTTATTCAAAAGGTGTGTGACTCATTCCCCACTAACCATCCAATTAATCTAATTTAATCATCATTATAATCTTTTCCCTCAAAAACAGTGAAACCTAAAATGTGTCACTTATTTTGAATCGGATGAAGTATATATATATACATTAAAAAGCAGTACATGTTAGTATATTCATATGAAGCTAAATGGAATTTCTTTTAGATGAAGGGGTGTGGTGGCGTGTCATTTCTCCTTCTCCTACGTGGCACAACATTTTCTCACTGCCACCAGTGAGTGATCGAGGTGAGTAAGTCTCACCACCACTTCAGCGGCGAGGATAGGGGAGGAAAGAAGCTGTTTGAAGTTTTTTTTGGGATATTTTGTGAGTGGGAGATATTTTAGTGGGTCGTAAGAGGTTTTTTAGATTGAGTTATGAGTGAAAGGGTCGTTACTGGTGTAAATGTGAAATGTGAATTGCCGAGGTGGTGAAACATATTGATTCACCACACCCGTTACTCTTATAAATTACATGAAGCACGAAATATTAAGCAAAACGGTAACATATGGAAAAATAAAATTCATTAATGTCGATAAAACTTTTAATACCGAATTCAACAATACAAGATATAGTAAATTAAGGTAAAAACTAAGTTGACAATTATTTATAGGAGATGGTACACTTGACATTAAACCAATATTTGGGATCAATCTCAAGCTCCAACTTGAATGGTGTGATTAGCCACAATTGGACTACGACCAACACCACCACCAACATGTGTATTTGGAACATTTTCAGATTGTTTAAACGCGTTTAGCTTCACCATATCGATTGTGTTATGATCTTTTACTTCGGGGATTCTTGGTTCATCCATTTCACTCATTTTCTCTTTGAATTCTGTGATTTTATCGTCTATTACTGGCTTCTTGTTCTTGTATAAAAAGTAAAGTATGATTTGAAGGATACCAAAGGTGAAACCAAGCGTATTTGGAATCTATAAACAATAAATGTTAGAAAACTGAAAATAAATTCCACAAATATATATAAAATAGTTTTGCAAAGTATTTATCGTACCGCTATGTTAAAGTCCCCTAGAAGTAAGCCATAAAAGAACCACATAACGGCACTAAGCGTGAGGGCGAGCGACAAAAGAATTGGCATGTACTCGACACTTTTTGTCTTGATCACTTGTCTCTGCAAAAAGAGATCCATTAAATTTAGGAAATAAAACATAATCTAGCTAATCGTTACAAGATTATTATTGTTATAACTTATTATATACATGCATAACATCAACCTAATATTTGTGGAATAAATTTTGCATTTGCTACATGTTAAAAAAACTCGGCTCAAGCACTAGTTATATATAAATTATAGTTGTTTATCAATTTTTTTTAGCAGCCACATATTATATAAAACTAGCAAGAAACTAGAGAATAACAATCGTTTGTACTTACCACAACACCTAGAGGGGCGACAAAAACGCACAAAGAAAATATGAGGCAAATCCATCCTACTATCACACCACGCTTAGCTCCTTTCGCAAGGAATTCGGTTAGGAGAACAATCAATCCGAAACCGACAATTATGAACAACGTGATTAGCTTCAAGCTTTCCATCTACACGTGAAATACCGGTTTCGTTTTAGGGTAAGATTAGAGAAAAACAAATTATCGATTCATCGATAAACACAAAGGAAATATAAAATATTACACATTCAGAACTTACCCTGGCCTTCTTTGGTGCATAGAAGACGAAAACACATAGATAAAACGTTTGTATAAAGATACCAACGGAGTTAATGGTGATTAGAAGCATGGCATTTCCCTTAAGCAATGCGTAATAGATCCAAAGCATCGCACTAAACAACCCGATCACATAAGGTATCGATTGAAACCCTTCGGTTGATTTTTTCTTGTAAACTTTATAGAACGTAGGCCTGTGGATTTTACATTGCAAAATGTTCAAATTTATTTTTTGGCAAACGCATATACATATACAAATATAGATGCAAATAAAGATTAACTTACAGTGGTGAAAGAAACACCATGAATGAGACAATATTGCCTGAAAATCATAATAAAACAAGTATATATTGTTAGCTAGACTTAAGTGCTGTTTGGTAAGCTCGTTAATGATTCCATTAAGAGGGCAGACTCTTAATCGAGTAGATTCAGAACATTTGGTAAGACTTCTTAATCAGTCTCTAAATAAAAAAAATGAACATGTTCTGCCTCTTAATTAGAGAGATGTGAGGAAAAGTCTGAATCATTCAGATATTAATCATTCAAATGCTATCAAATAACATCGGTTAGAGTTTGTTTAGTGCATGGAAAGTAACATGTATATTTACATGCATGCATTAAATCATACATATAGTATTATATATACATGGTTAATTAGAGAGAGAAAGAGTACCCATAAGGCCAAAAAAAAGAGTGAGGTGAGGGAATTGACCAGCAATCACCATTGTTACAGTTCTAGCTCTTTGAAATCACACACTCAAATCAACCAGTTACAGAGAACTGCCGATGATGGTGGCCGGTGTTGGCTTCTGTTGTTGTTCTTGCAGTTGGTTAATTGTGATGACAAATGGTGAAGTGATTAGTTTATATAGGCAGAAGGTGGTGAATGGTGGGGCCAGCCGTATATCATAAATATATTGTAAGATTAATTTTGTTTATATCTTTATCTATATAGATATAGAAAATGAGTTTTAAGTTTGAATGTAATATTTATTACTATAAATAAAAAGGGAGCCTTTGACAAAAAGTTTTTTAATAAATATAATCAAACTACTCATACTACAATTAAGTGAAATAAATTGTAGAAATTCAAAAAAGTTATTTAATAAATGTGTTCCACGTTTGAAACAGGTCGACTCGAAAAATAGAAATTATCGTATTTTCTCTTAGATGCGTTTAAATAAATAGGGGATACGGGTAAATTGCGATCATGGTTTAAGTACTTTGTCCATAACACCAATAATACAATGTATACGAATTACCTTCAAAATAACTCTTTATCATATATAAAAACTATGAATAGTACAAGCCATATTGTCTCGTTTATCATAAAGTTTTTGGGAAATTAAATTAAAGAAGAGACTCAAATAGTTTCCAGATGTTCAAAACTATATATGCTTTCTTTTCCATTCCCTATGTATATATTGCTTTCTCTTTTCATATTCTTCTTTTTAGACCATGCTACATCACCTACTAATTAATTATAGATACATTCACGGTATGATTTTTTTTTTTTCTTTCAAGTATGCTTGCATAAAAAGGGACTTTTAGAAATGGGTAACACTTAATAAAGTCAAATTTTTAAATAAACTTACATTAAAACAATCCTAAATATCAAATATTATACGAATAGTTAAAAACAAACGAATGAGCTTAATATGCCGAATATTTTAATTACATGGTAAACTAAAGTAGCGGAATTACAATTCTCAATCACAAAGATAACTAGTTAAAATGCAATGATAACCTACGAACTATGTCTCTATTTATAATCACGTATAGATCTTATAAACTTTGATCCATTCTATTCTAAAAGATAATATTCAAATCTAAAGTTTATCTTAAGCTCCAAGTAATCTTCTTTTCTTGGTCTGATCTTCTTTCAGTCTGACTATTCAGACTGAGCTAACTCCTGAGTCTGAATTTCATTCCGCTTGAATCCTTTGACTGAATTTTTCATAACAATCTTCTCTAATTAATGATGTCAAAAATTTTAATTGTAAGTTATATATTTATTATGTAAAGTATTGTGAGTTCCGAATTGTATGATTAAGCAACGATTACAGTGAAATTGGAAGATTGGAGTGAAGAACAAGATGGAGCTTTTGCACAAAATAATACGTATGATTCAAATGACGGCAAAATTGAATCAGTATTAGGTTACAACTAGGTATTTATACCTAGGCCTAATATTGACTAATTACATATTAAACCCCTAGACTATTTATTACATAAGTGACCCCTAAACTATTGATTACAATAAATGTGACCCAACAAGTATATCTCAATATGACATGTTGATACCATTCTATATTTTGGTATCTTTAAAATCAATTGCCTAATAAAATAGTAAAATGTGTCATTTTTGGGTCTCAAAATTAGAAGGTTTCCTAATCTTAGGAGTATGATCCACTTGACCCACACCAAACACTTGCTCATACTTCCCATTTTTAGGGTATGTGTCCCTTAACCAATGGGACCCACGCTTGCCACTTTCCAACGTGTCACCCACCGATCCAATTGGGTTTAAGGATTACAACTCATATTTTTTCCCTTATTTTCCCACTGTATTTATTGCATTAATTTTTTTCTATCATAGGCACACAAATATGCTAACGAACCCGATCCACAAGCCTGCAATTCCACCGAGAGGCTAAGGGGGCAATATATATCATACAAATTTGTTCGGATACTACAATTTATATTTGATATACTTATACAATTTACATTAAAACTTGTATATTGCAGTGCAAAAGAATTTTCGTGATATTGATATCACTTCCTAAGCTATTGCCATATCAGAACCAATAATATTACGTGGGTCCCTCATATACCCACCTAAGAGCATCCCCAATGGTTAAGTTATTGCAATGACTTATTGTAGTTGATACATAAACTTTCCACTCAAAATTTATAATAAGCTTTCAAAAAAACTTTTGGTCCAATGCATATACATGTAAAAAAGCTTTTTGTGTGTCTTGAGAATGACTTATGAAAGAAAAAGTTTTTTGAAGCAAAAACTTTTTGCTAGAAGATTATTTACCTTCTAATGACTTAGATAAAAGATAAAAAGATTTGTAAAAAACTCCTATTGGAAATACTCTAAGTGCGTTGATTAAACATAAAAAGAAAATCAAGATGTGCTTTGTAGGTAAGCTTATCTAGCTTTGAGAGGTGTGCTATGTATGAATTATATCACGCATTTCAAATTCTCAAGGATATGTTACTATCTAATAAAATATTAGATATACAAAGTTATATTCTACTTTTTATAAAGTCTTAAAGAAATAAATCTCAACTATTAATTAATTATAAGTAATAATCAAGATTAATCATATATTTTATACATGGAAGGGTATTTTGGTCATTTAAAAAAAATATTATTATTATTATTATTTATTTTAGATTTATTATTATTTTCTATTTTTTAATTTTTTTTAGTTAATAACACATAATGTGATTGCATACTAAATCATACGGAGTATGTGATTACATACTGAATCACATGTGATTTAACTAAAACGTCAAACATGATTAAATATACAATCATATGTGATTTTACACTAATATCACATGTAATTAAGTACTACACGTAATTATCAAATAAATATTGTTTTTTAACAAAAATAATAAAAAATAATAAAACAATTGTAAAATAAAACATTAAAAAAATTGAATTTTTTTTAAGTGTCAAATTACCAAAATACCCCTTCATGTATAAAATACGTAATTAAACTTAACCATTAGAAATTCAAATTTTAAATTCATTTGAAAAACATTTGAAAACATTTAACGTTCGCATTCCACTTATTTTCTGCCATTCGCCCATTCTTATTGAAAACTCATGAAAATTCAATTTTTTCCGTTTAAACATCGGAATTTTTCCACGAGCACCTGTTAATCACCATCTTCCGATTACCAGCCGAAAGAAGAGAAACAACAATAATGTACAAACTTTGACTCTTACCGAAAAATTATACTCCATCCGTCCCACAAAAAAGTACCCATTTCTCCCTAAACTTTTGTCCCACAAAAAAGTTCCCATTTCTCAAATTGATGGGGTCCACTCAATAAAATAATATAATTTTCAAAGACCCCACCACTAACTATCCAATAACTATCTTTCTCTCTCCAATCAAACCTTATATTTTAATCAAAAGTAATATCAATTACCCCACCACTAACCTTTTTCTTAAGACTTGTGCCCATGAGAAATGGGTACTTTTTTGTGGGACGGAGGGAGTAATAATTATCAATTCAAATCCGCACATGAGCAATATAATTTTGGGTTTTGTTAATGACAGCCCTTAGGGCTGTCATTAATAGGTGATTACGTGCATAAATCGTTTGTACTTTTAGCAGTGGGGGTTGATTCCTAAAATGCAGAGGGCGGTTACTGATTATTGTACAAGTTTTTGATGCGTGTCTTGACGTCTTAGTGACAGCCCTTAGGGCTGTCATTATCATTTTCCTATAATTTTTTACCTAAAATATTTAAAACTGAAAATTAATATGCGCTTCGTGTTTCATAGGGTTTGAAACCAGTTATAGTAATATACTTCTTCCGTTTCAAAGTATGTGATAAACTTTTTATTTTGGTGTGTTATAAAATAAGTGATACACTTTGAAAACTTACTATATTTGGTAAACATTAGTGGATCGCACAGTCACTCTAATTTAATATAGTGAAATGACACATTTACCTTTACTTTTACTTTTAAACATCTTTAACTTCACTTTAATCAAAATATGTGGGACACACCACCCACTAACTATCCAATTTAATACTTCATCCGTCTCACAAAAAAATTTCTCATTTCATCCTAAATTTTTGTCTCACAAGAAATTTCTCATTTCTTACATTTGATGGGCTCCACATAATAAAATAATACTATTACTAAAGACATCACCACTAAATTTTAGCAATCTGTGTGTTATCGCCTCCTCGTGAGTTTGCGGGGTATAATCTTTAATCTCCTTCCTGTTTAATTCGTAAGTTGTCATTCGATTCCCGAGCCAAGCTCGAAGAACCCAGGAACACGAGATTTCTGGAAGTCTCGGTAGACTCTCGAGGGATTTGTATCGGGTTTGTGTTGGGTTTGTTGTTAGAAGAATTATTATTTTTGGGCAGATTATGTTCATGTTTTCGTGACTTGTTTTTGTGGGTCTTAGATTCTGTTTTGGGGGAGAGCCGTCTTACAAAGAATTATGGCTCTTCGTGTTTCCTTTTCAGAAAGGCCGGCCAATCGTTAATCGGGTTTACGCTTTGAAAGCTACGTTCAAAACAGTGAGCTGTTGTCGAATTGTTTAGCTATGTGTTTGGTCTGTTTTGCAACTTGTTTTTGAGACCCTTCGGGTTAGAATTAGAGAAAAAGACATAACATGATGATTTTTCGGTCTCCGAGTCTATTTTCAGAAAGTCTGACCACTCGTGAATCGGGTTTACGGTTGGAAAGTTATGAGCCAAACGGTGAGATATTGTAATAGCGTTTGGGTGTGCGAATATGTGGTGTTGTGGCCCGTTTTTGAGGACCTTAGGGTCCGAATTAGAGATGGGTCATGCCACATTGATTTGTCCCTCTCCAAGTCTAGTTTCCAGTCCAGAGACGCAACCAACATCTGTTTTGGAGGGCGTCTAGTTGCGTTTGGTAGCAGTAATATTATTCCTACTTCCTTGATCAAGTGAATACTAAATATTAGTAAAGATATTAATAAACACTCAATCCTAAATATTTACCCTTTACCCACGTTCCTAGATTCATCATATGATTTGTATCCACCTAAGTTCATAACCTATACACTATACCATAAACACTTAAATTTCAGTCTAAGTACCACTACGATATTTAGTTCACTCAAACTGTTGATTAGATACCATATTTTAAGTATCCGATCCAAAAAATTCACTTATGAACAACTAACCAATAAATTACATGACTTTTACAATCTTTAATTTTAAATAACCACCAAAAGTTACACAAAGTTTTTAACTATCAACACATTACCATAATAGAGAACTCATATTTCATGCTACACAGAAAAACACGCCTAATACAATTAGAATTTAGTAAATACATAAGCAAACCAATTACATTTGACCCAAATCAAACATATACTTAAAAAGAACATCAAAAATATTGAAAAACATATATGCACAAATAACACTTATGATACATACATGAATACCATACATGTGTGATAACATATATGTATACATGCATGAATGACCTACATGCAAACCACTATTTGAGGGTCCCTCATCAAATCCATTCATGTATCTTCCATGATACGTTGATTTCGAAAATCAATTGTTTAGATTGAGTTATACACAAAATATAGAGTTCTCTATATAACTCTCCACACCATACTATAAACTCATATTCATGTGGGGGATTGTTGGAAAACATTGTGGTGAATGAGATATCGGGTGTTTGATATAAGAAAATCAAGTGTGGAAGTTGTCCCACGTAGGAAAAATACCAAACCAAGTAGCTCAGTTTCTGACTAACTCGGTATGAAAACTCGGTATGAGTCTGACAGTTTATGATTTTTGGTATTTAATTTCAAATTTTGGTTATGATTTCTTGTTAATGGATTGTATTAAACGAGTATTATTATGTCCGCGCTCCGCAGCGGGATTTTAAAACATTTTTTTCTTATGTAAAAATAAATATTTGTTGTATATCACATCTGATTATTTATATCTATGATCAAACGTTTATAAGAACATATCTATTAATAAAAAATGGATTTTTTTATAAAACATACTACATTACCTATTATTTTTAATATTTTATATATATTTGTGCTCTATAAAATAAACTAAATAGCGTATAACGCTACAAACATCGAAATATGATAGAGTATTATATAAACTTATACGACTATTCGTGACATATTATTATAAAATTTAACTCGTAGAATGTTTGAGTTTATCACTATAATGCAAATTATTTAAATATAATAAAAAAATACTAATTATAATATTTTATCAAGGGCTAAAAGAAAAAGATATGAAAGTTCAGGGTATATTAATGTAAATTTTGCACAATTAAAAAAAAGATTAAATTTGAATTTTTTGCTAGGAGTCAAACACTGCCCTTCATGGCAACTACTTTACATTTTATGTTTCAGTAAAGTGTGTATGACAAATGTATAAATTAAAATAAAATACAATAAAATAAAATAAATTAATAATAATATTAATAATAATAGATAGAAATCCAGCAGAAAAGGAGTTTGGACTGATGGGCCTGGAATGTAAGCCCAAACTGTTATTTCTCGATCCAAAAGCTTTCGGCAAACTGGCCCAGGCATGTATTTGGCGGCTGTTGAATTTATTATTTAGTAGAAAACCTTTAACGCCGTTGATCTTTTCCGTCATTTTATATGTATAGTAAGTTAACGGATTATTGAACCATCATTGTATAGTATAGTAATGAGTTAAATATTTTCATTAAACATAAATTACAATTCAACACTACAAACTGAGACCTTTGAGTTCATTTGTCAAATGAGTTAAATATTTTCATTAAACATAAATTACAATTCAACACTACAAACTGAGACCTTTGAGTTCATTTGTCAGTACCTACATCTTTTGACACACAATTTATACTCCAGAATATCACAATACTTTCTCCGAACACACATAATTTCGTTAAGTGTTCGGGCATTAGATTATATCCGTTAGTATATAACTACTCGATTTTTGTAACTTCAGAAATAGACGTCGAATATATTTTAAAGGGATCGTGTTAAATCACGAGAATCAACGAAAATCTTTTTTTTTTCACTTCTTAATTTTACATATTGTTTTTCAATTTGTTGAAATTATAATCATCAATTTCTTTATTGTATTGTATTTTATCTAATGAAATTGGTATTAGATCCGACACTATATCTCTTATATTCGAATATATTTGTTGTATCAAGTTATATGATTATGTGTATAGATCAAGTTTTAGTCGTAAAAATCAAATATTATTTTAAGTCCACAATCTAATCGAGTGGATCACTACACACGGATTATAATTTCATGCATTTTGGATGATCGTTTAGCATAAGTCATGTAAGAAATTATCAAGTGTTTCAACGTCTTAGCATCATAACATTAATCTATATCATTAATTTCATGGAACATGACTCCGTTTAACGGATTAAATTAACAACGTTAGACTAAAGAACCAACATTGCAAAAAATACATCAATAAGGACTATCGGTGTTTTTTATTAAATTAAATGACCATTTATGAAATTTGGGTAAATCACAAGTACCGTCCGAGCAATCTTCTCAATTTTAAATAAACTTAGTATTAACATAGTCTTTTTTTTCCAAAATGAAAACGACAATAAACATTTGATAACAAAAGGGGCTTTACAATAATTGTTAATTACTTAAATGAACGATTAGGTGGCTTTTTTTGTCATAGAAAGCGTCACGAGATGTCTTTGGAGTCGATTTCGAAGCATGATTAATTGGAAGCAAAAGCGAAAACGGTAATGATAAGATGTGTTTCAAAAACAATCTGCTTTATTTTGGTGTTATTACTTTGATTTTGTTGCTTTTTTTTTTATCAATTTGGGGTCATAGATGCTGCCTGCTCTTCGAATAAAGTTTGCAGGGTATACCTGTAAACACTATTTGCATCAATGGGACCTACACATAAAGATTATGTGATGGATTATTGTTCTTAGTGACACTTTTTGCGTTTAAGAGCTCTATTCAATGTGTTAACTGCTTCATCGCTAATTTTTTTCGAACGGTATTTAAAGATAAATGCTCTAATAAGATGACGGTGACAACAAGTCAACAATAATATTCAATTTTTTCAAATGAGAGGTATGAGAAGGTAAAATATAGATAGTCATATCTCTACCTTAATGTACTATACCCTACAAACGAGATAGTACCTACCTCTCTATACACATGCCTAATTCTAACACTCTAAGGGGCCGTTTGGCACGCCGTAATCTTTCGTAATTGAATTCAGTTACGAAGGAATTGAATTCATTCAGAAATCAATTCATTCGTAATTGAGTTCCGTTGCATGTTTGATTACAAAGTTTTTAGTATGAATTCAAATTAATACTTATAAATTTTAATTTTTTTAGATATTTTTTTTTTTTTTTTTTTTAGTTTTTCAATTTCTTATAATTTTTTATAATTTATAATTTCTTATTAATTTTATAATCTTTTTTTAATTTTTAAACTATTTTAAATTTTTTAATTTTTTTAATTTTTTTAATCTTTTTAGTTTTTATGAACGATTTAAAAGCCGGAAACATACGGAATTTTCAAGTTTGTTAGTTTATTAAAGCCTTAAAGGAGGGTAATTGAATTCATAGGGTTTCGTAAAAGATTTCAATTATAACGAATAACGTATTACGGAATTACGTATGAATTGAAGTACGAAAGAAAAATTCATCCAAACATCCCTCTATAATGGAATTGAATTCCAATTAGTAAGGATCACAGAGGATTACATCAAAACAAACGACCCCTAAGAGTTCCTACCACAGGACATGTCTTCCATCAAGCTCCTTCATATCTCCGTTAACTACGTCCATACACCTAAGGTTTGATCTACCATTGGCTATGTGGTTTTCTCTTGACATGGCCAAACCATCTAAGTCGTTCTTCCTTCATTTTATTGATGATAGATTCTACATTAAGGTTTGATCTAAAAGCTTCATTCAGTACCATGTCTAGCATGTATTTCCCGCTAGTCAACCCCAACATCTGCATCTCCGCCCCCTCCATTATGCTTTCTTGAGCCTTAGTCAAATGCTCTAATAAGACGTTAGGGAAAAAAGGACATTAAAAGTTACATACTAAGTTGGATACATAACTATTGGATCCATTTTAAGTTGGCTCGTTTTACTCGGTATAATAAGTAGTTATAACTCGGTATAATAAGTAGCAATAACTTCATCGCCTTTAGTATTGATGTATCTCATTACTACAGTACTACTGGCCTTCATAGTTACTATTGTTCTCAATTACTACTACTCCTCAGTTACCAAGAGAAATTCAATACTACTAGAGATCAAAGTTAATATGTTATATGGTGATGTAATTATGGTAGATATCACATTGAGATCGTAGGAATTTGTTTAATAAAGTTTGTTATTCATTGTAATCTTAAACAAAATCATTATTTAACTTTAAAGACTATTATTAATAGTTCTTTATGAATTGTAAAAGCATATGTATTATAAATTATTAGTATACTTGTTAAACATAAGCCCAAATCCTTGTAATTTTTGGCCCAGGATGCTACTTATTATGACGTACTTATATTTTATTTCTCAATTGCCCATTTATAAAACGAAAAAGCCCGATTACAAGATACGACTGATAATTATAATTAATATAAATTTGTCAGATTAACTGGCCATCAAGGGTTGTTTTGGGGAGTTTTTCTTCAAGAGGTCATGCTGAGTTTATAACAACTCTATATAACCGTCGATCTTTAGGCTCAAGAATAGTTAGTTCTTGATCTGGAATAAGCATATACAAAACATAAATTTGCGAAATTAAACGAACAGATTTGTATTGCTAAACAAGGTTTCATCATCATCTTTATATACAATGATTACTAAAAGCCCCAATTCTACATATAAATATGTAGAACGGTTTTGGTTAACAGGATCAAACGACCTTGAAGCTTAGAGTACACACACATACATGTTAAAATGTGGGTTTCAAGAACATCTAATTCTATGTCATTAGGTTTCTTTATATACTAGAAAACCTAAGACTTACAAGGAAAAGATAATGACTAAATCTTTTAAACTAATAAAGATATATTATATCTTTTTACATTTATGATTATCTCCTAAATCTTTATTTGAATCTTGAACTTCATATCATCGACTTAGTTCCTTGTAGTTTAATAGTTTTGGCATATCAAATCTTTAATGAATATTAATAATAATATTCCTAACAATCTTCCCCTATTTGATTTGACAAAACTTATAGAATTAGCTAGGAATCTTCAAGTCTCTTCCCCTTTTTGACATAATCAAATCAATCCGAGAAACTTGAACTTCCCCTTGAATGATCAACACTTTTTCTTCCCCTAAAAGTGTGCTATCATTCTTGTGTTCTTCAAGGCTATATTAATTACATTGAAAACGAACTATCTTCTATTTGAAGTTGAAGTAGAAACTCAAACTAAGCATCACATTCCTTCTAAATATAGTAATCAGCAACATCATATCTTGTATGAGAGACTTGCTTATCTTAGTCTTCAACAGATCTTTTCGTTAAGATTCGGTTGAATTGCAGTTACAACAATACATAACATCTTATGTAGTAAGACTTTCCACTTCATCTTCAAATAAAATATAATCAATTATCTTCTGTAATCAATTGATAAAGATCAAATATGTAGCAAATAAAAACTTTCCTGTATCTTCATCATGCCTTCAACCTGTGTGTGTGAATAATGTGATTCGTTTCACATTATTATCAGATACGATCAATAAACTGTGGTATGGAATGAGCATGGTGTGTGTCATGCTTTCCAAAGTATGATGTATCGTTCAAAGAAGAAATCAGTATCATAATTTTCTTCGTTTAGTACTGATATACTACTGATCAGTAGTATATTTCAATTTGGATCAGTAATAATCAGACCAGTAGTAAATCAGCGAAGATCAGTAGTAACGAGCAATTTTTATTACTGATGATGATCAGTAGTAAATTGAAATACTGGATCAGTAGTAAAATGGATTTTACCATGGAGCAGTAGTAATCGAGACATTGAGATCAGTAGTAAACATAAACGTTACCAGTAGGAATTTTGATAAGTAGATCTATTACTGATCAGTAGAGTTGGCAGTAGGATTATTGAATTTGACCTATCCCCAACATTAGTAAATTGCCACCTAACATATTCCCATAGACTTAAATGCATGTGCTGGCATCTTCTCAAATTAAACGTGAGCTACATCCCTTTTTCTTTTTTCTTTTTTTTAAAATGAATTCATAGAATGGAATTTCTCTAATTAACAAGCTTCACGATTCGATTCAGCACATTCCTTTCACGATCTTGATTTTGATCCAAAAGTAATTTATATTTTCTCAATTTATCTTTAAAAGATCAATAGTTTGTCAAACTTTTTGCGTGAATATTGCTCAAAACACCATAATATCTTCAATAAATAATAATTTATGCTTGATTCTTCACGATCATTGATAGATCCTTGTTTGATTCCAGATCTGAGCCACCGTGCTCTGATACCACTTGCTGAGTTTAGAACAACTCTATATAACCGTCGATCTTTAGGCTCAAGAATAGTTAGTTCTTGATCTGGAATAAGCATATACAAAACATAAATTTGCGGAATTAAACGAACAGATTTGTATTGCTAAACAAGGTTTCATCATCATCTTTATATACAATGATTACTAAAAGCCCCAATTCTACATATAAATATGTAGAATGGTTTTGGTTAACAGGATCAAATGACCTTGAGGCTTAGAGTACACACACATACACGTTAAAACGTGGGTTTCAAGAACATCTAATTCTATGTCATTAGGTTTCTTTATATACTAGAAAACCTAAGACTTACGAGGAAAAGATAATGACTAAATCTTTTAAACTAATAAAGATATACTATATCTTTTTACATTTATGATTATCTCCTAAATCTTTATTTGAATCTTGAACTTCATATCATCGACTTAGGTCCTTGTAGTTTAATAGTTTTGACATATCAAATCTTTAATGAATATTAATAATAATATTCCTAACAGGTCATGAGTTCAAGATTCGTTGGGGGCATTCTTTAGGAGAAAAAATATGATGGGGTTTATTCCCCAAAAAAAGATATATATTCGAGGAATGCATACTGCCCGTTTGGATGTCAGTGCATACGTCGAACACTAACTACTAACTTGCCATTCAAAAAAAAATTATTATTATTATAATTATTTTATTATAATAATTATTATTATTATTTTATGACATACTTATTATAATTATTTTATTTACTCTTTTGCGAGTTGCGACGAAGTTGCAACGACATTTAAAGTTGTCATGTTTTATTTCGTTTATTATTTGGCGATGACAAAAATATTTTTTATAATTTACATTTTAAATTTTGAGACATTTGCGACGCACGTGCGTAGGCTGTTCTTTTTTTACATTCTTATTGATTTATCCTAGTATTTCTGCAACGAATTTTGGGAATATTTTGTAATAATAATCGACATAAAATTGTCGTAAATGTGACTTAGAGTCATGTGAAAGAATAAAATGTTTGGCCGGAAGATCTATCTAATCTAAAACATATAGAGGAAACAACTAACGACCATGTATTTGCAAAGCATTCATAAAAAAAAGGTGAGAATGCAAAGCGCAATTTGGAAATCAAAATGTGTGGAAAAGGTGATGGCAAAAGGGCACCACATGTAATTAAAGACGAGAAGGCGATTAAAACACCGTTTGTCTTTTTCTAGTTTCTTTTGCCCCTTGAAACAAAACAAATTATAAGATTAAACAAACAAAATTTTGATTTATAAGGACTTCAGATTGAAATATGTGTAAGTTAATAAACAAAATGATTTTATATAACAAATTATTGATACACTCAGGGATGAGATTGTATCCATAATCAACTTCGATGGACCCGGAGCTGAAATACCTTAGAGTCAATTTCAGAGAATTGGTCGACCCGAGAACCAAAGTGTTTTATAAGGAACGGTTCTGGTTTAGTTACATGTATTGGTTCGGGTGAATCAGGTATAGACCCGATTGGAATCGAAGTGATAACTAGACCACGTTTCAAGTTTTTAGACCCAGATGGACCCAGTTGAAGTGGGGGTATTAGTTTATTATACATGTAATATTTATTTTAATTTACAAATAACATTTTAATATATATGAACCGAACACTAATAGTATTATACTAAAACCAAATTTCAAGTACATAGTTTTCACACGACAAATCAAACCACAACTCATTCACAATTAAAAATATTTTCGAACTAACAATTCGTGAATAAGTTATATGGGAATTCACGAAGGTAGAATCAATACATCAATGTTCAATAGTTCTGACCATTGATTGACAAAGGTAAACCGTAGAAGTAATCGACTATGGTTGTACAATTGAAGATGATAGAAACTGCCAACGAAGGTAATTGGTTGTTGCATGTTGGACCTTGCATGCACACGAGTCACAACTGTATATATTATTAGGATTATAATCAAAAGTTGTTGAAATTTCGATGCCGTGTCTTAAACCCGATTTGTTCTATATCCCATGTACCCGGACCTAAAAGAACTAATACCTGATTTCATGTAAAAGTTGGACATGATACATGAACTGATTTGTAGCAATCCCATGATATATTAACCGATTTGTAGCAATCCAGTTCCTGTTTGGTACGATTTCTGATTCGAATTTCCGATTCCATATCACTATCTCTAAATAGTTTGAAATGATTTTTTATTTATTTATCCAAAGATGTCAATAGCGTTTAAAAGTAAACCTCTTTTTTAAGGGAAGGACTACCACTCCCTTCACAAAAGGATGTAATCAAGCTTCACTTTCTATTAGATAACTTGATTGGAGTCTCCCCATGCTTTTCTCTTGTTGCTCTAGCATTCATGAGTTGTACGGTACAAGATGCAACAAATTGACGTTTCAAGTGTGTTTGACAATGATTTCGTTGATAGCCACAGTTGTGCATGAAGGATTAAATTCTCATGCCTTTATTACTGAACAATGCAAAGTATATATGGATTACAACTCTGAGCTTAACCCTAATAAACCAATACGGGCCTATGCTAAATACGTGCAAAACTAATAAACATGTGATAAATCCGGCTAATAACATCCACCAACAAGTTTGGTCACAAGTAATATATCAGTGTCATTTCTGTTTTTTTTTTCCTTCTCGTAACTTGGGTTTTGAATCATTTTGCGAGCCGACTAATCTTTCGGCGACCACTAGCTTTGCAGATAACCCATAGTCGGAGCGGGTAAACCCCCGTGACCATAAAGGGGTAAAAAAATTTCTCTTAGCAGGGATTGAACATGCGACCTCCTGGGAAGTTCACCCCCTACGGAGACCACATTCAACGGTTTCAACCACTAGACCACCACCAAGTGATTTCAGTTTTCTCTCTAATAAACAAACACAAACACATGACCAAACATCCGAAGTAGTTACTAAACCCCCGCAATGGTTATCGCACCCACAACTAAACATTTTTTTTAATTAGAACTTCATTAATAATTAAATAATATTTTATGAAAGTTAATTTTATAACAATATATTTTTAAGTTATATTTAACTTATTTTTATTGTTACAAAAGAAGTGAAATTCTCAAAGGTAGTCTATTTTTTTGTAAAATCCTAAGTGACAAATCTCATCCTTTTAATAAAAAAAAAAAGTTAAATGGTCATAATCAACCCCCAAACAACCACCACCATCATCATATGTGATTGAATACATCAACACCACCACCACCATCACCCCCACTACCACCGCCCACCGCCAGCTACCACTCTCAGCCACCACCGCCACCGACCACCGTCACCACCACCGGAAAGCTCCCGCCACCGGCGGCAACTTTCATTCACATGTGATTGTGTATAAAATCACATATGATTGTACACCGCCGACCGCCGTCAACCTCTGCCGGCCACCGTCTCCACCACCAAAAACCCCTCACCGCCTTTGGCCACTGGCAACCTCCCGACACCGCCAGCCGCTTTCAGTCACAAGTGAATATTGGCTTATCAATAAAACAAAAACTTCAATATATGAGGAAAAAACAATGAAATAACAATAAAAGGGGTAGTGGAAATGTCGTATCTATCAGATCCCAAATGCAACTTGCAGATATCTCATCTCTCTTCAAAAAATGACATCTTCTTTATATATACGGTGGGTACAAAAAGAGCGAGCTCGATAATGGTTGATCACCTTCAATGAACGCGAGTTATTAGTGACGATATGGATTATGACACCAAATGTACCTACGATACAACCAAACCATCGCTTTCTTTGGGCCCAATGGTGGTTTTATATTTGGTCTACGGCCATTTTGTGCACCTCAAGGCTCAAGCTATAGTACATGCATCGTACTTTTAATATGCTTATTTTAGTTATATATGTATTCATAATTAAATTAGTTAAAAAATAATACAAATTTAAGTTAGCTAAAAAATAACAAAAAAGAAAATACTTATACTCCCTCCCCACAAAAAAAAAAAGTTTATATTTCTACCTACACTTTTTTCTAATAAAAAAATTATTATTTCTCATATATGATCGGCTCCACACAATAAAATATTTTTTTTAATAAGGATCCCACTACTAATATCCACCAACTATTTTTTCTCTCCAAACCAACTTTATATTTTAATCAAAATTATTATCAATTATCCTACCACTAACTATCACCTAAAACTTGTGCTAATAG
Source organism: Calendula officinalis (assembly GCA_963853835.1). Classification (NCBI taxonomy): domain Eukaryota; kingdom Viridiplantae; phylum Streptophyta; class Magnoliopsida; order Asterales; family Asteraceae; genus Calendula; species Calendula officinalis. Next base: position 75,520,758 of record OY970827.1, on the reverse strand, counting down.
GAAATGAAATTTTTTTTTGTGAAATAGAGGGAATATATTGGTTAAAAGCATGACTATCATACTTCAAAATGATTAAAACCACAATGATTAAACAATTGAATCAAACAAAACCCCAATTGTTAAACCACCATTTTTATGTGTAATGAAATTGCTTTGTTCATTTAGAAACACCCATTTACATATCATGGCCGGCTCATTGGGCTGGGCAAGCTGGGTGACCGCCCCGAGCCCCCAAATGCTAAAGGGCCCCCTATTTTAGTAGTTCTCTATATATTTAGCCAAAAAAAAAAATCATACCTTACTAGAAAGACCCAAACATAGCCCAAAAGGCCAAAAATGCAACTTTATTTAAAGTTTTATTTAGTTGTTATTTTTGTGTATTATGGTTCGGAACATGGCTCGGAGCATATTAGGGGCCCCATTTTATATTTAGCCCCGGACCTCAAATCGGCTTGAGACGGCCGTGTTACATATGGCATCTTCTAAGTAAAAGAATTTATACTTACCTAGTTTAGATTTGTTTTCATAATTAGAAGATTTTAGACGTATTTTGAAACTATTGCGTGGTACTCATCAGTACCAAATATAGCAAAAACTAATTTTTCTATGAAACTGTTGGGTATCAGTTCGATTTCTTCCAAACTTGATTTTTTTATCTTTTATAAATGATAAGACGGTTTGAAAAATCGATATGCTTAATCACTGGTTTAAAGTTTAAGCTCAATTCAAACTCAGGTTTTGTAAGACCCCGGTTAAAAATTGATACCATACGGCAATACTAAACTAGTTCAAGTAGCAAATGATCATCCAATACTAATAGGGGATGTTTGAAAACTTATTTAAAAGGCCTTTGAACTTATTAACTTATATATAAGCTTAAATTTTAAAGCTGATGTAATCTAATAAGCTCAAAATTCTCTTAAAATTTTTCCCCAAACATGCCCTATATGCTCCAATACCGGTATCCATATTCAAAAAAATAATGGTTTCGGTACATTTAAGTTGTAGTTTTGTACTATTGCACATTAATTAATTAAGTATAATACATTTTACATCAAGTATGAACAGTACCACCCAGCTGATTTTTTTTTCTATAATACATGCGCCACCGTCTTTGTTGACTAAGAGTGCCAGCCAATTTTACTTCATAGAATTAACTTTTCTAACATATTTTTTTTTTCTTCGATTAGTTTATTTATTTTTATATATATATAATATATAAGATTTTGCTAACAATAGCCTTTACAGCAATGGTTAAGAAACAAAATTAAAGCTTAGATATATTATATATTACCCACACAAAAAAATCAACCCCTGAATTTCGCTAACCACATTTAGGTAGTTGTTTCATGACTTGTATATTAATATCCTTAACCATTGTTCTTAAGGATAATGGTTAGCAAAACCCATATATATGAGTAATAAATACTTTAACTAATCTCAGGGTAAATATTAGCTTTGTGAGAACAAGGTAAACCTCCGTTGCCTTAAGATGATTTTTTACTTCTAATAAATATCTTGAAATCTATGTTGTTTTAGTATAAAATAGTATTAATATAAAATTAGTATATATATTTGAGAGTTATGCCATTAGAAGTATTTTGAATAATCCAAAATAAATTAATTATCAATAAATAATCTTTTGGGTATCATATCAAATACTCCGCGGCAGCGCGTGGAATAAAAACTACTAGTCTTTAAACATTTAACTTCGCAACTAGGTTTTGAGAAGTAGAACTATAGAAGCAAACAATTTACTATATTTGTACTATTTTGGGGGATAATTCAATTCAAGTTTGAAGAACCTCGAAGTTGATCGAATTGGACAAGAAGCCTAATTGCCTAAATGATGGATTGACTTAAATAATATTTTCAATGACATTAAATGGGTTCTAGTTATTACAATTAAGCCCACAACTTATGGGCTTTTATTAAGCCCATACAAGTGTAACCTAAACCTGCAGCTTTAGTTTACACTCTACTAGCATTAATAATCAAAGCTTTGCTAGTTTATATGTGGTCCTTATTGTATTATTTGTTTAGTTTCAATAAAAGTTGGGCCCCCAAATGAGCCTTAAGTTGCTCATTATTTCTACGGTTCATTTGAGCAATTTAACTCTCTTTTACAACTTCGGGCCTTCGGCCCATTTTATATCTTGAGAACTTTACTTCTTAAATACTTACACGGAAAATATATTACAAAATTCCCCTGTTTCAAAATAAGTGATACATTTTAGATTTAATGGTTTTTAAGGCAAAACAATATATAATAAAGGTTGTTTATATTAAATTGGATAGTTAGTATAGGATTGGTCTCACATATTTTGATTAAATTGAAGTTAATGATGTTTAAAAGTAAAAGTAAGGTATATGTGTCATTTTACGATATTAAATGAGACAGTTAGTGGGTATGGGCCCCACTACTTTTTACCAGATATGATAAATTTTCAAAATGTATCACTCATTTTGAAACATCACGAAATGAAAAGTATATCACTTATTTTGAAACAGAAGAAATACGAAGTATATAACATTTTGCAACTGTTACAATTATTTTTATCTTTATCTTGGGATAATTGCTTTTATATCCTTATAAAACTCATAAATTATTTCTATATCCTTCTCAAATTCATAAATTATATCTATATCTTTCCAAACTTTGTAATTGTCTCTATATCCTTCTAAATCTTTAAAAATATCTTTTATGTCCAAAAACTTATTTTAATATTTATTAAATCATTATAATATCAATAATTATCAAATAATTATGTAATATATGAGTTGATTATGTATTAGAAATCATATTTATTTGCCTGTATTATTGATATTATCATGATTTAATAAAAAAATAAAATAAGTTTTTGGACATAAAAAAGAGTTTTAAGGATTTGAAAGGATATGAAGGTAATTATAAAGTTTATAAGGACATAAAAATAATTTACGATTTTGATAAGGATATAAAATAATTTATGAGTTTTACAAGGATATAAAAATAATTATCCCTTTATTGAACTTTTACCATTTATATTTTATAATATACTAGGTTAAAACTCGCACGATGCGGCGCGCTGCGAACTATATTTTGTGGCGCTTAAATATTATTTGGTTACAAGTATTTTTCTTAAACAAACTGTACAAATAAATAGATGGATGAGAATGTGGTTGTCGGCCGTCACGCTACAATTGATGAAGATGACAAATGTTTTATATAACAATAATAATTGTATATATTTAATAACACATACTATGCTTAAAAACAAAATACTTGAGAAAAGAAAGTTTTCCCTCGCTATCTCTAGCTCCAAACATTCCCTCGCTATCTGCCTCCCTACAAAAATGGATAATACATATGATGTTAACTAATAGTTAATCTAGTAAAAATAATATCTATACCTAATAATCATTTATCGAATATGATCAAGTGTAATACATCCTCGTCAATTAACAGCATCTCAAGTGATATTATCTTATTTGTATTGTTGAAGTTCGTGTGGGGCCAAATTCGTAGAACCCTGACCTCGAGGTGAAGTTTGTCCTTGAAATCATGAATGTTTCTTATACAGTGCAATCCGATTGTTGACATGTTAAGAATACCTTACATAAAAAGATTATAATTTACGAAAGTCATACACAAGAGGAATAAAATTTGTATCAAAAGTTTAAGAAATGAAAAAAAAAAAACAAAGCAGTGAGTGATAAGTAATACCGGTGTTTACAATGGTTTGCAGGATTATGATGAAAACAGTGACGGGTGATGGTTGGTGGTATGTGTTTCGTATCGTAAATGCAAAGGTTAAATGATTGAGTCGTCAATTTATATACATAAAAAACGTATATATGTATATTAACTGTAATAAAACGTAATTAACACATTTAATGACAAATCAATTTAAGAAACGTTTTTAAAACATTTAATACAAAAAAAACATTTAAGTTACAAGTATTGTAAGTCAAACATTAAATAACTGTCATTTAAGGAGCAACGAAAATAAGTGTCAGTCAAACCATTAAATGACAAATTAACACTTTAAAAACATTCATATTAAATGTCATATATTAACACAATTTTTAATTGTGGATTAAAAACGTATAAATCTGACGGAATTACATCTCTTCATATTAAAAGTAGTCAATTCAAGAAAGTTTTTAATCCAATATAAAAGCGTTTAAAGTATAACTATTATAAGTCAAACCATTAAATGGTTCTAATCTAAAAATGAGTCAACCATTCAAAGTTAGGATTTCAATATTCCAATATTCCAATTACTTCTCTAATTATCTTTTCTATTATATATATAGAAAACAAATAATTGCACCGTATTAGAATTCTATCATTTTTTTCCGAGTATATAATTACTTCTAAAGTACTTGTCATTATATTTCTCTAATCTTTGGTTCTTTACAATACTTATATAATCGTGTTTTTGTAAGGACGAATCTCAATATGTTCAGCTATCTTTTGTAAGAATTGCAACAATATTGCTCATTATTTTTGTCTACATTTCTTAAACATTTGATAAAAAAACGAGGAAACCATTTTAAAGAGGAATGATTTTAAATTTTGACTCGGGTTTTTATGACCAAAATAAAACTGTCATTTAATGAGCAGCGAAGGTAACTGTCAGTCAAACCATTAAATGACAAATTAACACTTTAAAAACGTTTATATTAATTAATATTAAATATCATATTAACACTCATTTAATTGTGGACTAAAAACGTATAAATCTGACGGAATTACATCTCTTCATATTAGAAACAGTCAATTCAAGAAAGTGTTCAATCCACCATAAGAAGTCTTTAATCCACCATAAAAACATTTAAAGTACAACTATTGTAAGTCAACCATTAAATGGTTCTACTCTAAAAACGAGTCAACCATTGAAAGTTAGGATTTCAATATTCCAATTACTTCTCTTATTAGCTTTTCTATTATATATATAGAAAACAAATAATTGCATTTGTAAATCATTCCATCATTTTTTTTCCGAGTATATAATTACTTCTAAAGTACTTGTCATTTTATTTCTCTAATATTTGGTTCTTTTACAATACTTCTATAATCGTGTTTTTAATTGCATATCCACAATTACTCGTTAATTATAACGGTCCACATATATGCAATCACAAGCCGTTACTTTTAATTGCATAGGAGTTTTGTTTTGAGAATGTGAAATTTTGAATTAATTAACGGTTTCTTCCACTCATTTCGGAAAAAAAGCGTGTTACTTTGAAACGAAGTAAATTTAGGGAACGTTTAACGTGTTACTTTGAAACCAAGTAAATTTAGGGAACGTTTTTCTTCCACTCTTAGAAATGAATTTAGGTTGAAAAAAACGTATTACTTTGTTTTTGAATTAATTAATGTTTTTCGCAAATTACCCGAATAAAATGGAACGTTTTTATACCACTCATTTTGTTCATCAATTTAAAGAACTAAATTTAGGTAGGAAACACATCCTTGAATTAAAAAAACGTTCAAATTCCATGAATGCAGGGCGTCTAATGTGTTGCTTTGAATTAAATGTACAAAGGTGAAGGTAAATTACCATGGAAAAAAAACGTTTTTCTTCCACTCCATTTTTTCAGCACTATGGCGAGTTAATTAGGAAGTAATACGAAATTGTAACCAAACCTCTTACTTTGCCTAGTGGTAAGAGGTTTACCTATGGATCATGCCCACCCGGGTTCGAACCTCTTAACAAGCCGTTTTTTAAATAATTTTCACGCAGGCAAATAGAACATTGCTAATTAAGGAATGTTTGAATTCAGACCTTCCTTTTTTAGAAAAGTGCAGCATTATAAAGTAGTATAGATATGGAGAAAGGCCAACACAATAAACATGCGTGTGGTGCCCCAGTTGGCAAACACTCTTGGCCTTCTCTTAGGTGAACGCGATCCAAAACTAATAATTGGTTTGGTTTTGGTTTTGAAAATTTATTGGTTTCGGTTCGGTTTTTAGACCGCACTCACCCCTAATATATATATTTTCTTGTTGTAAATCCAATAAATATGTAGTCAGAATTATCAAATTACAAGACGTGCTTTACTATCACGCAATATCAACCTTTGTTTATCTACAAATTTTAATCGATTTATTATCGTATCAACTTATCTTGAAAATGGAATACCTTTTCTAGGAGAACTTGTCCCATAGAATGGAATACACCCCCACAAATATACGTAGTTGTATTGCAACGACAGCAAAAGTTTTTGGATATATGAGCAGATATTTGTGTTATTTAAATATGTAAAAATGTAATAGTATGCCTGCCCTAAACGTACCCTAATAGTTCGGTTCGGTTCAATTTGGCCGGGATCGATTCCGTTTCTTCAAAGCGGTACGGTTTGAATTTTTGGGAGGTTTTAATTAAACATAAAGCCCAATTAAACAAAATAAAAGGTTTTTAAAAAATAAAAACTAGGGGTGTTTGAGAGAGCTTATTTAGAGGAATTATTAGCTTTTAAACTTATTTAAGTTTAATAAGCATTACTAAATGTTTTGTTGAGCTTATATAAGCTTATTTAAGGGGGTTTTAAGAAAGTTATTTTGGAGAGGATTAAGAGCATATTTATGTTTTTTATCTTTTTACCCCCTCATTTCATCAATCAAACATTTTTTTATATAAGCTTAACTAAATCAAACAATTGAGCTTATTAACTTATTAAAAATGTTATTTTTAGTCATTTTACAATAAATGTATGTAAGTCCTCCCAACCACTTTATTTAACGAAAGTATATTAACTTAATTAAGCTCATAAGCTTATAAGTTTGTAAGCATAAGTCTTTTAAATAAGTTTTCACAAACACCCCCTTAAACCGTCGGTTTTAGTATTGGTTTGATTTTTTCGGTTTTTTTGCTTCGTTTTGGTTTTTCCTACACACCCTAAGCCTGACATACATTGACGTATTTTTTTTCTATATACTAACAAGTTATCATAATTGGTTTATAAAGAGAAATGAGGTTAAAATATGATTCTTAATAGAAGAATATGATGAAAGAAAATAGAAGAATCTAAAAAGAAAGAATCATAGCATTTGAGAATCGATCAAGGTGAATGGTAATGGGTGTTGCTTGATATTGAAGTATTCCTTCTTATGGTATTGAGTTTGCTTCCTTAGGAACATATTACGTATCACATGCAATATCCAACATGCATGCATGTCCCACTTATAAATATGCTAATTCTTTTACGTTATTTTTAATATTAATTAATATATATAATGGATAAAAAAAATACTGTTTGCTTTTCATTAGATAAAAAAAGTATCGCTTCTTTATTTATTTTTTTCTTTGTTTCTAATGAGCGTCCTTTTTATTGCCCACTTTAGACTCGAGTTGTGAATCTTTTCCGTGGTTCGTGATAATTGGTTATGAGTTGATGAAACAACGACGGCCTAATGTTAAAATAATAAAGCTTTTTTTTAGCAAATTATAAGCTAAAATTTATACATAAATTAGTTACAAGCGATCGAATATTTCAAATTTGAATGATCAAATCGCTCGAGCACCCATATCAATTTTGGAAGAAGTGTTTTATTGTTTGTGAAATGTTTAAGGTATTCTTTAATTTTTGTGTATATAGTTCTAAATGATAAATCTCAATCATTTATTAATAAGATCTAATGATCAAGATTAATCATACTTTCTCCGATTCAAAATAAGTGATACACTTTGGGTTTCAAGGTTTTTGAGATAAAAGATTATAATGATGGTTAAATTTGATTAACTGGATGGTTAGTGGAGAATGAGTCCCATAATTTTTAAATAAAGTAAGATTAATGATGTTTACAAGTAAAAAATAAGGTATAAGAGTCATTTCACTTTATAAATTAGGTAGTTAGTGGGTGTGGAGCCCACTACTTTTTACCAAATATGGTAAAAATTTAAAGTGTATCACTTATTTTGAATCACCCAAATATGGAAAGAGTATCACTTATTTTGAATCAGAGGAAGTATATTTTATATATGAAGTGGTATTTTGGTCATTTGATACTTAAAAAAAAATTGATTATTTTTAAATTGTTTTTTTATTATTTTATTATTTTTTTTGTTAAAAAACAATATTATTTGATAATTACGTGTTGTACTTAATCACACGTGATTGTATATCTAATCACATGTGATGTTTTAGTACAATCACATGTGATTATCATATTGTGATATTAATAGGAAAGAAAAATTAAAATTAAAAAATAATAATAATAAATAATAATAATAATAAAATTTAAACAAAATGTAAAAATAACCAAAATACCCCTATATATATAAAATATGTAATTAATTTTGACAATTACTTATAATTAATAAATGGTTGAGATTTATCCCTTATAAATACATAAAAATTAAGAATTACCTCTAATATATACCTCTCTTTATCATTAACTAAACAAACCGAACCGATCGATGACGTATATGTTAAAACTATATTTGGAAAATGTGAAAGACAATTGATTTTTGTAAAGACTCGACTTTGGGAATTTATATATTATTCTTTAAGTAAATATTTTTTATTAATTACTAAGAATTTAAGTAAACGATAATCCGACATATTTATTTGGTTGGTAGGAAACAATGGGGTATCTTTTTTTGACCAATGAGGGTAAGCTTATGACTACATCACCATTACAAGAAAAGCTACATCTTCTTCACGAAGTAAAGCACCAAACTTAGGGGCTCCAATTTTCCCTCTTAATATAAAGTCAATTCCTTTAGGTTAACTTTATATCATTAAAGCTTTATTTTTGTGATTTAAAGCTGTTATTATTTATAATATAGCTGGTATTTCAAATGCACGGTAGTTCTAACAATAATTATATTTAAAAAGTAATATTCCAATTTATGATGAACTGTTTCATGTGATTGAATTAATGTTCGAGATTTATTCGACGACTCATGTGTAAAGAGTCAATCCACACGTTTATTTTGCTACTTCTAATCAAACGCACATATCAACCATTATATCGGTCTCATTTTGCCAAATATGATCAAAAGTACAAATTAAACATTTGTTTTTATAAATTTATAACAGAAGTACATTTTTGTAAGAACTTCATTCCGTCAAATACGATTGAAAATAGCGTATGAAAATTTACCTGAGGGTGAATTTCCTAGTATTTCATAGAGGTTCTTAACCATTAGGAAATATAGTTTATATTATTTTTTATGTCTTTTCTTGTTGAATATTATGCGACCTTAATTATTAAAAAAGGTTTTGGATTCTCAAATAAAAAATAAACAGAAAAGTAGAAAGAGTTCTTTGTTGGATCGATGCCCCTTTTATGTCATACATCCATTATTTGATTATATTAGTTGTAAAGCAAAATCCATTTAACACAAGAAAGATTAGCAAAGTCAAATCGGGAAAAGAAACATAAATAGCTTAAGCAAATAAGAGATTTAAGTATATATAAATTCAAGACAAGAGAGATCGATAAAATGCATGAACAAGACGGTGTTTTTGAGTTCGTGTATATACATGTTCTTTATTATGCAATGTTGACCATCTTCAAAGATCGAGGAATCAACCTATGCAGATTGGAATTATAGATATATAATATTATAAACTATATGTATAGTATAACACAACACTTTAAACTTCAAATAGTTTAAATTTCATATAATTTGATATTGAAAATGAGAGGATTAAAATACTTACTCCGTTTAATAAGTGATACATTTAAGGTTTACGTTTTTAACCCAAAAAATTATAATCAAAGTTAAATTATATTAAATTTGATAGTTAGTGGGGATGACATTTTGATTAAAATGAATTTAATGATATTTAAAAATAAAAAGTAAGGATAAATGAGTTATTTCACTTTAATAAATGAGATCATTAGTGTGCACGAGCCCCACTACTTTTTATCAAATAAAATAAGTTTTTAATGTCTATCACTTATTTTGAAACATTTCAAAATAGAAAGCGTCACTTCTTTTGAAATGACAGAAGTAACCATTCAAGTACTTAAAAACACTAGTTTAGTAAAAAAAATGGATAATAAAACATAACAATTTAGTTAAAAAATGTTGACTTTTCGTTGACCGCCTAGGTGGATGTTTGACTGCCTTTTGACTTTTCTGCCGAATTTGACCCCCTAACGCTAAATCGCAGCGATATACTTGTCTAGTGCGTACGCGGCTACTTATGCCGTTTTTTATATATATTAATAGAATAGAATAGAATGATATGATATTATCTTCGTGCTCTTAGGTGTTGTTTGGTTCGCAGAATGTTTCTGATGGAATTGGAATCTATGAAGGAATTAGAATCCGTCAGGAATTGGAATCCAATTCCATACTCTGTTTGGTTGACATGGAAATGAATTGGAATCTAATTTAATATTTTGTTTGGTTGACATGAATTGGAATTGAAATTATCTAAAATGACGAATTTACCCTTATTACTTGTAGTGGTTGGTTGGTGGTGGTGGGTGGTTGTGGTGGCGGTGGGTGGTGGTGATGGGGGATGGTGTCGGCGGTGGATGATGGTGGTGGTGACGGCGGCGGTGGTGGCGGGTGGTGGCGTTGGCGGAGGCGGCGATGGGTGATGGTGGTGGCGGTGGGTGGTGATGGTGGATGGTGGCGGCGGTGGGTGATGGTGGTAGTGGCGGCGGCGGTAGTGGTGGTTGGTGACGTTGGTGTTGGTGGAGGCGACGGTGGGTGGTGGTGGTGGCGGTGGTTGTGGTGGCGGTGGGTGGTGATAATGGTGGATGGTGGCGGCGGTGGGTGATGGTGGTGGTGGCGGCGGTGGAGGGTGGTGGCGGTGGCGGCGATGGGTGGTGGTGGTGGCGGTGGTTGGTGGTGGAGGTGGGTGGTTGTGGCGGTGGGTGGTGGTGGCGGCGGTGGTGTGTGGTGGCGGTTGGTGGTGGTGGTGGCGGTAAGTGGTTGTGGCGGTGACGGTTGGTGGTGGTGGCGGAGGCGGCGGTGGGTGGTGGTGGTGGCGGTGGTTGGTGGTGGTGGAGGTGGGTGGTGGTTGGTGTGGCGGTGGGTGGTGGCGGCGGTGGGTGGTGGCGGCGGTGGTGGTGGGTGGTGGCGGTAGGTGGTTGTGGCGGTGACGGCTGGTGGTGGTGGTGGCGGTGGGTGGATGGAGGTGGTGGCGGTAGGTGAAGGGTATAAGGGTAAAAGAACATTCCATTCAACATTGGAATTTAATTCCATCAACATTTGGATGAAATTGAGATTTTTTCATTTGGTGGAATGTTTTCATCATTTAGGAATCCAATTTCATCCATTTTTTTGAACCAAACACTGGAATCTGGTGAAATTGGATTCCAATTCCCACAGATTCTATTACTTTCCAGCGAACCGAATAACACCTTAGAGTCTTAGCCTCTTAGGTCTAGATGAACACGCTAAATCTTCATAAGTGTCCGCCATTCAACATATTATATAATTTTTTTTGAATTTCTAATTGCATGTTCCACATTATTACTTTTACAACATTTAATCATTTTTTAGCCTTACCTTCTAGCCGATAAGAAGTATAGCCAAGTTGTTAGTTTCAAACAGTAATTAAAGTACGAGTGGGAATGAACAACTTATATACAATATCTTAAGCATGTATGATTCCACGTATTTATAACCTTTTAAATGCGTTATTACTTGTAACAATAACTTGAAATTTAATGACATATTTTTATAATATAAAGATATAGCATATAAGCAGGTTGAATATATGCCCACAAAACTTAAGGGGCAAGTACTATATGAAAAAGATGTTCGAAATTGACTAAAGTTAACCAAAAGACATTTCTAAAAAAAATCTTGATTCTATGATCTTAATTTCTCCATTGCTATATAAAGAGACAACTTATGTTCCCTACTTCCACTCAAGACTCAACCTTTTCTTCGCCTTCACAATCTTGATCGATTATCGCTTTAATTTGAAGTGTTCAGTTACCATATAACTGCATGTCTATTGAAGATAACAAGCATGCGGAAAACCATAGTAATTGCAATAAAGAAAAACTCGGTTTTCTTAATAATGGAGCCGTCAATCTACCACCCGGATTTCGGTTTCAACCCACCGATCAAGAGATTGTGTTTCAGTATCTGGTTCGTAAAGTTTTCTCGTGCCCATTGCCCGCTTCCATCATTCCCGAAATCGTCAACATTTGCAAATTTAATCCTTGGGACTTGCCAGGTTAGGGCTCTTATGAAACCCTAAAATCCCTAATGGTGTATCACATTTATAAATGCATGTTTTGATTTTAATAATTACAAGTTTGCTTATTTTTTGTTATTTGAAATGTGTAAATAGGGGATTGGGAACAAGAAAGATACTTCTTTAGCAAGAAAGAAGCTAAGTATGGAAATGGAAATAGAGTAAACCGAAAAAGTAGTGATGGGTATTGGAAAGCAACCGGTTTCGATAAACATATCACTCGATGTTGCAACTATAATCCGACTTCAAGAAAGAAAGAGACAATTGCGGGAATGAAGAAAACGCTCGTGTTCTATAAAAGCAATCCTTCAACGACTAGAACTCAATGGATCATGCACGAATATCACCTCGTGCACTCGCCTATTTCGCCATCCACCACCTCCAATGATAAGGTAAAAAAATTTTAATTGAATTTTCATGCAAAATAGTCCTAAAAAGCACCCTTTGAACAAGCAAAAAGGGTATCGATCATCGAATCTCATTCTTATGGTATACCTTATGTTTAATTGATCGGCATGCAGAAATCTTGGATTCAAATGGGAAATTGGGTATTATGTCACGTATTGACCAACAAAAGAAGTCAAACATCGGTTGAAGATGATAATTTGAGGAGATTTGATTCACGAAATGAGGCGGTTTTGATTGATTGTGATGAAGCTAGTTCATGTTCATCTTCTTCGTCGTGTGGTTCTAGTGTAGTCACTCAAGAAGTGTCCTCAAGTAGACAACCGTTAGATCATGAAGGAACTATAAATCTGTAGTATATGTAGTAAGCTAATGATTTTAATTTTTATAACTTCATAATTGAAGAAATATATGATTTGCAATTACAAATGTAATTCACAATAATTTCACATGGTTTACCAATGTTTACGTAGATAATCATTGCTACCGTTCTTATAATGTATTAATTAATAATTTATGATTAAGTTAGATGGTATATGATTTGCCCGGTTATGAGCGGTTGTACGGATATCAATATCATGATATACTAATATACTATGCATTATGTTAAGAAGATATTGAATACTTTTCGTCAATTTTTTTTGTCGGAAACTTGGATCGGGATTTCTGAGGACCTAAAATGTGGCAAAAACTTTGATTTAACCACGTTTTGGATCAAAGTTATGGAAGATTACGTACAACCGCCATGCATTATTTCTATGTAACAAATATATGATTACCAGAAAATGGTCAATTTTGACCATGAAATGTTCACAACTCTTTGATATTGTGACATGTGCATAACGCATTAGCGATGAAAACGACAACGATTTGTTTAGTCGTTGTTTAAAAGAAAAATACCAAAAAAATGGCCTCGGCAGGAAATGTAGTAATTGAAGAAGGAACAATTCAAGGAAAAATCAAAGTACAATGCTTTCAAATTTCTCGGCATTAAAACGATATATTTATCGGACGAAGATAAGGCTTTGGTTGAAGACAACAAACAAAAAAAAACCCAACAAAAGCATAGAAAATGATTTTTCTTAATTAATGTATTTTTATTTTCAGTATTCTTAGCATGTGTCGTTTTTATTAAATGGTAAATTGGATAAAAATATGGAACCTATAAAATCTATAAGTGGAATAATTTATTTAAAAACTATTTAATAATTAGATATATTAACATTAATTGACAATTATATCTATTGGTTACGACTTTTCCTTTATCTTTTGCAATATCTCTTGCAACCAACTGCGTTATTCATTCTTATTATTTCAAATCAAATGTAAAATAATAGTTATAGAGTTACGTTCAGGGAAGTCCACTAAAATTATAAAGTCTCAAGGGACAACCCACAGCCATTAGATCAGATCTAATCAATGCTCAAGATCAATTCAAAAATTATACATGGAGGGGTATTATTGTCATTTGAAAGCATTAAACAAACTTCTGCATCAGGTCTTCCTCACTTCAGACGATCTTCATCACTTCCGTCGATCTTCCAAACGAACACCGGAATCACGTCTCCTCACTTTCCGGCGATCTATAAGGCGGCATCCATCGAATCGACTGAATCACAAACAACTAATCACGTTTTTGTTGAATTCGATCAGATCTGAATCACGAAATCATGAAATCAAAATCGCGATTGGATAAAATCAGCGTAATCAAACGCAGATCTGAATCAATAAATCAAAATATACAACCTTATCAATGAGTCTAGATCCAAAATCTGTCAATAGCAATGAATCAGAAAAAGAAATCGATGATTCAGGTAAAAAATAATTTATGATTCAGGTAAAATCAATGGAGTTTACTACATAACAAAATCACATGTGATTCGCTTTTGCAATCACATGTGATCGTAAGCTGTGCTTTGTTTGAATTCGATCGGGTGAGATTCATAAGCGAAACACACGTGGTTTTTTGAAAGAAAAAAAAAACAGAGGAGTTTATTACATAACAAAATCACATGTGATTTGATTCTACGATCACATGTGATTTATTTGCTTAAAAACATGAGAGATTGTTAAGAAACAAATCACAAGTGATTCGCTTTACAAATCACATGTGATTGTGTGCTATGCATTAGCTGAATGCGTTGAGATGAGGTTGCTGAGCGAATCACATGTGATTTATTTGCTTAAAAACAGGGGAGGTTGTTAAGAAACAAATCACAAGTGATTCGTTTTACAAATCACATGTGATTGTAAAATGTTACAAGAATTAGAAAGATGAGAGTGTGCAGAGAAGTAACAAGTCTTTCAAGACTTAAAAAGATGAATTTTCAAACATATTTGGATGGTCAATGACCTTGGTTTGAGAAGAAAAGAAAAAGCAAAAAGGAATTTCCATTTTGGTGATTAACTTGAAAAGTGGAAAAGTAGTGTTGTGTCATGTGTCTTGTGATTGACCGAAATGAAGGGGAAGGAAGTTTGTGGGTGGTGTTTTAATGAGGAAAGTTGAACAACTTTGGGAATGCATGCATGCATGAGAAAATGAGCTCATAACTAAAATATGAAAGTCTAGGGGATGAGAAATGGAATCTTGACAGGAGAAAGAGACAAGCCAAAAACCATTTGACTTTTGAGAAGAGAAAGAGTATTAATTTTATGTATTTGGTATAAGTGGGTATTTGTACTATCAAATGGTGTATTATTTCAACTTACATTTTATTTGATAATTAATGATGATTAATTATTAGTTGTAGATTATTATTTTGGATGACTATTTTGTCATTATAAATATTTATGTGTAATTCACAAATTAACTTATTAGTCTTGTTTTTAAGTATTAAATCACATGTGATTTTATTATATCACTTTTGATTTCATTAAAAATCACATGTGATTTTGTTATGTAAAACAGAGTTTTTATTATAAAACAGAGGAGTCTATATGCATAATAAAATCACATGTGATTGGAAAGTAAACATCAAGTGCACAAAAACAGTGACATGTACATAGAAACGATAACATGTGATTGTTAATAAAAACCACAAGTAATTGGAAAGTAAACATCAACTGCACAAAAAACAGAACATGTTACTTAGTATTAAATCACTAGTGATGCCGTTCCCAATCACATTGCTAATTGATCTTTTAAGCCTTATTTTGATCTTCTTTGACACCTCGTCAGTATTCACATTAGTTCGTATCTCAGGCAAATTAGATAACATAGTTGGATATTCATCATCACCACCTATAAAACACAAAGAAGCAAGTTATGACAACTAATAACAATATGAGATAGTTAAACCGAAATCACATGTGACTGAACTCACAATCTCACATAAACAACTGTAATTTAGCTTACTAATCACATGTGATTGAAAGATATGAATTATTTGACTGTGATTAGGTGAGATACTTAGAACAATCACATGTGATTGAACTTAAATAACATAATAATCAAATAATAAATAACAATCACATGTGATTTAAAAACAGAGTAAACATAAAAATAATAAAACATGTGAAACAGTAAAATCACATGTGATTTACAACTAAAAAACACTAGAAAGCTGAAAATCTATAATAAAATTTGTAAAATCACATGTGATTTAAAAACAGAGTAAACAAAATTATAATAAATGGAAAATAACATGTGAATACAATAAAATCACATGCGATTTATAACTAAAAAACACTAGAAAGCTGAAATCTATAATAAAAACAGTAAAATCACATGTGATTTACAACTAAAAAACACTACAAGGTGAAATCTATTATAAAAACAGTAAAATCACATGTGATTTACAACTAAAAAACAAATAATAACTTCAAAATCACATGTGATTTAAAACAAAATTACAAGCACATATGTTTAAACACAAAAAAAAAAGATGATTTAAAACGAAATAGACTTAGAATCACATGTGATTAACTAAAAATATGTGTTTTAGAATAAAACATATCTAAATCACATGTGATTTGAAACAGAGGTTTTCAAAAACAGGGGAGCTATTAACATTTCGATAAATCACATGTGATTTACTAATAAACATTAGAAAGCTGAAGCACTTAACAATAAACTTGTTATTTTAGTAGAAAACAACAAAATAAAGAGAAAAGTATCAACAAAAATGTTATGAAATTGATGGAGTATCATATAGAAACCCTAGAAATGTTCTGGATACAAAAAAAAAACCATAAATGAACATCTATTTGTGCACAAACTGTAAAACAAAAAACATAATAATAACAACAAAATCACGTTTGAACTTACATATATTTTCATCAGAGGGTTTTTTCGAAGAAAAACGATAATCGCCCATTGTAAATCGCGTAAAAGTTGAATGTAGAAGAAGACCGAAGTTGTAGGAGTGTAAAACTAACGATCTTCGCAAAATGACGGTAGAAATCAGCGAAAACGAGTTGAATCATGAATGTTTCCAATTGATTTTAGTGAGAGAGAGAGAGAGGGAGGGAGGGAGAGAGCAGACGAGAGGTAGGGAGGTAGAGAGAGAGTGAAGAATGAAAAGTGAGGAAGAAGTTAGGTTTAAGTCTTGGGTAAAATGACCAACATACCCCTCCGCCTAAAAATCCCATTTAATTTGTGATTTAATCTGAGCCATTGATCATGATGATCCAAGGGCCAATAATTATTCCTTGAGACTTTATAATTTTCTTGGACCTCCTAGAACAAACCACAATAGTTATAATCTAATTAATTAATATTTTTTAAAACTAATTATCTAACAATTCTAAAGACTATCATTAATAAAATTCAAACCTATCACATTGCTATAAAAGTGACTTTTAAAATTTGAATTATTATTTACTTTTGCTTGGATAAAGACCGGTTTAATTATATTTGAATAACTGGTATAATAAATAACAATAGAAGTTTTAACACGATTTTAATGACTGTTTTTTATCAAAACATTCAACAATGTTCTTACTTTGTTAATCTTACAAAACTCATTAAAAGACCCACAAAATAGCCATCACCGTAAAACACAATGAATTAACAAACCATGTCAATAGTCATCACCACGAATTCAAATTTAAATGAATTTCAATCGATCCTTCGATGTTGTGTCTTGTACTTTGTTACGATCGATCCTGTACACCAATATATATAAGAATAAGTGAAACAAGTCACTTAAGTCTTTAAAGTATAATACAAATACATCTTTTAAGTACACCAATTACCTATAATACGTACCATTTCTCATGTGAAACTGTTACTATTCATCCACCGTACATGAATAATGTGTTTTTATATTGTTTACTATAAAAATTGATGGGTGATTTCTTAATTTATAGACTAAATGAAACCAAAGTTCACCAAGAAAAGATTTATATTTTCAATTCTTCTCAAAATAGACCGTGCGACCGTGCGACTCCACTAGAACACTGTCACGTGTCCGAATTAGTGTTGCTCAACCTTGTTACTACTGCTCGTTAGTACTGCCCAACCTTGTTACTACTGC
This sequence comes from Calendula officinalis, assembly GCA_963853835.1. NCBI lineage: Eukaryota > Viridiplantae > Streptophyta > Magnoliopsida > Asterales > Asteraceae > Calendula > Calendula officinalis. Next base: position 75,502,708 of record OY970827.1, on the reverse strand, counting down.
TAGTTAGTACTGCTCGCTCAACCTTGTTACTACTGCTAGTTTTTACTGCTCAACACTTAGTGCTGCTCCAGTTAGTGCTGCTCACCACTTAATGCTGCTCAAAGTTACTGCTGCTCTATGAAGTCTCCCAGTCGCACGGAGTATTTTGGGAAGATCGAAGTCTATCAGTTTTAGATGGAAGTCGCTCATTTAAATTGGTATATTATAGTAATTAATTCTGATTTATGGAAAAATATATAAATTTGAGGAACAAGTGAAATGATATATACTAACCTTGTGTCATCATTGTGTTTATGGATTTTAGTCCTAAACAAACAAGAGTTGATGCTTAGTGAATAAGTCGTGTATATCATTTAACCCATTTTTAAGTTGTTTTTAACTTATTGCAATTTTTAAACGCAATCGCACCTAAGCTCCACTTTGTGAGGCGAATTGTGGGGCCCGTCCAAGTGGAAGTATCAAATCTTTCAACACCTCGTATTCTTCTCTACTAATTCGACCATCGTCAAAAACCTGATTTTTAAACCATAAACATGAATACAAACAAATGATTAAATATCAATTTAATATATTCGCACATACTTGATGAAAGTTACAAGATTATGATTCGGGTTAGCGCGGTCCAGAAACCGAACCAAAACCTAAAATGATGAATTTTCAAAAATCCGAAACCAAACCGATTATATGTTTTCGGTTTTGGTTTGGTTCGGTTCGGTTTGGTTCGGTTCTGTTTCAGTTTTTTTTAGCCCAAATGCTCATCCTTATCCGAAAACCAAATCCGATAGAACCGATACCGGAAATGATGAATTTTCAAAATAAAAAAGGTTACATGTTTTCGGTTTCAGTTCGGTTAAGTGTCGGTTGGTTTTCGGTTCGGTTTTTTAAACCCAAATGCTCACTTATGGTGATGGCCTAGTGGTAAGGGCGTCTGAAATGATCTCCTAGAGGCCACGGGTTCGATCCCTTCCCTAAGTAAACATTTACCAGATGGCCACGAAAAGGTTCAGAAACAACCATGGCAACGTTTGAGTTTAGGTTTTTTAAGCCCGTTATAGACGAGAATACCCTTGAAATCTAAAAAAAAAAAAAAAAAAAAAAAAAAAAAAAAAACTCTAAATGAGGATTACATCTAACCTTTTGAAAAAAGTTTCTTCTACTTGTCAAATGTGGAGATATTGCGGGAATCCGAGAGACGGAAATGGCTTCTATAAACAAAAGAACAAACACTTTCCATTGTTTTATTCTTAAACCTGGTAGTGGATCAATGAAGGACATTGTCTCAAGTAAAGAACCCTGTTGAAAAATTAAAAAAATTTACTCGATCAATGACAAAAATTACAAATATATAAATGAAAAATGGGATAATAATTACATACCATCCCATATTCAATTGTAGAAACGGGAGTTGGGATTCTAAGATCATGAACAAGTCCCGGTAAAGCTCGGGAAAGACAGCTGGCAAGAGTTTGTTTAATTTCAGAAGATCGGCCGTCTGATAATATTATTTTTCGGGGATATTCTCTGCCATTAATGGATGAATAATCTTCATGAAAAGTATCATCTTGTCCATATACATATGCTAATGTAGATGATGACACCCATGCGAATAATGACATGAACATTGTTGCAAATGGTGATAGCTACAAATTGTGGAAGAATGTTTGTTAGCAAATTTAAAAATTAAAAAGGGTTTTTTGTTTGGAAATATAATGTACTTTTAAATTTATTAATGTTCAGGGGGTACGCAAATAATCTAAAATTAAAAGATGGTTTTGCAGCGTACTTGTATCATTAAAAACTTTTTAAGGGGGTACGCAAATAATCTAAAATAAGTGTTTTGGCAAAAAGTGTGAAAAAATCAATTATTTGCATTTTTAGGCACATCTAAAATGGAGTTTTGAAAAAGATGATGGGGATGTGCTTATTGCGTTTTGCAAACTGATTTACTCGAATTTTACCTATTAACAAAGCAAATAATCAGGTTTGCCAAACACTAAAAAATAACTGATTACCTGATTATTGCGATTTCAAACAACATAATGAAATTCAAACACTATTTTCCGTAATCACGTTTTGTTATCGCTGATCATCGGATTATCCATTTTCCAAATGCATAATCTATATTTCAAAAAGCAATCCCTAACACCCCATAAATCAATTATATTTATATAATAGTTATTATTTATAAGGCCAACATCTTTATATATGAAATTAACATTTTTCTATAAAAACTATCATTGTTAAAACAATATTATCTTTGTAAAAACATCTCTTAATGATCCCAACTGTGACATAATCACATCTTTTAATAAATATATGAAACTTTCATGATGGGTATATAATAAAGTTGAATTTTTATATACTTACATCTACAACAAACTCCTCAGGTGGGCTATCAAACCAAGAATCCTCAGAATCAAGAAAATCAGACTCTGTGATGCCCGTTTTCTTGGGCCATTTTAATCGGGCCGGTTCTGGGTCAATTGCATCCTCTGATACGGGCTCAATGGGAGGTGGTAGTATCACAAGTCCAACTTCTGAAACTGGATTTACGAAAATAATAATAATAATAATAATAATAATAATAATAATAATAATAATAATAATAATAATAATATTAAACAAATATAATAAAATAAAGAGAGAAGGAACCAAAAAAAAAAGTTGCCGGGTAACCCGGCCCATTTTGACCTATTTCTGACCCGTTACACAACCAACCCGACCCGCCCATTTAACTTACCAGCATCAGGAACATCAAATTCCCCAGAAGCAACAGCTTCTGCTGCTTTACTCAATGCTTCAGCACATGCTTCTGCTGACGCGATTCTGACATCATCATCATCATCAAAACCATTGCTTTGTTCGTTTTTATTTTTATTTATATTTTTTTTGTTTTTGTTTTTGTTTTTGTTTTTGTTTTTATTTTTGTTTTTGTTTTCATTTCCACTGAATTCACAGAGTGTTTTATTATCTTCACCACCATCAGTTTTTTCATCAGCCCAAGTGACAGATCGATTTGACCGAATTGCCCCTGAAGTTTTCAAAGAAGATTTGAGCCCGCTACAACTTGGTTCATGATTTGTGACAATTTCACTTTCTTTATTGTTTAGTTCGGTTAATTTAATCTCGGGCTGATTGGTTAAATTACCATTTTTGCCCTTATGGTTTGTTTTCTTTTTTGTTTGACCCAAAGGTTTTTTAGATACTGAATATCCGTCTTCTTGTGTAATTATGGTACTCATGAAATCCATCTCATTAAATATGCTTTCTTCTTTCATTTTGAGCTTGGAATCTTTTAATTTAGGTCCTGAAACATTACATAAAAATTAAAAAAAAAACAAATTTTATGGGTGGCATCATAAACTACAGAATTGACCTAAAAAGATTATATATAAAATAGGGGAATTTCATCTGTTATATGATTATATCCATCCAAAAGTTGAAAATTTTGTATATTATTCAAAATGCTGTGATTTGTACACTAATTTTATTCATGCACCACTAATTTAGTGGCTTTTGACCCTTTTTCACGTAATAATAAACAAGAATAATATAGATTGGTAAGGGTAAAATGGTAAAATGTATACTAATTTAGTAGTGTATGGAACAACTAGTTTGTACACAAGGTAAAATACTCTAAAAGCATGTTTTAAATATACATGAAATTTCCAAGTTTTGGAGGGATGTCAATGAGATTGACTCTAAAAAGATTTATATAAGTAAAAATTAAAAAATAATCTCATACCGGGCTTTTTACGATCATGTTGTGGAACATAACCTTCAATAGCATTCGACGGGCCAACCCATTCTTCCATAGAAACAATTCCAACACTCGTTTCATCTTTTTCTTTAATCGACAAATTACTTAATCCAAAATCACCATTTTCCTTCAAACCAATTGCATCTTCAAAACTCAAACCCTCAAACATCTTCACAACCTTTTCAATTTTCCCTCTATCAAGATCAAATGATCGTTCATCTTGCAAACTTTCATAGTACGTTTTGCTATTAACTACACATTTGGTTGAACAATACATCCGTGTTTCTAGAAGATCATAAACTTTGTGCTCTTTTAATGAAATTTTGTATCTACCCCCTTTTTTAGGTTCTAATGGTGATTGGGTAGGTAATGAGTTGTTGCAAAGTGGGTACCCACACATTTGTGCAATTGATCGTTCAGTTACAACGTCATTATAATCGGATTTTGAGATTAAGGAAGAAGCTACGAGTAATTGTTTTTCGGATTTAATTCCATCTAGTAAATGTAACTGTATTTTGTGTATCACATCTTTTATAAGTACTGGCAATGATGAAGATGATGATGTATTTGACATATTTGAATTGTGTTCTCTGTTTATTAGTGTTATATCAGCCCAAAACAACAGCAAAACCGCTTCTCTGCAGCAATAAACAATAAAATATCTTAATAAATTAAATAGCTTATTTACAGCAAGTCAACAACATATTCAACATAATTTGATAAAAAAAAAAAAAAAAAAAAAACTAGCTTCTAATTTTCAAAATCACAATTAGAAGCTCACAATTAGCAATTAGATATATCTTAAACAGAAAATAACACATTCAAAATCTAGCAAAAAATAAAATACTAATAAATTATAAGTGTAGCTTAACCAATTTAAAAAACTCATAATCAGAAATTCATCACAAACATATATGCACAGCATTATGACCTAATAGAAACAAACACTATATGATTTTAAACAATTAAACTCGAATTTAGGGTTTAAAAATTCTAAAGTGAAGTTAGAGACTACGGGTTACCGGATTCAAATCCAGTTCAGAAAAGGAGCGCAGGGTGGTCGGAATCAGGAATTGAGTAAGAGATGCAGAGTGCCGGAGGTCGCCGGTGGTCTGATTTGGAGGTGGAAACACGATAACAACTGAACAGGAGAGCAGTCGTCTGTAATGAAAGACGGTCACTATTTGATTAGATTTATAGTAGAAACTTGTTATTTATTAAGAATATATTTGGGCTGGGCCTTCGTTTTGTTATCTATTTGGATTTTGAATTGGTATTGAAATATGAAATTACTAAAATTAAAATTCATATTTGCATTACTTGGATATAGGGATGAGATTTTTTTTTACCAAAAAATCGCAATTACACGAGAGTTGGACTCGGTTTACGGTTTTTGAGCCCGTTTTACTTTTTTGTCCTTTTCGGTTTTTGATTTTTCGGTTCTAGGACTGGAATTTGGCAATTTCGAGTTCAACCCGTAATAGTTAATACGTAGTTTATGTTGATAACGATTAAAAACCTTACATAATCGGAACCGTTATTTCGTTCAGTTTTTCTTGTATTTGTTCATTTCGGTTTCTTTGGTTCCAGTCCATTTCTAGAACCGAACATATCCTAATTACATATATAGTTGGTTGCTAAATCGTAATGAAGCCAAAAAAAATATTTGAAAGCTGGATAAGAAAAATTACATAGAAATTGCAAAAATCAGTTGAAAACGATGAAATTAATAAGATTTTTACATTTCTTGTAAAATGTAAAATGTTGTGGAAGAAAATCTAAGTGGAGTGAAGTCTATGTGTCGTGTTGGATTTCAGGTTCCAAAAAAATTTTAGGCGAGACAAAATTAAAGTACTTTTATATATTTGAACCACACAAATGGAGTGAAGTCTATGTGCCGGATTGAGATCGTTTTGAGAATATGTAAGTAGAACCTGTTTGAAAACCAGATTATGTAAAATCAATTCAATATTCAACTGGTAGTTATAAGTGATTTGAGGTGGAAAATGTACAAAAAACGATCCAATCAGGTTTCCAATCCGATCTAATCCGGTTTCGATCCATTCCAATCCGGTTCTATCGGTTTGTAAGTTTTTGATCCAAATTCGGTTCCAATCCGATGCAATTATGATCCAATCTGGTTTTGACCAACTTTTATCGAATCCAATCCGGTTTAAAATCCGGTTCAATTTTTTTAAATCTGATTAGAATACATCTATATATGTCTTCGCCCCTTCCAATCAGCCTAAGTTCTTTGCTAAATATTTGGCCCGTTACCTATGAATGTTTTTTTTTCTTTCAGTCAACGCCCCAGAGGAGAAGCGAAATATGTTTCATTAATTAAGCGAAAGTGATTTGTTTTCCCGCCAGGCCATTTTATCCGTATATAATCATCTTTATAAGAATGAGTTATATTGAAAATGAATATGAAGATTGAGAATGCGTGAATAGATCTCAGCTATCGATTTGGGCGTGCCCCCTGTGTAATCATATGTGAATATGCTTATTCATATATGATTAGTAAGAATCAATAGAATCATATATAAATACACGCGGCCATATATGAATACATTATATGTATAAAAATTCTCACATTCTCACGATTTTTCCAATTCTCAAAAGAACTCTCCCCAACTTTATAAATCTATTTATTTATAATGACAATGAAACTTGTGATATTTGACACATCTTCTCCAGTGTTTATCTTTTATTAATCAAATTTGAAAGTGGGATGTATTTGGAAATCGAGAGTATATTTATTCATGTAATATAACTAAAAAGTTGACATTTTCTTCTGGTTAACTTCTAAATATCTAAATTGGAAGCATATTAATTGTTTCTCTCTTTATCAAGCCTTTAAGTTAATACTATATATCTAATGAAGTTAATTACAGAGTATAGACTCTTGCAACTTTACATTCTGGCAGGGTGGGCCTAGCATGGTGCACGAGGTTGCCAGTGCAACCCCTGGAATTTGTTCGAATAATGTTAAAATTGTGTTATATTTAAAAAAATAAAAAAATTTAGTGTAGGTGACACCCCTGAGAAAAATATGTGCAACGTGGGACACCCTTAAGAAAAAAAATGTGCAACGTGAGACACCCCTCAATTTTATTTCTGGGTCCGCCACTGATCATGGCACTGCCCATATTAAATAGTAAAGTTTAGTAGTAATAAGTAGCGAACACATGAAAAAAATTAAGGGATATTACCGGTTACTTATTTTTTCTTAAGGATATCACATATAATATTAAGAAAGAATATTTAAATTATTTTGACACTATTTTGAAAGACTGTCATTACTAGTAGTCTAGTAATGTACTAACATACAATGGATGGATAGTTGATAAAAGGCTGCATAAACAGGCTGATATGTAAAGGAATTTGTAACTTAAAAGCAACCTTTTTAAAATGACTATTTTGGCAAAAAGCAAATAATTATGGAATATTTCCCTCGTAAGTTGTTTTTCATGACAGCCTCATTTTCCCGCTTTTTGCATGTGACAACACAAATACGCATACGTCCATGAGTTTCCGCACGCGGCCATTGTTTTTTAAATTATCACATTTTTTATTTATATAATAAGGGTTTTATTAATGACGGTCTTTAGGGCTGTCTATGCATAAAACGATTGCACATTCATGGATAATATAGTGTTCCTAAAATTCAGGGGCGGCTTTTGTATTAGTTTTGTCTTGTTATTGACAGCTCTAAAGGCTGTCATTATCATTTTCCATATAATAATAAACATATATGTATGCGACGTACTAATTAAATTCATGGACAAACATTTTTTTTTTTTTTGAACGGCAAGTTAGTAAGTTAGTGGTTCGAGCCTAGACAGTGACATCCACAAGGGGCAGTATGCCTTCCCTCGAACCTTCCACCTTTTTTGTCCACGACGGGACTCGAACCCATGACCAATAGGTCATGGGCAACACCTTAAATCATCCTTATACCAATAGGTCATGGACAACACCTTAAATCCTCCTTAAATTCATGGACAAACATAGCAGTTAAATGTTTATCTGTTTGGAAAAAAAACTCAATCCAAAAAATCTGAATTGAGGAACCTGTGGTTTAGTTTCTTTCTGTTTCCACCCATAAAAGTGTGTTATTATATTATTAATTGCTAATATTTAAAGTATAGATATTAAAGTAAACTAGATTAAAACTATTACAATATTACACTTCTAATCCTTTAACTATTTGATACAACATAAATGGTCCTAATAATAAGTTTATCTTGTTTGTTCACAAATATTAAAATAAAGAAAAAACAAATATTATTTTAACTTTAAGTATTATATGTTGATAAAAAGTATTTAAGAAATTGAAATTTTATGTTGATAAAAAAAGTTTAAAATGTTTTATTTCCAATTCCATTATATAATTTATTTGATATTACTGACGTATTATGATAAAGAATATATAAATTAGCATTGTGTAAAATTTATTTCTACCAATTTAACGTGGAAGATTTTATTTTATCACTAAATAATTATCACAACAAATTACAAATAATTGTAACTTTTAAAATTGTTGCAATATGTATCAATTTGTAAGATATACATATTATTTAGCATAATATATTAATAATAACCATATAGAATGAAAAACAAAAAAAATGTTGGGCAGCCACACATAACATAGAGGGTGAAAGAAGAGACAGTCTATTAGATGACGATGTTAAATTATTCTCCTCTATTTTAATCTTTTCAACCATAAAAGTTATAGTCATTAAATTAGTTTGATTAGACTTGTTACCGTTATATCAAAATATATGAAAATGTTACTTTTATATAATTAAACTTAATCGTGATATCTAACCATCATATAATTAAAACAAAATGAACATTAACTTAAAAATACATATATTTGAATACGTATTTTTGTAGAAATCGGAAGTATTGTAATATTAGAGTCTATGCGATCGTATTTCGGTAACCTTTTTAGTGGTAAACGTTTAAAAAGCAAATATCTCGTTTTGTTTATTCAAAAGTAAAAACTATGTTAATAGATATAACTATTTTGTAATTAGTAGAAACTATAGGGGTGGAAACTAAAATTATGATATATACTTATAAAATCAACCCTATTATAGGGGTTTTTATGAAAAATTATGAAAACTTCCATTTTGCTACAAACTTGGCAGCTACTACTTTCTTTTATACCGACGAACTTGGCAGCTATTAGACGGGTGCCATCGGGAGGTCGGTTGGCCGCCGGTTGGCCACCGACGGAACCGGCGCCGTTGGCACGGTCCGCCGGTTGGCCGCCGGTTGGACCGCCGGTCGGCAAACTCGCGAGGGAAGAGACGGAGCGCTGGAGCGAGAGAGAGAGGGGAAGAGAGAGAGAGAGAGTGTAATATTTTATTTTTATTTTTTTTTTTAATTTTTTTAAAGTTTTTAAAAAAAAATAATATTTAAAAAAATCTAAAAAAAATCTAAAAAATTCAGAAGAAATCTAAAAAATTCAATTTTTTTAAAAAAAAATAAACTTTTTATATAATGTCTTTTTTTAATTAATGTAATTTATTTTTATTAGTTATATGTTTTAATTAGTTGTATATTTTATTAGAAAAAGAAAAGTGGTGGGGCCCAAAGTTGGTGAAGTGACGGAGTGCTGTTGGCATGGGTACGTCAGTTTAGTGTTAGTTAGTTTGTATGCTGACGTGGCGCTGAGTTGGCAGCAACTGACGGCGTCAGTTGCCGTCACCATTGGCACCGGTCTTACTTTCTTTTACACCGTTTTACAAATAACACCGTTTAGCCATCTTTCTAATGAACAGTAAATGACGTATGGTGATTGTATATAAAGGATAATAATGTTACTTCTAAGCAAAGAAATTGAAATCCATTTATAAATTTTACATCACATTTAGACCTCTCTAGATATGTCATGTTAAAGAAGCGTTAAATGAGCATTGGTGGTGCCAAACGGGTACCGGTTCTTAGGCTGAATCCGTGGCAAAATTCCGGTGCCATAATATTAACAATGTGTTAAATGTTTTGTTCTTTCTTTTCTTTTAGTTTTTAATTTTTGAAAAATGTTGATAAGTACTCCCTCCGTCCCATAAAAAAGTTTACATTTCTCTTGGACACAATAATTTAGGTGATAGTTAGACTCCATGTAACGCACGACCGAAAGTTTGGTCGTGACCTGCCACTTCACACCATAGGACGCGTCCCCCCCCCCCCCTTACGCCCAAAGCACTTCGACGCGTCGACCGTGCCCAACGGTCGACTAGTCGACCGTTCAATTTTCAAAGGGGGAAGGTTTTTTCAAAGGGGAATGATTTGGTCGCCTGGTTACGTGTGTTTGGTCGGGATTTTTTATGTGTTTGGTCGGGCTGATGTGGCGCAGAGGTGGCAGGGGTGACCAAACTGGGTTTGGTCACCCATTACGCATAGTAGTGGTGGAGTTTTTTGTAATATTTTTTATTAAATTATAAGGTTATTTGGAAAGAGAAAGTACTTTCATGAGAAATTTAGTGGTAAAGTACATAAAAATAATATTATTTTATTAAGTGGTCCCTCATATTTGATAAATGTAAACTTCTTTGTTGGACAAAATTTATAGGGGAAATGTAAACTTTTTTGTGGAACGGAGGAAGTATATACTTAGCTCCCAAAAGAATGTTGTTGGAATGAAAGTATTTTTTAAAATAATATTATAGTACAAAAATTTCTATAACTCAACTTTAAAATATTTTCCATACCTAATGCTCTGAACATTTTATAAATTACATTAATATTAATATTTTGAATAAAACATTAGATGTAGTAGTTAGATAGTTGAATAAGGAGAAAATACTAGAGGACAAAGAACCACCCTTATTCAACGTTTGACCCAAAAAACAATAAAAAAAAAGTTACAGTCACTTTCAAATTATGTGCATGTCACAAGCAGGTATGGAGTTCTGTACCTATTTATCAAATGAGAAATGATACTAGTGTTTATCATATGTGCATATTTATGTATATACTCATCTTTAAACTTGACATATGTAATATACTAATTCTCTTTCCTCATATCATCCTTTGATTTTGACACTTATCATCATCAAATGGTAAGCAAATAAATAGATACAAATTGTAGGTACAGATATCATTCCTCTTATCAGATTATCAAGTGATGAACTGATAACATATTTTAGTGTATATTACTAAAAAGGAAATTAAAATGCAAAAATGCAAAGGACAATTAAAAGAACCTCAAACAATTATCGTATGCATGTAACATTCCATAAAATAGATTTTTTAATATATGTTTCAGGAGTACATCATAATAATTTTAAATGTCATTTATACTCTTACAATTAATTCATCAAAAAACTTTCATTTTCATTTATGATAATGGTAAAATCGGTATAACAAAAATGTAACTTTTTCTTAAATTTTTCTACTTATGTAACCACGTTACCCAACTCAGGGTTGACATCAGTATAAAACCGGTCCCAACGGGGACTTCAGTCCCCTTGTCGCTTCAACCGAAGAGTTCTCCCCCATAATTCGACTCAAGGAAGAGTTAAAAGGTTGAAATGGTGGAGCCCGAGGTAAATTAATATGATCTTTGGTATTTTGTCTGTATGTATATTTTATAATGATGTGGCTTCAAAAACTGAAGTCAAAATGCATTTTAATAGTCTGAACTTGGCTAACTAGATCATTTACTACCCTAAACTATTAAAAGTGCAATATCGTATCCTGAACTTGACAAAATGGTCAATTTAGTATCCTAACTACTAATTTGACCTTGTTTTTTTCGCTTGACTTACTTTCGTTGAGCTTTTGACGGACTAAAAAATATACGTTCATCTCAATATATTAATATTAGAAGCAAATCTCGTGAGAAAACAAAACCAAATAAGTGAGTTAGGGTATTAAATCGACCATTTTGTCAAGTTCATGGTACCATTCTACACCTTTAATAGTTCAAAGTATTAGATGGCCTAATTAGCCAAGTTCAGAATACTATAATGTGTTTTGACCTTGATAATATAAATATATCAATTGAATGTCAGTTAGAATTTAAATTGACATTGAATTGACAAAAACAATAACGTCAGTTATATGATTGTTGGAGTGGTCTAATAATTTTATTTTGAGTGGACACGAAACATGCAATCCAGTATGGCAGTATCCACAAGTCAGGTTTATCACACGCGCTACAAACAATTTTTATGCGCGTGGAGTTTCAGTTTCTCACCTGCACGTGGGGTTTCCACCCAATTTCCCTAGATCACTGTATTTCGTATATTCCTCCTAATTTTCCTACTTTCGCCTTGCTACTTTCTCACACAAGCGCGCGCGCACTTTCTTCCCCCCTTTATTGCTCCCTATTTCCCTAACGGCCAATCGCCGGCAAATGAAGCTGCCGGAAAACGAAATCGCTGCCGTCGAGGCTGAAACACTCCAAATTCTCGAATCACTACTTCATTCCATCCACAACACTCACTCCTTCAAAGGAAAATGGTCTCTCATCGGAACAAAAATCTCCGATCTCAAAACACAACTCTCCGACCTCACGGAATTCCCTCCAAACAACATATCCCGCGACCTCCTCCATTCTCTCTACCGAACACTCTCCGACGCTGTATCTCTATCCGTCACTTGCCACAGCCCTAACCTCCCCGCCGGCAAGCTCAAAACGCAGAACGACGTCGATTCTATCTCAGCAAAGCTCGATAATCACATCAGAGATATAGATGTTCTGATCAAAAGCGGCGTTCTCCACGACGGCGTTGTTACGCACGTTTCGGTTTCCTCTAGAGAGTCCGTGCGAATTCAGGCGAGGAATTTGGTGACGCGGTTGCAGATCGGTGCTGTTGATTCTAGAAACTTCGCTCTCGATTCCTTAAATAGGTTAATTGAGGAAGATGATAAGAATGTTGTAATCGCTGTCGCGCAAGGAGTCGTTCCGGTGCTAGTTCGTCTACTGGATTCCGGATCTTCACCGGAAATTAGAGAAAAAACGGTGACGGCGATCGCTAGGATTTCAACCGTCGATTCGAGCAAACACGTATTAATAGCGGAAAGTTTGTTATCACTCCATTATCTAATTCGAGTTCTGGAATCAGGTAACGGATTCGCGAAGGAAAAAACATGCATTACGCTTCAAACCCTAACACTTTCGAAAGAAAACGCAATAGCAATCGGATCACGAGGTGGAATTTCATCGTTATTAGATATTTGCCAGTCCGGTACACCGACGTCACAAGCCTCCGCCGCCGCCGTACTCCGGAATTTAACCTCCTTCTCCGATACCAGAGAAAATTTCATCGAACACCACGCAATTTCAACGCTTCTAACACTCGCTAGCTCAGGTACTGCATTAGCTCAAGAACATTCAATTGCTTGTTTAAGTAATCTAATTAGAGATGATGATGATTTGAAGCTATTAATAGCTCGAAAAGGTGGAATCGATAGTTTAAAAAGCTTTTGGGATTCCGCCCCTGTTGTCAGAAGTTTAGAAGTTGCAGTTGAATTTTTAAGCAATTTAGCATCCGATCAACGGCTAATCGAATCAATCATCATAAACAATTTCTTAAATCGACTAATTAGCGTACTAAATTGTGAAGTATTAGAAGTCAGAATCCATGCTGCGGAAGCAATTTACAAAATCGGATACAACATGAAAACACGACAACAATTAGGTGAATTAGGGTTTATTCCTCCATTAATTAGAATGCTCGATGGGAAATCCACTGAAGAAATCGAAGCTGCTACAAAAGCGTTATCAACAATTTTGACTTACACGGAAAATAGAAGGATTTATAGAAAGGATCAAAAAGGGATAGTGAGTGTTGTTCATCTTTTGGATCCATTGATTACGAATATTGATAAGAAATATCCTGTTTCGATACTGATATCGTTAACAAATTCGAAAAAATGTCGTAAACAGATGGTGAATTCGGGTGTTTTGGTACATATACAGAAGCTTGTAGCAATGGAGGTTGAAGGTGCAAAAAGATTACAAGAAATAATTGATGGTAGGAAGATTTTTGGTGTTTTCAAAAAGCATTAGAAAATGATGATTCTTGAAATCTAACTTTGATGTAAGTATCAAATCACACTTTAGGAGGTTTGGGAGTACGATTTGGAATAGATTATCTGTTTGTTGCATTTTAAAAACGTAAAGAATCTTAAATAAGCGTTTGACAAAAAGTGTGAAAAAAGAGGTGGGCAGGTGATTATTACATTTTAAAAACTGATTATTTACATTTTACCTATTAACTAAACAAATAATCGGGTTTGTCAAAAAGTATAAAAATTAACTGATTATTGTGATGTCAAACAAAATAATTAAATTTAAACATTATTTTTCAAAATAACGTTTTGTAACCACTAATTATCTAATTATTAATTTTCAAAACATGTATATATACTGTATTTTCAATAGTCAATCTCAAATCCCCCTTTCTTAGTTGTTGGATATATGTTCTGTTTTTCTTGTGTTTTCTTTTGATTTTGTTCTGTTTTTCTTGTGTTTTCTTCTGCTTTTGTTGCTGTTTTTTTATTTTTTATTTTGTTTGGTTGTTGTATAACTGTTCATAAATATATTGGTTGAGAGTACTAAAGTAGATGAGTTTTGTTAATGTTGAAAGTTGAAAGTTGGAACAATAAATATTATGGTCAATCTTTGTTTGGTGACCTAACTTTGACGAAAGTCCTCTTTCTAATATTATAGCTCAATAACTCATTCAATTCTAATGTCATTGACTCTTTCTTGCATTTCATATTGATTAGTTATTGTTGATTCACGTGATTAAATCATGGAAAATGATAATGACAGTTCTAAGGGCTGTCACTAAGACATCAAGACACGCATCAAAAATTTGTACAATAATCAATAACCGCCCCCTGTATTTTAGAAATCAACCCCCACTACTGAAAGTACAAACGATTTATGCACGTAATCACCTCTTAATGACAGCCATAAGAGTTATCATTAACAAAACCCTTAAATCATTAGTAATATTAATTGTTCGACTAAAATCAAATAAATTAGATAAACTTAGGGCATGTTTAGTCGTTTAAGAAAGCTTATTAAAAGGTTTATTAGCTTATAAGCTTATATAAGTTACGTTTAAAGAGTTTAATTAAACTTGTAAGCAAATAAGACCACTGCCAATGGTTGCCGTCGGTTGGTACTTCTCCAGAAGTGACAGAATGTAACCATTGGCACGGAGGGTTCACTTGATGCTATCGGATTGTTGCCGTGAGTTTGGGGACGGGAAAGGGGGGGATTGGTTGGTGAGGTGGGGCCCAAAGCGGTATTTTGTTTGTGTGTGTTTTGTACTGGTGGGTCCTTAAAAACCGAGTGGAAGATGTATTGTTGGCATGGTTATGTCAGTTTAGTGTCGGTTGGAGGCTGAGCTGATTTGGCAAAAATCAACGGTATCAGTTTTCGTAACTGTTGTGAGTGATCTAAGCTTTTCCAAACATGCCCTTAATACTTTTAAGGGGTATTTGAGATTGCGATTTAAAATTAATTATTTGCTTAATTTTTGTTTTGAAAATGCAATTTTTTTTTACAATTTTGAAAATGCAATTAGTCTAAAATGAGTTTTTGCCAAAAAAAATTAATTATTTACGTTTTTGGTGCCCAAAATGATGTTTTGGAAAAACATGTACCAAGATGCTTATTGGCTCTTGGAAGAGTAATTAATCTAAAATTATTCATTTTACATTTTAAGTAAAGCAATAATCAGATTTGCCAAATACTGAAAAAACTAATTAGCATAATCAAATAAAAAATCATTTTTTAAAATTACGTTTTGTAACAACTAATTATTTAATTGTTCATTTTCATTCATAATCAAATTTCAATAAAAATAAAAAAACATCCCTAAAACTATGAGATATGCTAATTTAGAGGGATGTTAATTAGTTGATAAAAAAAACTTCACATTTTAAAAAGAAGTTATTGAGTCGAAACTTATGTATCTATCATATTCACTGACTTAAAAAGTAAATTCATTGTAACGATGTTCCTGCACTTGACATGATAATATTCTTGATTATATGAGAAAATATTTATATTTATTCTAAATGTGCGGTATATAGTTTTTAATAATGTGGAATGTAAAGTTAATAAACCGTCAAATACGTTAAACTTAAACCAACTCGTGTTTATTCGATTCTATATGATTGCACCAACACAGTTAATTAATTGATTTACCTACTTTGGTTTGTAAAATTATCAAACAATTACTATCGAATTAACAATATTATAGGGCTAAACTCGACAAAAAAAAAAAAGGAACTAAAACAACACATGAAACAAGTAAACAGAATATAGTAGATAGACAATGGCATGTGACTACCCATCAAAATAATTTGGTTAATTTGTTCTAAGATGTTGTTCCATGCAAATATTTTTAAACATTCTACGAATCTTTCCCATTTCACCAATATGGTTCATATTTAAATATCTTCAGGAAGGTCACTTTGTGAAATGTGTACGAAAAATGTGCCCTTCCCACACCTTCCCACACGCGCACATTTTTCGCATACATATTTTCATACTCATATATATTATGTGTATATTTTTGTAGGTATACATACACATACACATCTTATATATAAGCATGTACTAATGCATATACATCCTCCGACTCAAAATAAGTGACACACTTTCCTTTTTTAGTGATTCAAAATAAGTGACACACTTTGAAAAATTACCTTATTTGGCAAAAAAAAATAGTGGGACCCACACCCACTAACTTTCTACTTTAACAAAGTGAAATGACTCTTTTACCCTTACTTTTTACTTTTAAACATCATTAACTCACTTTATTCAAAAGGTGTGGGACCCATTTCCCACTAACCATCCAATTAATCTAATTTAATCATCATTATAATCTTTTGCCTCAAAAACCATGAAACCCAAAGTGTGTCACTTATTTTGAATCGGAGAAAGTATTAAAATATGTTTCATTGAAACCCAATGTTGGTCTAAGTGGTCTAACGACTTGTCTTATAGTCTAACTCATCTTGTGATTATATTTTTAAGGACAAATAGCAACTACGTAGAGTTTGCTAATATGTGTCCCATGAGTTTACGATAACGAAAGTTTAATGAATACAAATTTCTTTAATCAAAGTAAAATGATATTAATAAACATATTTTACTATAATGTGCCCTTCCCGAAGCACGAAGTATTAAAAAATCTCAATTATGTATTTCCATATAATGACATTAATTATAACAAACGGACTTGTCCCTAACGATAAACGATCACCTTTCAATCAAGAAGTTGTATACGTATTTATAATATGTGTTAGTAGTATTATTCGTTTTTTTGTTTAAATTTAACATTCTTAGTAGGAAACGTGGAAATAAATTAAATGTTTAAATTTAACATTCTAAGAATGCACAATATTTATTTCATCGTAGTGTATTCTATCTAAGAAGGCGCATTTTCTTGGCGTGTTCCGTGATCAACATAACGGTGGTTGATCGTTCGGATAAAAGTATCTCATACCCGTCACTATACGAGTCCATTCCTTCCACAAATTGTTGCCAAAACATAACACCGGCACCCACACCATGTTGATTAGCCGATGCATATATTTCCAAATAAGCCACATTGAACAATGCGTCTCTTTGGGTCACAATGTAACCTTGATCTTTCGACGATTTCCCCAATTCGGCGAGAAGAATCGGTTTTTGAAGGATTTGTCGTGCGTGTTGAATATGATCATTTACCCAGCGTTTCATGAACTCTATCTCGACTGCGATGCCTGGATACGTTTGCGTGTCGCCATTAAACAACCTGTCCGTCAAACAATTGGTGATTAATATGGTGCCGATCCCGACCCGTCAATTCTTGTAGTTAATTCAGATATTTTTTTATAACTTTTAGTATTAAATCATTTAACAAATCTTCACCCCTATATAGATATTATAACTTGTAAATTACGTAATATTACAAACTTATGGCACTGAAATTGACCCTGCCACATGGGATGTGATTCAGCCCCAAACGTAGAGTAGTTAGATCCTTTTAATTCTTGGAGCTCATATCATATTAAGAAAAGGGCTTCACTAAAAATGACAAAACTATTGCCTTGAGTCTCCGTTTCAGGTGAACGAGTAATCAACTCGAAGCTTGCGACGAGGTCTATATCATGATAAATAGCCGTAGGCAGCTTACCGAACTTTTTGGCCCAAAAAAGCTATTTTTGGACACTTATTTACATTTTATGTTTTTTGTTTATTGTTTTCGAATTTGTTTTAGGCCCCAGTTTACGGCCCGTTTATCTTTTTAGCCCAGTCGAAATTCATGGCTATATTAATTTAAAGTGTATTTGTGTGACTAGAATAATTAATTTATGATTTTATGAAAATTGAATTTTCTCTTTTCTTTGTGTTGAACAAGTTTTGAAGGTCAATTAAATGGTATTCTTGAATCAACACGGTTTTTTGTTAGATTGTCCTGGTATTCATAGAATAAGTGGGTCCAATCCGTGCTATCATTTTTGACTTTACATCAAGATGTAATCATTATCGTACCATGGATCGCTATATGCATGAAATGTTGCAAAATCAACACCAGGAATTTGATTTTCACGTATGAAATCGCCTCCAAGAATCGCACTATTAGGGTTTCTTTGACGTGAATCGGGTCCGTAAAATCCTTCCGAACCCACCTCAAGCAAATGATTATTGTCTATCGATTTCAAGTAAGGAACCATCTCAGCAATCCAAGCCTACAAAGATTATATTCAAGATTTGGTTTCTTTGTAACCATTTTTAACATCATTAAATGTGTATGTGTCTAAACTTACAAGCACAGTGGCACCCGAGAGGTCGGAAGGGCTACGAGGCTCGTTCATCAACTCCCACGCCATTATTGTAGGATCATCTTTGTACGCTATCTTCGTAATAGTATTTACTCTCGTAAGAACGGTCTACCAAAAAGTCGATAAATGTAGTACATTTTACTAAAATATGGTCTTAAATTGATGAATTATAATTTTATGTCACTTTATACGAAAAATACCTTGATATGATTTTTGAAAAAACTCTTAACCAATGGGTTTGTAAAGAAACCATCATCGTTCGGGATGATTTCTCCACGTTGTCTAGCCCATTGCACGTATTGAGCCTTCCCGCCATATCCTTCCCAATTGTTCACCAAACTTAGTATTAATTTTAATCCAAACCGCCTAGCTTCGGATAATACGAAATCCAGCCCCTAAAAGTTTCAAATGAAATGTCATCATAATAGACTTTGATTAGTGTTGACTAATCTTAAGTAACCTTGTGTTTCAAATCAATTAAGTATGGTCTAAGAAATATGTTTTGATTAGTTTTTATAACCCGGCCCATCTAAGAAAAAACGAAACATATAATAAACCAAACCATTAAATTTACAAAACCACTTGTTATCGCTACACGAAAGCACCTTATGGCGACTACATCTTCCAACATGTCGCGACAAAAAGACGTCGCCATAGCCTTTTTCACCTTATTCTGACGACAAATAGTCGCAATAGCCTAAAAACCCTATGGCAACAACATGTCATCGCCATAGGTGATTCACGAACAATGTCTTATTGTTTTTCTAGGGATGCTAATAAAAGATATTCAAAAATATATTAATTTTCCCCTAGAACGACGACTCGTCGTCGGTATACCTTTAATCAAAATTTTCGACAACCCGAGTAATATTTTCGTTTCCCGCTAACTTTATGGCGACGACATGTCGTCGCTACAGAGTTGCTCAAAGTTGAGTTCTGGTCAACACTATAGCGACGACTGTCGTCGCCATAGAGGTTGTTGTAGCGACGACGGACGTCGTCGCCACAAGTTTCATCGGGATAGGGGTAACTTCTTGCAGTGTGTGTGAGAGAGAAAGAAAAGAACCTGAAACACATTTTCATTGTAAACACCGGGCGAAGATTGCAACGCATTTGGCCCGCCGTCGCTAAATGCCCAAGTTCTACAAATCACAAGTGAACTGCCAACAGCTTCTTGAAATGCTGAAGTTACTTTGAATCTCTGAGATGGGTTCGAGGCCATATCCATTAGCCAGTAAGTATTGAGCCCGTTTGCATAGAATGGTTGACCATTCAACATGAACTGAATCCCGTTGACCCGAACAAACTCGTCAGTAGCTGCTGAAAGCTGTGGAAACAATTGTTGTATAAAAAGAAAGAATGATAACAAAAATATAATTGGATGGTTGGTCATGTTTTCTTTGTGTAAAAAGAAAGAACAATATGTTAGGGAAGTAAGCTACATGGAATATTTATCAAAACTGACTAATATAAGGTCTCTTAGATTATATGACAACATTTATGTAATTAAAAACGAGATATATTATCATATTGTGTTATAAACACTTGTAAATGACCCTAATTAAAACCGCATGTTACAAAATTTAATACATTATTAGCAGAATATATCACATATTATAAATGGTTTTGTATAAAAGGAAACTATAAAAAAAATATTACTCTCTCCGTCGCAGTTTTATTGATCATATTTCTATTTTGTTTTGTACCAAAATAATTGTCTACTTCTAAGTTTCAACCAATCAAAAAACATGTAATTAGGATAGAGAAATTTTAATTGATGATATAGTGTAATTAACGTACTTCTTATAAACTATGTGTTTTTGTCACGTAGACAATAATATTGGGCTCTCAGCTTCCCGCTAAACCCGAAGGAGGTAGTGGTCCTCTAACATAATGGCGGACCACACTCGCTCACCCACCGGTGCAGTTACTTTTCGTTGCTTCTGATTATATGATATATTTTGGAACAAACATGCTATGAAAATGTTCTATTTACAAATGAAACCACGTAATTTTAAAACTCAAAATTAATTTTAAATAAATAGCTTTGGAACTACGGTGTTACACGTGGTCACGTAGCGTGGCCATAATGTACCACTGTGCATCGTGGTTTTTTTTGTTAAAATGTAATATTATTTTGTGATGGTTATTATGTGAGGTGAATACACATACTTAGTTGCATGAATCAATTGCTTATGTGTCCAAAATAGGAGTGTGTTCGGTTCCGGAACGAGACTGAACCGGTAAACCCGGAAACCGGAAAAAGGAAATTTCAAAGACCGAGAACCGGACCGGTTAAACCGGTTCTGGGCCCGGTCCGGTTCGGTTTGGTCTTCAAGCGGGTTTAGAACCGGTAAACCCGGTTTTTGTGTTTGCCATCCGATTATACATTTTCAGTGCATATTTTCATCTTAAATAATATAACTTAAATATTTTAGCGTATTTTTAATAAAAGTATGATGTTTGCGGGTGTTCACGGGTTGATTCAAGTAAAATATGTTTGTAGTAAAAGCCTATATACCTATTTTTTCGACATATATACATGAAAACTCGTAAGCATGTATAGGTATTTTAATGTCGGTTCCAAACCCGAAAAGACTAGAACCGCACCAGGACCGGAACCGGTAAACTTGGTTTGTTATTTTTGATCAAATCTAAGAACCGGGAACCGGACCGGTTAAGCCGGTTCTAGATCGATTCGGTTCCGGTCCCGGTTCGATTCCGGTTTTTATACACACCCCTAGTCCAAAAAGTGATGTTTATTAGCCACATGAATTTATTATTGATGAAAGGTAGTATACAACTACGGTTATTATTGTGTGTGCCATACATAGTCATGATAAAACTAAAATCGCATGTGACTATAATATAAATAATAATGGTAATAGTAAAAATAAAATTATATATCTATAATAATTAGCTTATAATCACGATTTAATTGAATATGAATATGTGTATGATATATATTATGAACCTACATATCAATATATGATATATCATATCCTGCCACTGTTTTTCATCAAACAAACAAACAAACAAAAATTACTTCCCAATTTAACAAATCTCTCACTTTCTCTCCGTGGAGAAAAAATGGCTGAATTGCAACCACCTGTGGACGGTCAGGTTAACGGCGGCGGAGGCAACGGATCTCCGGCCAATATCCCGGCAGAAACCATCGCCGGTCCAACCAAGCGACAACGCCGGCCAAGCGTGAGATTAGGTGAAATTGGAGATCAACATATTTACGATAATCACAGAAGAACAAAACAACAATGGAAATACCCTTCAAAAGATTCAAAATCATCAAAAACTCGACAACTTATGAATCTATCTCACGAAACCCTAGATGCCGGAAACGAAGACGCCGGAAACAAGAGCAATCACAATTTAGGTAATATTATTCAAAATAATAACAATAACAACCATTTGAATTCGTTAAATTGTGTTGCAATTGGTAGTTGGAAAGTTAGGGATTCAACGAAATCAAAAGGGGGGTTTTCGACGACAAAACGAACTACGTCAAATTGGGCTTCAGATGAGAAATTAGAAGAGGAAGATGATGATTACGATGATGTTGATCGGTACACAGATCCTGAAGGTTCCGGTAGTCAATTAAAGGATCAAAGTTTGGATCTTGATAATAGAGATAATGGAATTAGGGTTAGGGTTTCAGATGGTGTTGAATTAGATGGTCCTTCTGATACAGATGCAAGAAATTGGAATGCTAACAATAATAATAGTAATATTGAAAGAAATGGTGTTAGGGTTTGGTTGAATCAATTAGGTTTAATTCGTTATTTTCCGATTTTTGAAATGCATGAGGTTGATGATGAGGTTTTGCCTTTATTAACATTAGAGGATCTTAAAGATATGGGGATAAATGCGGTTGGATCAAGAAGAAAAATGTTTTGTTCGATTCAAAAACTAGGGAAAGGGTTTTCTTGATTCGCAGAAGAAAAATCGTGTAAGAATGAAAATCACGATCATCAATGATACGTTTGAGGTCTATAATCGGGAAAATGAATTGGAAAGAAAAAATGGCGGAAAATGGTTCGGCCCTTTTTTGTGTACTACAATTGTAGCGATGAAATCGATATGTTTTTTGCTTTCTTTATGGTTATATATTATATATATGAGTTCAAGTGATGAGCAAATTTATAGTGTATAGTTGAAGGGTAAGGATCAAATAAAGAACGGTAGAAAGCCTAAAAACACGTAAATTTGTGTGTTTTTGAAAAACAAAACGTGTTTTTTACGCTTTCTACTACATGATGTTATGATCCGCCGGTTTAGAATAGTAGTTGAAAGTAGTTAATAATTTGGTTCATGTTGTCTATGATAAAGCAATAGTTAGAAAAAGTATTTAAAGAATATATATATTATAGTTCTAAATTCTTGGAAATCTTTGAAATTATATTATATATGTATTACATTTGAGAACTCGGTGAACAGTAAAACCACCATCAGCTCCCACCTCCTGCTTTGCCTTCTCCTCCTGCTAGCGCCACCTCTCCTCCCTTATTGACTTTTGTGGCCATACATTTTATTTCATAAATAATATTTTAATGTTTCTTAATATATTTTGTCAATATATATCTACAGATTGCAATCATAACATAAGTTGTCTGAGTAGCATAAGCTTTTAAGTTTTTGTCTTCACAAGGTTTTGGATTAAAGACTTGCTAAGGGTATTCCTCAGTATATTAATAAAGAGGTAAAGTTTATTCCCCAAAAAGGATGATATGTTCAAGAAATGCATACTGCCCGCTTAGATGTTACTGCATATGTCGAACCACTAACTTGTCATTAAAAAAAAAATTCATGTAAAAAGTTATAAACTTTAAAGTATTAAAATACCAGCAACAAATTAATGAAATTGTAACGCCCCAAAATTTTTATTAATTAAATAATATTATTTTAATCACATTTTTTATTATTTATAATTGATATTATTCAGGCGACCTGTAATTGGACGGTTCATTTTTATTTTTTTAGACGTTTATCATCCCGTCAACTCTAAGCATAAATGAAATCCCGAGTGTTGGTCTAAGTCTGTTGTCCCGTGTTCGATCCAATGGCGAGGCCGGCCAAAGGCCCGGGCCGAGTCCAATCTCCCCTCCTCTAGTCCGTATTCAGTTTGTAGAGTTTGGGTTCGAGTGACACGTTTTGGCCCAACAATTTAATAAGATGCTAGGCCCGAATTCTAATTAATCCTAACCCCCATTTGGCATCATACTTAAACAAACATTTACCCTAATCTCCCATAAACCTCAAACGGCCGATCCTAGATAACTCTCCTCAATTGTTTCTTTTCTTGAACTTTGTTCGAACATCTCCAGTTTGTTTCTTCATTCCCGTCGTCGATTAAGAGACTGAGCAGAATCCCGAGTTCATAAGTTCGTGAGGTAATCCTTGTCCTCTTCCGGTTTATTCTTTTCTGTTTGAATCTTGATTAAATTGTGTTCCTTCTTGGCTGCTGTATGAACGATCGGGACCAGCTAGAAAGGAGGATTAGCGAGTATTGTCAACCTTCCCGAGCATCGATCAAGCAGGAAGGATTTGTGATCAAGTTTCACCAAGTAGTGGTGGTGTTCGTTGTTCTAGCCAAGCCGGATCGTAGCATAGAACGATCGGTAGGTGTCGAGCAGATAAGGGAATTAGCGTGATCGGAGGAGCAGAGAATCTAACCACATCGACTGAGTCTTGGGTCTTGATGACGGGTTCGAGCATGGACTTAAGGTTTCCCGGAATTGTATTGCTTCGGTAGTTCTCTATTTCGTTTTACTTAATGATTGTCGTGTTTCTATTTCCGTTGTTGCTGGTTATGGTTCGTAATCCCGTGACTAACTGAGCTCCTAAATTTCGGTAGGGGCTGCAAGTATTGAGAAGTTGATACCGAGCCCAAGTCGGCTTGGTTTGTTCGGTTGGATTGTTGTATAGTTGCTGGCAGTTTCGAATTGCTATATTGATGACTGTTTTTAGGTGTCTTAAAGGCCGAATTGGGGGAGTTACATCTCACAGAGATTTATAGCCCTATGAGTTAGCTTTCCAAGTTGACCGAGAACTCATTAAATGAATTTACGGTTTAAAAGTTATAACGGTTTTAATATGCTGCTGTTAGGATTATGACCTGTGCGATAGGTCCGTCTTGCGACACTGTTTTGAGACACTTAGAGTCTGTTTTGGCCAGTGACCGTCTCACAGAGATGTGTAGTTCTGGTTGTCTTCTAGTCATGGTAAAAAGATGGGGAAAATCTAATGAGCCGTTTAGGAGTTATGGCAGTTTCCGTGAGACTGACGGGTGCTGCCAGCTTT
This sequence comes from Calendula officinalis, assembly GCA_963853835.1. Classification (NCBI taxonomy): domain Eukaryota; kingdom Viridiplantae; phylum Streptophyta; class Magnoliopsida; order Asterales; family Asteraceae; genus Calendula; species Calendula officinalis. Next base: position 75,477,819 of record OY970827.1, on the reverse strand, counting down.
CTGAAATAAGCCCTCGGGTAGAATTCTAAATCAGGGTTTCGTTTGTTGGTTTTAGGACCGTCTAGGAGATAACGTGCTGTACCTTTGACTGTCGGGAATCCTTTGGAGCTTACGTTTCTCGAGGTGAGTATTCTCACCGTGTATTCAGTTTTAACGTTGTACATGCATGACTTATGTGTTACATTTCTTGCACCATAATTGTTATCTGAGCTTGAGCTGTTATCTGAGTTTGATCCGCTATCTGAGTTTGATTTGTTATCTGAGTTTGACATGCTATCTGAGTATCTGAGCAGCTGTTGATTTATTTTAATCTGAGACATTGTGTCTGGGTAACCGAGTTCGGCACAGAGTCATTCTGTGCTACTACTTGCTAGGGCATCTGAGATAATTATGTTAAAGAGATACTAAAACATAATAACACACATCTGAGTTTTTGGCTATACGCCTGGGATCACCTCCCGTCTGAGTTTTGGAATTATTCCAGTCTGAGTTTTTGGGATTATTCCCGTCTGAGTTTTTGGGATTATTCCAGTCTGAGTTTTGGGATCACTCCCGTCTGAGTTTTGGCTTACGCCTATCTGAGGTGTGAGGAGGGGCGAGGTTGATCTCTCGTCCCAAATCACACAAGCGCGCTATATAAATTAAAATCTGAGTAATAAAATCTGAGAAAATAAATCTGAGTAATTAACCGAGTAGATTCTGATTAGGAGTACACCGATGTGCCCTCATGTGTTGTATGTTATGATTGTTTGCATTTTGAAATATTCACTCAGCTTCTCCAGCTGACCCCTATTTCCCCCACATTGTTTCAGGTACCAGCAGAGGAAAGGAGAAGGTGGACGGTTGACCGCTGTATCTTTCATTACTGATGTGGACGGCATTTAATATTTTAAAAACACTTAATTTTAACTATTTCCGCATTAAATACATTTTTAAATGAAAATACTATTATTGGGATTTAATTATTCAAGTTATTGGGACCTTTTTGATTAAAATTTTGTTTTTAAAAGTTTTAAAAATCTTGTAAATTTTAGGGTGTTACAAGTTGGTATCAGAGCACTGACTTGAGGGATTTGGATTCACAAGGGGTGAATTCAAACTCAAGTTTGAGTTATGAGTTTTTAAAATGAGAAATGAGTAAACTATTTTCTGGGTAAAGATTCCACATCCAGTATGCAGCATGTCACGTCGACCTCTCGCTTTCCAGTTGCCGGTAATATTTTAGAGGTTTTATTTATTTGGGAATTTCGTGGTATTCTGAGTTTTGAGGAATGACAAATATGAGAATTGTTGTTATTATTTTGAGTATAATTCTGATTTAATTCTGAGTGTATTTCGCGACGAGGATCGCTTTTCTGAGTATATTTTCCGTGTGTAATTCTGAGTGCATTTGCGTCATACATGCTAAAAAAAAATTATAATTACATACAATTTTATATAATCTATGAGGTTTTATAATTCTGATAAATTTGTAACCAAAAGGGGTAATAAATGGATATGAAATTTTGATAGTAATTCCATAAGTTATTTGATGAGAACATGTCTTGGGTAAATAAAAATGAGAAGGAATAAATTTTTCGAAAGAGTTATGGAAACGAGTAAATGAAAAATATTTTACTATCAACCGATTTAAAGAATATTTTTATGGTGGTTTATCAAGTCGAGTGAAGTGAAAATACCAAGAACATATTTTTATAAAAAAATAAAAAAAAAAAAAAAATTAAAATTGATATTTATTTTAAGTTATTTACATTTGAACTATACGAGAAATCTTAACTAGAATTGGATTTTATTTTTATCCATTATTTCAGAGTCGTTTTAGTTTTAATATTAAAACTTTAGTTGGATTAAGCATGTTTTTAAATGTTGAATTATCATTTGAGATTCTATTTAGTGGAACCTTTTCACTTATTTATCAAATTGAAAAATTTTAAATTTATGAGAAATTCGGGTGTTATGAAATCTTTGAACAATTAAAAAAAAAAGGAAAATGTTTTTATAAAGAGATGAGACATGATGTATTGGGAAAATCTTTTTGCTGAGAAAATAATAAACCGAGATTTATTAAATTGAGATCAAATGAGAAAACTTTTAAAGTATGTGATTTTAATAGCTGAGTCTGAAAATCCATAATTTTTTTATGAATTCAGTGAGAGATTATTAATTTAACACAGAGATATTGAATAACCTATATAAGTTTGTCATACCAACTAATCGAGGATTGCCGAGTCAAATTAAACAGAAATTATTCAAGTTTATCTTAAAGGGTATTTATTAAAAGTGAACTAAAGGGAGACTATCATCATGAATTCAGTGATGATTTATTTAAAAATGAATCAGAAGAGCTTATTAGTTATATTATGTTCTGAGTTAAAAACATAATAAAATACTTTGGCTGAGTGCCTTTTTGCTGAGTGCATTTATGAGTAATGTTTATAAGATTTTGAGTAATTTATCAGATATGAAAGTAAATTTTTCTTCCTTTTTAGTGTGATTTGCTGGTATAATTATATGTGGGAAGTTGTAAACTTTGGGATTGACTCGTGACCAAACAGAAGTAGGTGTCGAAAGTAATAGAGGGCCCCTATTATCGTACACACCAAACTTTTGGTTGGTTATGGGGAGATTTTGAAGGGAACGATGGACCAATGCTTGTTATTGTGAATTTATTTTATGCATGTTATTTGTTTGAGTGAGTTTATTTTGGTAGACAATAATAGTTCCAAACTCGAGGACGAGTTTTTCTCCAAGTGGAGTTGAGTAGGGGTAAAAAGGAAAAATTGTCAAGAAATAATTATCATTAATCAAATATTATGAGCATGATGCTTATGCAGAGAGATTTTGTTGGTATGAATTTAAAGTGCGAAATCTAGATACATATAATTGATCAAATAAAATATAAGAGTAACTATCAAATCAAGCAGTTGAGAATAATTAAATTTATTCTATGGGTAATTATAGAGTTTACAACAAAATGATAGATCTGGTTTACTGGAGAAATTAACAAATCAAGTTAATTGAGTTGAATGAATATCGTGCAAAAGGGAAGTAGAAATACTACCATTATATACAAAATAAGACAGTATACTTATTCTTGGGTGGTTATAAAGGTGATAATGAGAAATCATTAAATTAAAGTGATGAGAACTTATTAATGAGTCGTATATGAGAAAATTGCTACAATGAAATTTTGAGGAAAATGAGTTAAAATGAGATCGGTAATTTGCTGGTAATGAGTTATTATTAAAACGAGCTAAATGATAGAATTTTATTTTGAGTAATTATGGAGTAATTTTGAGTTATAAGAAATTTACAAATCGAGTTACATAAGCAAATTAATAAAATGAGTCAAAAGAGAAAATGAGTTAAAATTAACGGGAAGTTTTATTCAAATTTTTGAAGTATTATAAAGTGTTATGAGTTTTGAGGTATTATAAAATTATATGAGAAAACTCTATTTATGAATAATTATTAAACTTGAGATGAGAACAACTATTCAATAAATTTATATTGAACTTAGGAGAAATTTTGAAAAAAAAAAAACGGGAATGTATTGAATTGATGAACCATGAGTAAACCGTAAGATTTGGAATAAAGTGTAAATGCGAATTGAGTAAATGAGAACTAAGGAATTAATTCGTAATTTGAGTAACGAGAAAGCATTATAAATAAGAGTATGAAATTTAATTGGAATTTTAGTGGGTAACATGAAATTAATGAGTAGACATGGTCAAAAATAACTAAGAGACATTTTTAAATTGTGTAAAATCAGTGAAACGGTCTATTAAAGGATCGTTAAACTAGATGAATGAGAAAACATCTATTAAAAATATTATCGAGAAACCACTAAATGTAATAGAATGAGAACCTATTAAAGGGAATTAAATGACAAGATCGTTAATTTGAGCTATTTAAAGGGGTTATCAACATCGGTAATATGCAAACCTAATAGAGTAAGCTAACAATATAATGTTAAAGTAGAGTTATTTGGAAAACCAATAACGCGGTCGAGAGAGAATGTATCAGTCCAAGTATTATAAGCTGGTAATTTGGAACACGCGAGTAGTAATAAGAATGAGTAAAAATATGATTTATACTTAATGATATTACTTGTAAATATTATTACCTTATGAGTTGTTACTGAGTTAGAGTTTTGGGTTTGCTTCTGGGTTAATACTTATGAATTTGCCCCTGAGTTATACATTTTCGAGTTATACTCCTGAGATATGTTTTTGAGTTATTTCTGAGTGGGACTTCTGAGTTATATTCCCAAATTATATTTTGGAGTTATATACCTGAGTATATGAGAATTCTGTGCGATATGTATATTCCTTGTGATTTATTTGCATGGTTTTTATATTAATTGATAATGGTGTAAACCGTTAAATTATTTATTATGCTGTTGACAAACTGTTGACCCATAGAGTAGAGGACCTTCCGAGTCAGTTTGGTAGAAAATTGTCGATAATGAAATTTTTACCTGTTGCTAAAATGTGTAAGTGGTCATTTGACGGAGTTGTGCGGGAAGAAAAATTTTCCATAAAAACTTGTTATCGTCATGAGAGATCCGAGTGTGATTGTGCAAATGGTTTGGATGACCGGGTACTACGCTGAGCATCTGGTATCGTCAACAAATCAATAGTAAATTTCCAAGTGGAGTTGAATCGGTGATTCAACGCGACGTTAATCGCTGAGTGCAACAACTGTATCCGAATGCGAGAGCAAGAAGACGCCTTCAGTAGAGTATCGTGGTGTATTTTATGCTCATTATCAACATTTTCTTTGCATACTGAGATCCATAGTGAGCATCCTGACCGGAGTTCTTTTAGCCTTATCGTTTTGCGCCACTAGAGGTGGATAATTGTATGAGCACTTTCGTGATCTGGAGTTCATTTCCTATTGAGTAAATTCACCATGAAGAGCTTATTTCTATTCATAACCTTATCATTTTGTCTTCTTTCCCCATTTGAGGACGTGGGTCGTTGGCGAGTATGAGTTGAGACGCGAGATTACTACCCTGAGTTTCTTCCGAGCAATGACTTCGGGGACGAAGTCTATTTCAAGTGGAGTTGAGTTGTAACGCCCCAAAATTTTTATTAATTAAATAATATTATTTTAATCACATTTTTTATTATTTATAATTGATATTATTCAGGCGACCTGTAATTGGACGGTTCATTTTTATTTTTTTAGACGTTTATCATCCCGTCAACTCTAAGCATAAATGAAATCCCGAGTGTTGGTCTAAGTCTGTTGTCCCGTGTTCGATCCAATGGCGAGGCCGGCCAAAGGCCCGGGCCGAGTCCAATCTCCCCTCCTCTAGTCCGTATTCAGTTTGTAGAGTTTGGGTTCGAGTGACACGTTTTGGCCCAACAATTTAATAAGATGCTAGGCCCGAATTCTAATTAATCCTAACCCCCATTTGGCATCATACTTAAACAAACATTTACCCTAATCTCCCATAAACCTCAAACGGCCGATCCTAGATAACTCTCCTCGATTGTTTCTTTTCTTGAACTTTGTTCGAACATCTCCAGTTTGTTTCTTCATTCCCGTCGTCGATTAAGAGACTGAGCAGAATCCCGAGTTCATAAGTTCGTGAGGTAATCCTTGTCCTCTTCCGGTTTATTCTTTTCTGTTTGAATCTTGATTAAATTGTGTTCCTTCTTGGCTGCTGTATGAACGATCGGGACCAGCTAGAAAGGAGGATTAGCGAGTATTGTCAACCTTCCCGAGCATCGATCAAGCAGGAAGGATTTGTGATCAAGTTTCACCAAGTAGTGGTGGTGTTCGTTGTTCTAGCCAAGCCGGATCGTAGCATAGAACGATCGGTAGGTGTCGAGCAGATAAGGGAATTAGCGTGATCGGAGGAGCAGAGAATCTAACCACATCGACTGAGTCTTGGGTCTTGATGACGGGTTCGAGCATGGACTTAAGGTTTCCCGGAATTGTATTGCTTCGGTAGTTCTCTATTTCGTTTTACTTAATGATTGTCGTGTTTCTATTTCCGTTGTTGCTGGTTATGGTTCGTAATCCCGTGACTAACTGAGCTCCTAAATTTCGGTAGGGGCTGCAAGTATTGAGAAGTTGATACCGAGCCCAAGTCGGCTTGGTTTGTTCGGTTGGATTGTTGTATAGTTGCTGGCAGTTTCGAATTGCTATATTGATGACTGTTTTTAGGTGTCTTAAAGGCCGAATTGGGGGAGTTACATCTCACAGAGATTTATAGCCCTATGAGTTAGCTTTCCAAGTTGACCGAGAACTCATTAAATGGATTTACGGTTTAAAAGTTATAACGGTTTTAATATGCTGCTGTTAGGATTATGACCTGTGCGATAGGTCCGTCTTGCGACACTGTTTTGAGACACTTAGAGTCTGTTTTGGCCAGTGACCGTCTCACAGAGATGTGTAGTTCTGGTTGTCTTCTAGTCATGGTAAAAAGATGGGGAAAATCTAATGAGCCGTTTAGGAGTTATGGCAGTTTCCGTGAGACTGACGGGTGCTGCCAGCTTTCTGAAATAAGCCCTCGGGTAGAATTCTAAATCAGGGTTTCGTTTGTTGGTTTTAGGACCGTCTAGGAGATAACGTGCTGTACCTTTGACTGTCGGGAATCCTTTGGAGCTTACGTTTCTCGAGGTGAGTATTCTCACCGTGTATTCAGTTTTAACGTTGTACATGCATGACTTATGTGTTACATTTCTTGCACCATAATTGTTATCTGAGCTTGAGCTGTTATCTGAGTTTGATCCGCTATCTGAGTTTGATTTGTTATCTGAGTTTGACATGCTATCTGAGTATCTGAGCAGCTGTTGATTTATTTTAATCTGAGACATTGTGCCTGGGTAACCGAGTTCGGCACAGAGTCATTCTGTGCTACTACTTGCTAGGGCATCTGAGATAATTATGTTAAAGAGATACTAAAACATAATAACACACATCTGAGTTTTTGGCTATACGCCTGGGATCACCTCCCGTCTGAGTTTTGGAATTATTCCCGTCTGAGTTTTTGGGATTATTCCCGTCTGAGTTTTTAGGATTATTCCAGTCTGAGTTTTGGGATCACTCCCGTCTGAGTTTTGGCTTACGCCTATCTGAGGTGTGAGGAGGGGCGAGGTTGATCTCTCGTCCCAAATCACACAAGCGCGCTATATAAATTAAAATCTGAGTAATAAAATCTGAGAAAATAAATCTGAGTAATTAACCGAGTAGATTCTGATTAGGAGTACACCGATGTGCCCTCATGTGTTGTATGTTATGATTGTTTGCATTTTGAAATATTCACTCAGCTTCTCGAGCTGACCCCTATTTCCCCCACATTGTTTCAGGTACCAGCAGAGGAAAGGAGAAGGTGGACGGTTGACCGCTGTATCTTTCATTACTGATGTGGACGGCATTTAATATTTTAAAAACACTTAATTTTAACTATTTCCGCATTAAATACATTTTTAAATGAAAATACTATTATTGGGATTTAATTATTCAAGTTATTGGGACCTTTTTGATTAAAATTTTGTTTTTAAAAGTTTTAAAAATCTTGTAAATTTTAGGGTGTTACAAGTTGGTATCAGAGCACTGACTTGAGGGATTTGGATTCACAAGGGGTGAATTCAAACTCAAGTTTGAGTTATGAGTTTTTAAAATGAGAAATGAGTAAACTATTTTCTGGGTAAAGATTCCACATCCAGTATGCAGCATGTCACGTCGACCTCTCGCTTTCCAGTTGCCGGTAATATTTTAGAGGTTTTATTTATTTGGGAATTTCGTGGTATTCTGAGTTTTGAGGAATGACAAATATGAGAATTGTTGTTATTATTTTGAGTATAATTCTGATTTAATTCTGAGTGTATTTCGCGACGAGGATCGCTTTTCTGAGTATATTTTCCGTGTGTAATTCTGAGTGCATTTGCGTCATACATGCTAAAAAAAAATTATAATTACATACAATTTTATATAATCTATGAGGTTTTATAATTCTGATAAATTTGTAACCAAAAGGGGTAATAAATGGATATGAAATTTTGATAGTAATTCCATAAGTTATTTGATGAGAACATGTCTTGGGTAAATAAAAATGAGAAGGAATAAATTTTTCGAAAGAGTTATGGAAACGAGTAAATGAAAAATATTTTACTATCAACCGATTTAAAGAATATTTTTATGGTGGTTTATCAAGTCGAGTGAAGTGAAAATACCAAGAACATATTTTTATAAAAAAATAAAAAAAAAAAAAATTAAAATTGATATTTATTTTAAGTTATTTACATTTGAACTATACGAGAAATCTTAACTAGAATTGGATTTTATTTTTATCCATTATTTCAGAGTCGTTTTAGTTTTAATATTAAAACTTTAGTTGGATTAAGCATGTTTTTAAATGTTGAATTATCATTTGAGATTCTATTTAGTGGAACCTTTTCACTTATTTATCAAATTGAAAAATTTTAAATTTATGAGAAATTCGGGTGTTATGAAATCTTTGAACAATTAAAAAAAAAAGGAAAATGTTTTTATAAAGAGATGAGACATGATGTATTGGGAAAATCTTTTTGCTGAGAAAATAATAAACCGAGATTTATTAAATTGAGATCAAATGAGAAAACTTTTAAAGTATGTGATTTTAATAGCTGAGTCTGAAAATCCATAATTTTTTTATGAATTCAGTGAGAGATTATTAATTTAACACAGAGATATTGAATAACCTATATAAGTTTGTCATACCAACTAATCGAGGATTGCCGAGTCAAATTAAACAGAAATTATTCAAGTTTATCTTAAAGGGTATTTATTAAAAGTGAACTAAAGGGAGACTATCATCATGAATTCAGTGATGATTTATTTAAAAATGAATCAGAAGAGCTTATTAGTTATATTATGTTCTGAGTTAAAAACATAATAAAATACTTTGGCTGAGTGCCTTTTTGCTGAGTGCATTTATGAGTAATGTTTATAAGATTTTGAGTAATTTATCAGATATGAAAGTAAATTTTTCTTCCTTTTTAGTGTGATTTGCTGGTATAATTATATGTGGGAAGTTGTAAACTTTGGGATTGACTCGTGACCAAACAGAAGTAGGTGTCGAAAGTAATAGAGGGCCCCTATTATCGTACACACCAAACTTTTGGTTGGTTATGGGGAGATTTTGAAGGGAACGATGGACCAATGCTTGTTATTGTGAATTTATTTTATGCATGTTATTTGTTTGAGTGAGTTTATTTTGGTAGACAATAATAGTTCCAAACTCGAGGACGAGTTTTTCTCCAAGTGGAGTTGAGTAGGGGTAAAAAGGAAAAATTGTCAAGAAATAATTATCATTAATCAAATATTATGAGCATGATGCTTATGCAGAGAGATTTTGTTGGTATGAATTTAAAGTGCGAAATCTAGATACATATAATTGATCAAATAAAATATAAGAGTAACTATCAAATCAAGCAGTTGAGAATAATTAAATTTATTCTATGGGTAATTATAGAGTTTACAACAAAATGATAGATCTGGTTTACTGGAGAAATTAACAAATCAAGTTAATTGAGTTGAATGAATATCGTGCAAAAGGGAAGTAGAAATACTACCATTATATACAAAATAAGACAGTATACTTATTCTTGGGTGGTTATAAAGGTGATAATGAGAAATCATTAAATTAAAGTGATGAGAACTTATTAATGAGTCGTATATGAGAAAATTGCTACAATGAAATTTTGAGGAAAATGAGTTAAAATGAGATCGGTAATTTGCTGGTAATGAGTTATTATTAAAACGAGCTAAATGATAGAATTTTATTTTGAGTAATTATGGAGTAATTTTGAGTTATAAGAAATTTACAAATCGAGTTACATAAGCAAATTAATAAAATGAGTCAAAAGAGAAAATGAGTTAAAATTAACGAGAAGTTTTATTCAAATTTTTGAAGTATTATAAAGTGTTATGAGTTTTGAGGTATTCCTAAATTCACATCCAAACCCAAAAACTAAACACACCTTAAAAAAATCATACACTACTTAACATGTATTGTATGTATGTCTTAATACCCGCTGCAACGTGCGGGTCAAATACCACTAATTTGTTACATTTTTATCGATTCGTGGTGACAACTTTTATGGGGTATAATGGTATGTTTTTGAAGCTTAGTTCTTGCATGAGTATGATGTTGTATATATTCCCGTTCGGTTTTGTTATGATCTTTGCATAGCTTTCTTGAAGTTGTATTACATGTTTTGTCATTGTGTGTGTTGTGTAACAAAGATTTGATGAAAATGATGTATGGTGTTGATATTTTTTATAAGGAGAGATTTCATCAGTTCGGTAAGATAGTAGACATACATATCGCAAAAAAGAAAGATATAGATGGTGCAAGTTTTGCATTTATAAGATTCTCTGGTGTATATGACGGGAAAAAGTTCGAGAAATCCATTGGTGTTGTGAAGTATGGGAATTGCATTCTCAAATCCAATCTTGCAAGATACCAACGAAATAATTCAAATGGCAATGGTGCTAATGTAAAACACAGAGGTAACACTTCGAGACCACATTCAATCCCGCAATCAAACACCTATCACAATACGGCTGCTCCGAGTGGATTTACCAACGGTAGATCCTAAGTCAAGGGGCAACCTAACCACATTGTCAGATCATCTGGGATTGTTCTATCTCTGGCACCTTCTCGGGGTTTAGAGAGTTCAATGAAATACCTAATACTTGTTGGTGAGATTGTTGACTTCAATCAGCTCAGAAATCTCCCATTGCTATTTGAGGATGAGGGTATCTCTGAGGTTAAAGTTAGCTATTACGGGGAATGCTCGTCATGCTTCGTTTCGGTATGTCGTCTAAAGCAAAAGGTTTTTTGGAAAACGGAGATGTATGGAAGAAGTGGTTCAAATGGCTAAAATTTGGCAGTGATGCTACTCCTATCCCGTTCCAAAGATTAGCTTGGCTTCGAATAGAGGGATTACCACTACAATTTAGAGATGAAGAGAACATTGCAAAAATTGCTAACTCAGTTGGTGTTTTAGTAGACATAAACGACAGGCAGTGCAACCTATCCAATGTAAAAGTTGCTATCTTAACTTCATCAAAGACCAGAATCAACGACGAGATCACGATACTAAACGGTGGTCGGAATTTCAAAATCGGGGTCTCAGAAATCTACTTCGACTGGCATCCTTTCTCCCTTCAATCCTTCTCTCATCATCCTTATGGGGAGGACGAACTCGAGGATGAAAATGTTAACAATGAATCAGGAAAGGATTCAGATAGCGACGACGGAATTTCGGAAACTTGGGAGGCAAATCCCATGGATTTCGAGACGGAAGAGGGTGAAATTCCACCGGACGACAACACCGTCAACGGCAACGCAGCGGTTTCTCCGGTGGCCGGAGATGACAATACGGCCGGTGTCGGGACTGATTCCAACGGATACTATGCATTTAATGTTTTCAATGATGGCGGTGGTAACAATACAGTAGTCAAGGAGTCACTTGCTACTCCCAAGGATGATTGCGTTAAAGTTGTTGTGGAGCCGCACTTCTCTCCTCGGGAAAATACCGCTGGAATACCTACCTTGGAGAAAGAAAATGCATCAAACATATCGGTTGGGCCCAATTTTCCTGATGGGCCTTGTTTCAACTTCGGGCCATTTCCATCAACAGCTCCGGTTGGGCTTGCTTTTAACAGAATTCATCCTAGCCCATTTGTTTTCGGTCCAGCTCATTCTGATGGGTCATTGGCCTCGGCATCTAAGAAAAGAAGAAGATTTTCTCCTACTCGAATCAACCACACGGTAGGTTCGTCTGTTCCGTTCCAAAATCAGCCTTCTTCTTCCAATGATTTAAATCGTAATCAATGCTCTGGTAATTCTCCTTCCTCCTCCGATGATTCTGTTTCTCAATCCTTGAGCTCTGTAATTGCAAATGTAGCAGCCGTTGGTGCAGAAGTGGGTTTTCAAATTAGCGATTCTGACCCAATTTTGCGTGATATTCTATCTGGTGATGGTGTCGTCAATGTGGCCCAATGAATTTGTTATCTCTAAACATTAGGGGGGTGAGTGAATCTCACAAGGTAGACTGGGTTAGATCCTTAAAGGTGAAACATAAAATTGATTTTGTAGGACTACAAGAAACGCATATGGCTAATTCAAAGGATATCGACATCGCTGGATGTTGGGGTGATTCTAAGTTTGACTATGAGGTAATAAATTCGACTGGCAGGTCGGGTGGGTTATTAAATATATGGAATCCAGATATTTTTAAGAAAAGTTACTGTAATAAGTCACGGTTCTGCTTAACTGTTGGCGGGCAGTGGTCGGGGTTTGATTAGACGAGTTAGATCGGTTGGTGGAGACTAGATGCTTAACTGATCTTGAAGTAACAGAGGTCAAGTCTGGGAAAATAAAGCTTGCGGAGTTAGAAAGATATAACAAACTGGATTTAAAGCAAAAGGCTCACATAAAGTGGACCGTGGACGGTGATGAAAATTCCTCTTTCTTTCACGGTGCTCTTAAAAATAAAAACAGGAACAACCGTATTCACGGTTTGTCGGTTAACGGTAATTGGAACACAGATCCTAACACGATTAAGGATGAGGTTTTTCGATTTTTTTCTAATAAATTTTCTGAAAAGTGGCCGAACAGGCCTAAGTTTACTAACAGTTTGTTTTCTAGATTATCTGTTTCGCAGGCTATATCCATTGAACAAACGTTTTCCACAGGTGAAATAAAGCACACTATATGGGCATGCGGTGGAGAGAAGGCACCTGGTCCTGATGGGTTCACTCTCAAATTTATAAAAGCTCACTTTGACGATCTTAGTGATGATATTATGGGCTTTGTTCGCAAGTTTGAAGATTCTGGTGTCATTTCTCGGGGGTGTAATTCATCCTTCATCACCCTCATCCCGAAATTAAAAGATCCGGTTAACTTATGTGACTTCCGTCCTATATCACTAATTAATTGCATGTACAAGATTCTTGCAAAAGCACTCTCATTTAGGTTAAAATCCGTGATTGATAATGTTGTGGGCAGCACTCAATCGGCCTATATCAACGGACGGAACATCTTGGAGGGTCCGTTAGTCATCAATGAACTATGCTCATGGGCAAAAAGCTCCAAACAAAAGATGTTCATGTTCAAAGTCGACTTTGAGAAAGCTTTTGACTCCATCAATTGGGGTTATTTGGACTCTATTCTTGAACAAATGAACTTTGGGTCCAAATGGAGGGGTTGGATTCGCGGTTGTCTTTCATCATCCTATGCCTCGGTTCTAGTTAATGGTTCACCCACAAAAGAGTTTCATATAGAGAAGGGGGTTAGACAAGGCGATCCACTTTCCCCATATTTATTTATATTAGCTATGGAAGGCCTTAACGTAGCAATGAAATCGGCATGTGAGAAAAACCTTTTCCGGGGCCAAACGATCGGTTCAAATGGGCCGTCCATTTCACACTTATTTTACGCGGATGATGTCATTTTTGTTGGAGAAGGTTCTATAAACAACATGAAAAATCTTGCTAGCATCTTGAGATGTTTTCATGTATCATCCGGTCTTAAAGTCAACTTTCATAAATCAAAGGTCTTTGGCATTGGCATTCCCCCGGATCGGCTTAATAAATGGGCAAACATTCTTCGGTGCATCCGTGGTTCACTTCCATTCAATTATCTTGGTGTCCCGTTCGGAGCAAATATGAACTTAAAGAAAAATTGGGTCCCGGTTGTTGATAGATTTAATTCCAAATTATCCGGGTGGAAAGCTAAGAATCTCTCTTTTGGTGGTAGATTGACATTAACAAATCAGTTCTTAGTAGTCTACCATTATACTATTTCTCGTTATTTAAAGCTCCGTTGTGCATAATTGAAAAACTTGAAAAAATTCGGCGGAGATTTCTTTGGGGTTGCAAGGAAAATGAGAAGAAGATACATTGGGTTGCATGGTCTACGGTTCTAGCATCCAAACAGAACGGTGGGCTCGGGATTGGCTCGCTAAGAGCCCAAAATTCTGCACTTTTACTTAAGTGGTGGTGGAAACTTAGAGATGGGAATCAATGCATTTGGAAAGACGTTATCATGGCAATTCCCAAATTAAAATCTAAACCAATACATCGTATGGTAAAATGCAATTCTGTTGGTGTTTGGAACAATATTGCAAGAGTCGAAGCAGATCTAAACAAAGCCGGGTACAATTTTTTTGACGCCTTCTCTCTTCACATCGGTAACGGGAATTCCTTTCAATTTTGGAAGGACATTTGGATCGGGGCAGTCCCTTTACAGCTCAGATTTCCGTCTCTATATGCTAATGAAAAGTTCAAAACTTGTTGTGTTAGTGAGCGGATTGGTTATAATGGTTTTTCATGGAACTGGTCACACGGTATCAACACTCCCGTTGCATTAGAGGAATTTCGAGAGCTTATTCACTTAATCAGTCACATTTATCTTAACAATCTTCCTGATCGACTTAAGTGCAAAATATCCGTAGACGGATCGTTTGAGGTTCACAACATTAGGAGTTGGTTGGACGAAAAACTTACATCAACCGGTTACATCAACATGCCTTGGTTGAGTGTTGCACCACTGAAAACCAAGTGCTTTGTATGGAGGTTGGGTCTTGGTCGCATCCCGGTGGCAAAAAACTTGTATAATAGAGGTGTCAATGTCGGTTCTCTAGACTGTCCGATGTGTAATTTGGAAGTGGAATGTGTTGATCATGTTTTCTCGCGTTGCTCATTCTCGACAAATGTTCTTGCTTGGATCTTCAACTGGTGTAAAATTCCTATGATTGCATTTAATTCTGTAAATGATATTATCGAATTTGGGGCTAGATGGGGTTCATGTGATAAGAAAAGAATGGTTTTAAACACGATAATCCAATGCTCTCTATGGCTCATATGGAAGGCGAGAAATGAGGTGGTGTTTAACAAAGTCCATAAGGCATACACGATAACTGCCGGCGATATCATATCAACGTCCTTTTTGTGGGTAAAACATAGAAGTAAGATAGCGTGTAATTGGGCGGACTGGTGTATTTTTCCTTTTTCCTTTTAATCTTGAGTTGTAATCTTTTGTACTCTGGTTTCCTTCCCTCTTAGTATCTGCTAAGTTGGGTTTTTATAATATTATTTGCCGTTTCCAAAAAAAGTACTTCGGCTTATAATGGGTTCCTCGGGTGGTTTCACTAGTGTCTATGTGAACTTTCATTAATGTTTACATAGGGAAAGCAATCGAACTTATGACGTATAAGAAATTATTTAGTATGTACTTACCAGTATCACCTTATAGTTGACTTATAATGATAGCGTGTCATGTTTTTGAGTGTTCGTATTCTATAAAAGTTCAATGATAACTACAAAACATTATCAAACTCAAAAATCAAATAGAATAACATGAAAAGCCCATGTGTAACATCAATTATTTTTTCCTGCCCATGTGATTCTTGATAGATCATATACGGCAACTCGACAATCTTTATTTAATTGCAAAATAAGCATAATCTTTCAAGAAAACCAAAACAAAAGGCCAAATAATATTTAACTTTACACATATAACATAACACAAAATATTATACAAGTGTTTCATTCATATTTACCTGATTCGCTCAAAATACTACAAATCCATTTCCAATTGTTTTGTACCCAATTGTGGTATGGAGATGTTTAAAGCCAAAATTGGCTTTTTAACCCACTGTATTGAGTGCTCTTAGATACTTGTGAATCCAACTGTCACTCTGTCACGTTTTCCAAGCCACCGATTCGATGACATTGTTGTTTCAACTTCTAACTTATTTTTTCAAATTTTCAGTTTTATTTGTAAGTGAACGTTTCTGTATCATATCATGTTTACGAAAAATTCTCTAAATATACCTATTTTTAGAACTGCTTTCAGGATTGTTTTATACCTAGCTAGGGGTTAATACCTAAATTCTCCTATGTACAAAACTTATCAATGTGATTTGAGGTTGCAATAAGCAGTTTTTAATATTTAAATAAATGAATTTTGAAAATCTAACTATATAGAAGTCAAATAGTTAATTTAACTAGCTTCCTAGTGAGAGTTAGATTTAACTTTCAAGCACACTAGTAATTAAAGTAATTTGCAATTACATTGATAATAACTGTAAAACTAAATATGTTTTATACAGCAAAAGAAAATGGTGTATAATTATAAAACATCTATAATAGTATCTCGTAATGGTAGGATGATACACTACACCTCACCAGATAACGGAAACCCAACAACTGTAACAGAAAAAACTAACCTATATTATATTGTTATTTATCCCGTCCATTTTTCCAACCCGAGCATTGCGTGGTTGCTTTTAGTTTACTTAGCAGGAGGAGCAGCACCACCGGTGGTAGGCCTACAAATAAAGGTAACGTATTAAAAAAAAATTATAAGTTTTTGATAATGACAGCTCTGAAATAATGAATATTCTGTTTTGAAAAAAAAAAAATTTAATTGAATTAGTTACATGAGTAATTGAATATTCCTAGAAAAGTGGAAAAAATTTGACTAATGAAGATAAATATGAGTTAATGATTTATAATATAATTAATTATTATTTTTATTTTTCAAAATAGATTATTCATTTTTATTAAAAGCCCTTAGGGCTGTCATTATCAAAATCTTTTTTTTTATAATTACCAAAATGGACCACTGCCTAAATTAATTAAACTTACAGGCCGACAAAAACTTTGAAAGCATCATAGATGCCCCATTGTGCACCAGTAAGAGTTCCAATCATGAAAATACGAAGAGGAAGACCGCGAGTGAATAGACCAACCAACCCAAGCTTCTTCACAGCCTGCATTGCATACACCATACATTTTTACCAAAAATCCAGGTTAGGTTACGCCCGCTAATTAAAATAATTTTTATGCCATGTAATATACATGTATTTTTTTATTTTTTTTATACAAATCACTACTTTTTTAATTAATTTACTAAAACTATTGAGGTATTATTTTTTAAAAATATATTTTTAATCTTCATTAAATTAAATTGTTGGACGTTTTCATTAGAAAACTTCAAATTAATAATACTTATCGTTTTAATTTTATATAATTTAGTAATTATAGTTTAAATATATAACTCTTAACAATAAATTATTAAAACAAAAAAACAGACTATTCCCGGTTAAATATTGGTTGGGACAGCCGGGTCAAAATCAGGCTAATTTAAATAAGAAAATATTTTGTACGGGCCCTTATGCCAGTGCCTAAAACGGTTATTTTCCATGTAATACACATGTATTTTTTCATATAGTGTTTTATATTTCTTAATTAATTAAATTATTTGTACATTTAATGTAAATGTAAATTCGTATGTTTTCTATGTTTTACAAGACTATTTTGAGGTATTCTTTAAAAAAAATACTGTTAAAAGTTTCCTTTATAAAACTTAAATAACTGCCCTGTTTTAATCTATAACATTTTTGTAAATATACGTTATCAATATATTTTTTTAATAATTACATAATTAAAAATTAAAAACAAACTGGGCCCGTTTGAGTCAGCCAGGCCAAAATCAGTACAATGTTAAAAATTTCCTTCATAAATTAATTAATAACTGTCAGCCTGATACTCAGCATGATATTTAAAAACATCATGTGTATAAATGCTAGATTTAAAAAATAATAATGAATTAAAAATATGTACTTACATCACCAGCTGTAGCACCTTGAGCATTATTAAGGAAAGAAACCAAATTATCAGCAGGATGAGAGACAATAGCACAGAAAACACCTGCCACATAACCGCCAGCAAAGCTCACTCCAAGCTGCAACTGTTTGCTGCATTGATCCTTTGGCAAAGGGATTGCATACTTGTACAACATTTCCAAAGAGGAACTAGCCCCCTGTAAAGCCTGTAATAGAATAAATGTAATATTGAAAGTCAGTACTCAGACGTGCGTACATAAATCAAATATTTTATTAGTTTTTTTTCGTTTTCTTTTGTGCCTAAAATAACAACGTACTTTTACATTTAAATTTATGTCCAATTGGATCATTAAAAGATAGTTATATATCCCATTTGGATCATTCAACAACCCGATGACCAGATCAACCGATCATGTGGCGATAACTGAACGACCCAAACGCGGCACAAAAAGATGACATGTCACTTGCCACCTTGGCAACTCACTGCCACGTCATCGATACATCAAGTTATTAGGTTTCCAAATGACCCATATAGGACATGAAGCCATCTTTTAATGACCCAATTACACATAAATTTTACACAATGACTAAACATTGAAAAATGTAAACACCATAAAAAACCATATATTTATCTAACTAAATTCTAAAAAAAAAAGTCAACATTAAGGTCATACCCGGAAACGCCATCAGCCTTAACAAACTTTGGAAGGCCATCTGACAGACCTTTAGCATAACCAGGCTTTGTTTGAACACGAACTTTAACTGCCTCAAACGGGCAAAGAGCAATATCAGCAAAGAATTCAGCAGATGCAGAACCAGCAAGAAAGATCAATGTTTTATATTTGGTTGCATATTCAGGGCCAGCTATATCAGAGTATGTTTTCTTGAAGAATTCATATAACCCGAATTTACAAGCACCTTGTGCACTGTAACCAAATAAAGTTGGAACCCAGCCCTTAAAAAATCCTTTCATTCCTTGTTCCTTGAGCAGTACTCCAAAACCAGAAGAAATTCCCTTGTACTTTGTTGGATTAATCTGAATAATTGGATAAGAATCAAAGATTAAATTTCATATATAAGTAATCATGTAGTCAAATCTAAACACCATTGCATATAATTTAGTGCATGAAAATGTATCCAACTTAGTGCGTATTGTTATTGTATGTAACTAACTTTCTATTTCAATTTTCAAACGATCTAGTGTGTGTAATAAACTTCTAATTCTTTCTCTTGTATGTATTGATTGATCTCTTCATCAAGTAACCGGTAATTTTTTTGTAAATTTGCTGACGTGGCAGCCATATAAGCCGCCACATCACCCTAATTGGCGGCACATCAGATCGGTTTACAGGGTGTAACATGTCAGATACATAGAATAGAAAGAGTTGAAAGTTTATTACACACATACAATAATAATTCTAAAAGTTGGATAAAACCTATGCACTTAGCCCTATAATTTATAAACACTATATAGATTGAAATTTGAACACTGCAAATGGAACTGCTTTATGCACATATCTCACAATTTATTAACCAGTGTGTCTAAATTATGTATGCACGTATTTCTCCAGCATCATTATCGTACAGAAAAAAGGAAAATTCTGAAATTATAAGCACATTAAAGCAAATGAAATTAACATTGATTTATACATAATTTAGTTTATCAATTGCACCAGAAATCAACCTGCATATTACATTTGACGAGATCCAGCGGAGTTACAGCCATATGAGTCAGACCACAGCTGAAAATGCCGCCAGCTGTACATGCTCCGTAATACGCCGGAGAAAACAACTTAATCTTAGGTGGCTCGATAGGTGCCGGAATCACAAAACCTCTTTTCTCCGTCGACGGTGACGGTGGTGATGAAATCAAAGACGTCGATCTCGAAGACGAAATTGAGTTCGATTGATTCGATTTCAAATTTTCGAAATCGATTAATCGATTTGGAGAGTAGAGGAAGCTCGGGATGAGAGATTGCCGCGAGTTATCCATGAATTCCATCGTGATTGTGAATGAAAGTGTGATTCGAGATTGAAAGAATGGAAGTGTGATTCGAATTGATGATAGATATAGTTAGGGTTTCGTAAAGGAAGTATGAAGGTGGGATTAATGGTGGAAAATGAAGGCAGATGATGATTCGAAAATGCCTGCGCATTTGAAGGCTATTCGCTGGTTGCTCTCCCGCTTTTGAATGGTATTGATATTTATATTTCTCAGAAAATTTCCCATGTCTAAATTTACGAAATTACCCCTAAGTACAAATGAATCGAGTTTTGTCCATTGAGTCGAGATAGCCAAACTTATATTTGTGATGTATGTGAACTAATTGTTATACCATTTTCGATCATTCAACTTACTTTCTGGTAAATATTTACCTAAGAGAAACACGTGACCTTTGAGAAATGATTGAAAAGTTTTTACCACTAGGTTATCACTAGATAGTTTATACTCTGGATGTACATATAGAGTTTATTTAGGATCACAAAATAATGTCCACCTTTGAAGTATCCATTAAAAACAGGTGTCAATGCATATGTTTAACACTGTACTTGGACTTGATTTCATGGCTAATAAGTTGCTTGGTTTGTTTACTTTTTTTTTTCTTTTTTTTAATGTTAGCTACCAATTATTTTCCTACTATAAATACATCAATAAGATAACAAATAGGTGAAAAAACCTTGTTCAACTTGCCATCTTTAACGACAATGATCATACAATCTAAGTTCGGTTAATTTGATTCACACCTAATTTCAAAACGATTTAAAACGGTCTAATTTTTGGTTTTGCTATTTTCCCTGTGTAAGAGTATATACTCATATACATCTTGTTTTACGTAGTGTTAATGCCACTTCTTTTATGATTTAACGAGGTATTATATGCACACGCTTATTTTCATTTCTATACAATAAAACAATAAATAAATTTTATTTGTATTATGTGTTATGAATTTATTATGTCCTTCATTACTTGTCGGCTTTAACAAACATATATGATTATAGTGCATTACGAGTCTACGTCAAAGAAGTAATTTATGTATTGGCATATATGTTAATATTTTAATTTTTCACGATCTTTTATAATTTAAATAAAGAAAAAAAATAAAGAAATAATAAATGTGATTGCAGTATATGCTATAAATCGAGTTTAACCACATATTAGTTAATTAAAAATAAGTAAATACAAAAAATATTATTGCATTTTCTAGATTATAAAAGACACCAATGATTTAAAAAAAAATTCAACCTACGTCAAAAAATATAAACGCCGCTGCCGGGGATCGAACCCGGGTCACCCGCGTGACAGGCGGGAATACTTACCACTATACTACAACGACAATTTGTTCAGTTTCACTAAATGAATATAATTATACAGAAACACAAAACACCGTTATATTTAACGGAAAAGCTGTTTTCCCAGTCCACTTCGCACGTCAAGCCGTTACCTCCATGATTTTGTCGGGTCTCCGTCAAAAAAACCCAATTCCACCTCCACCGATCTCTCCGGTCCTCTTTTTTCTCCTCAAATTCCTAATTTTTGTATCCAAAAATCTAGCAATTCACCCAATCCAGACGAAATTTCTCAAATTCGTACTACAGTTTGACCTAATTTTGTTTGATTCTGTGAAATGGATCGGAAACGGACGGAGAGTCCGGTGTATACACGGCAATGGAGCGGTGGTTCTAGCAGCACTGGTTCGTCGTCTCCGGCGAGGTCTCCGGCACATCCTCAGTCAAGGTTAGGTCAACCTTCTGGATATTCAACGATGAAACGTACACAAAACGTTGCTGCAAAAGCTGCGGCGCAGCGTTTGGCGCAAGTTATGGCTTCACAGACTACTGATGATGATGACGATGATGATGATCTAGGGTTCCGGTTTGCTGCTCCCACTTCCTTTGGGAATAATAGTGCTGTTAATAACGGTGGTGGTAGTGCTCTCTCTGGTGTTTCGTTCGGTAAACCGAATAGATCGCCGTCACCTGCGGTAAGTCAATTCAATTCGTTTCGTTCTAATTTGATGTATTTGATTTACTTTCCATATAGTATATGTATGATTTGAAGCTTTGAATGTTATCTGCTAGTGTTGATTATACAATAATTGTGTTCTGGATGACTGGATTGCTGATTATACAGCGTTAGATTCACTGAATTACCTACAGTGCTTGAAACTACATGTGGAAATCTTAACAGAAGTGTAATTAGTTAAAAATTAGAATGAAATAACTTGTTAGAATTACATGAACGAATCGCTGTATCACTTAATCTAAAGCTGTATAATCACTTATCCAGATCCCAATAACTTCGAATCTGATCTAAAACATAGTCAACTGCTGAAGACCACCAAGTTTTGTAGTCAATCTGACTGGTCAGCATTCTTAAACGGAAATGATTGTGAAGTTAGACTACAGATTGATCTTGAATATGCTTTGACTAACTGCATAAATACAGTTATACATTTTATTTTGTTTTTAAACACTTTTTTATGCTCATATGTAGTTAGGTCGGAACTTTATGGAGCACACTCCTTCTCTTCGATCCACATCAGCAGGAAGACCGTCAGTATCTGTCCGAACAGGTCAGATGGCGCCACCTAATAGGCCATCTCCAAGACACCCTAGTTCCATCCCACCACCAATTGATCCTCCAGCTGGAAATAGAAATAGAGAAAGAAGGTAATTATTAATAATAACATACTTTTTGTAATTGTATTCCGTCATATTAGTTAGTTACAAAATTAAACTTTAATGTAGGTGATCTAAA
Organism: Calendula officinalis; assembly: GCA_963853835.1. Taxonomy (NCBI): domain Eukaryota; kingdom Viridiplantae; phylum Streptophyta; class Magnoliopsida; order Asterales; family Asteraceae; genus Calendula; species Calendula officinalis. The sequence continues at coordinate 75,455,418 of OY970827.1, read as the reverse complement.
CATAATCAACTATTTTAACAATTTTTATAACTTTTTGTGTTCACCTCGGTTAGTATCATTGGATGGTTACGAGTCAGTTAAAGATCTTATTATGAGTGCAAATTGTAGGTTTAATGATATTGGACGTGGAAGCAAAGATATGGGAGATCAGCATGAGGCATCTGCACTTCGTGACGAAGTATGAATATTTTTATCAAATATACAATGAAGTAATTAAAATAAGATATGTTATAATACTTAATTGGAAGGTAAACTTTTGATTTAAATTGGTGCTTAATTGCAGCTTGATATGCTACAAGAAGAGCATGATATCGTCATAGACAAGGTGAGTCTATCCCTAGGATTCTTTTATTGATTTGATCCCAATCATATAAAACTATAAAAGCAAGGCCAAAATACATTTTAGTACCCTGAACTTGGTTGACTAGGTTTTCTACTACCAAAAACTACTAAAGGTGCAACATGGTACTGAACTTGACAAAATTATCGATTTAGTACTCTGACTCATTAATTTGATCGCGTTTTCTTACTTGACTTACTTCCGTTAGAGCTTTTAACGGACTAAAAAGTATACGTTCATCTCAAGATATGGATATTAGAAGCAAATCACGTGAGAAAACAAGACCAAATTAGTGAGTCAGGGTATTAAATCGACCATTTTGTCAAGTTCATGGTACCATGTTGCACCTTTAATAGTTCAGGGTAGCAGAGGACCTAGCCAGCCAAGTTCAGGGTACTAAAATGTATTTTGGTTATCATTTAACAAGCAAAAACTTGAACATTGTTATGTATATTTCTATTTCAGCTTCGTCGTGTAGAAGAAAAACGTGAAGAAGCAGAGGCTAGAGCAAGGGAGCTAGAGAAATAGGTATGCAATCACTGTACTGTTATTCAAAGGTGGAAAATGGGCTGGTCGAACGGGCCGGGTTGTGAGACCCACAAATTTTTCCTCTATGTTATTGGAAAGTATAAATAATTATAGCATTATTTAAATAATTATGATTACATGAAACAATAATATATCGGAAACAAACTGATTCTTTGAATAAAACGTTTTGGGAAGTTATGTGCAGTTCTCAATCCGTCCGACCCGATTCACTTTTAGCTAAATTTTTTAATTTGACCCGTTTGAAATGAAATATAAATAGTTAATAATATTAATGGTACCACTACCACATAGTTACATTGGCCTATAAAACATGTATCTATAGGTGGCTTCATTAGGAGAAGGTGTATCTTTGGAGGCCAAGTTATTGAGCAGGTAAATCTGGCTAAACAAGATTTCATATCAGTTTTAAAATACAACACTCAGAAAAATTATGTAAATATATTTATTATTATTATTTTTTTCCAGGAAAGAAGCAGCAATACGTCAAAGAGAGGTAAATGAAATACATATTTTCTTTAATATTTTTTATTTTTCATAAATAAGGTTTTTTTAAATTAAAAATTCTTTTCAGGCTGCTCTGAAAGCTGCACAACAGCCAAAAGATGGAAGAGATGTAGAAGTTTCTAATCTTCGTGCAGAACTTGAGGTAAATACATGTAGTAACTAGTAACTCAGTCCAAGGTTATAAAGGAATTTATTTTTGAAAAGTATATTAGCAATTTTGATCGATATTGACTGACTTGACCGATGTTGACCGATATTCACCGATGTTGACTGATTCTGGCCAATGTTGACCAGGTCCGATTACTTTCGCCGATTATTTAATTTCTAGGCCTGTCAGCCACTGATAACTGCCTAGGCAGCGATTAATAGGCCGCCAAGACCGATATTTACAGCACTCACTGACTCATTGAAATTATTTTTTCTCTCTTTTTATTAGATTTTAATGTTCTGGTGTTTGATTATTTTGTATTTTTTTCTCTTTTTTTTTTTAATTTTTGTGTCAGAATATAAAAGAAGAAACGGTAGGTGCAATGGAGCAGCTCAAGGAAGCTGAATCTGAAGCAAAAGCTCTTCGCACAATGACACAACGAATGGTTTTGACTCATGAAGAGATGGTAAGTTTGACTTTTTTTCCTTTTTATGGTATTTTTTGAGGTTTTTCTCAGTTTATTTTTATCTTATTTTTAAAAAACATTTTTTTGAATTATTTCAGGAGGAGGTAGTTCTAAAGAGGTGTTGGCTTTCTCGATATTGGGGCTTAGCTGTACAATATGGTAATTTTCTTGCCAAATGTTACCAAAATTTTATTGGGTGACGGGTCAAAACGGGTTTGGGTCGGGTCTGGGTTGATCCGAAGACCTTTTTTATTCCAATATCCAACATTATTTATTAATAGTTAATGTGTTAACTATGCTTAAAAAATATATATACGGCTAGCCATCTACAATATCAATATAGTTTATATTTTACTTTTTTAAATAAAGCTATGTGGGAGGTTTTAACTTGATTAAAATACATTTTGGAACGAATTATGTAATTTACTTCTAATATAAAGTTTTTTATTTGAAGGTATTTGTGGTGACATAGCTGGATCAAAACATGAACATTGGTCATCATTTGCACCTTTGCCATTTGAAGTTGTCATTTCAGCCGGACAAAAGGCGAAAGAGGAATCTTGGCATGGTGGTAAGTTCATTAAATCAACAGTTTATATATATAAATTATTTTATTTTATTTTATTTATTTATTATGGCATGGAAACAGGTGATGATGATTCTGATAGGAGAAAACTTGTTCGTGATATTAATGATTTAACTGGTGAAGGAAATATAGAGAGTATGCTTTCAGTTGAAATGGGATTGAGGGAAATGGCTTCTTTGAAGGTAATTAAAACCCTAATTTGGGATTCATGCATGTTGGTAGGGGTGATCATTAACCGACCAATAAAAACCAAATTAACTATTTGGTCATATGGAAAACTGAACCTATTAACCTAACAGCTCCATTTTAATAATTTTAGAATTTTGTTTTTATTTTTTATTATAGCCTAACATGTTATATGAGGGCTAAAACAACTATTAGTCCAGCAAACCACTCTTGTATAAATAATGTTATACTTTTATTTGGGTTAATTTTTCAATAATATCAGAGGCATCAACATATTATATGCTGAAATTGTTGCATATTCCAGGAAGCTTAAGGGCATTTTCGTCATATGCCACTTTTTGTGTCGAAATTGGTATTGACACATGTTATATACTTGGTGACGACGTGACGTATATGAAAGTTGTAATAGATACGTATCTTTGATGAGGTGTCGACATATTACATGTTAAAGCTATTGTTTTTAAAACTACTTAACGGCATTTTCGTCATTTGGCAATTCTTTTGTCGAAGTTGGTATAAATAACACAAGATACATACCTTGTATTAAAATTGTAATATATATGTGGCTTTAATGAAATAAGTCGAATACTTGGGTGGCCTACACATGCATTATCTATTAAATTAATATTTATTCTGTTACATTATTAAATATGTTTTTATATTTTGCATTTGAAGGTAGAAGATGCCGTTGTGCTGGCAATGGCGCAAAAACGGCGTCCAAATTTAGTTCGACAATCTATTCCTGGTATGGCTTATTTCGACCCAATTATATACAAACGGGTCGGGTCAGGTCGATTTGGGTTATGTATTATCTCTATTGGGTCAAATGGGTTAACTTAATTACTTATAAATCTATTTGAAAAAGAATTAAAAGTGTCGTTGGGTTGACCCGACCCTACATGAGACATGACTACATACAAGAATCACACAATTTAAGAAAAGTGCATTTGTTACACTGTTAAACCAATAAAATTCTATCTTCGCACCTAATTATTTTTTATTGGTGGAATTTTCAAGTGGTGGGTGGTGGGACATACCAAAAAGGAAATGTAGAAAGTAAAATTAGGAGGGATTATCATTTTGACCCGTTACTCGTTTTGTATCTAAGTTTGTAATTTTACTTATTTATTTATATATTTATTTAAAAATAAAATAAAAAAGTGTTTGTATTTTGCAGATCCAAAATCCCCTGGTGATACGAAGTTTGTGGAAGGATTTGGTAATTGTTTCATCTTTTATCTGCTTTTACAATTTTGATTTATATCAAATAAAAATGCATATAATCAGTAATTAATTAATAAATATTTAAATTTAAGCTTTGAATAACTTTATATATATATATATTGCAGAGTTAAGTCTCGAGGAAGCTGAAGATGTTTCTTTCAAAGAGGTTTGCTTCCTCTTTATATTATATCCCTTTATATGAAATGACCAAAGTACCCTCATCTCCTTCAGTTTATTTGGGTTTTTGATTGTTTGTGTATTTAAATTCTCTTTATTTCTGTTTTTTTCAAATTTTCTTGATTTAAAATAAAATAGAGTATAATTGTCCACCTAACTATCTTAATTCTTCCCAAAATAATTATCCACTTCTAAAATTGATTATATTTCCCATATAGCCCTAACTAAAAGAAAGCATTTGGTAAGGGTAAAAATGTCATTTTGCAGGCATGGCTTACATATTTTTGGAGAAGGGCAAAAGTTCATGGTGTAGAAGAGGATATTGCTGAAGATAGACTTCATTTTTGGATAAGCCGTAGTGCCACCTCACCCACTTCTCATGATGCTGTTGATGGTAAATAAATATTCTTTTCTTATTTTTTATTTTATTTTTATTTAAATATGCACATAGTAGGGTTGGTTTGGTCTAAAATACAACGTACAAAGTTTTGTCCAACTGGGTCATTAAAAGATGGTTTTATGTCTAATGGTTATCATTATCTATAAGTCTAACATCGTTATGTATAAATATAAGGCCAAAATGTATTTTAGTACCCTAAACTTGGCTTAGGGGGTGTTTGGGAAAGCTTATTAAGGAAGCTTATTAGCTTAATAAGCCCAAAAAAACTTAAAATTTTGAGCTTACTAAGCTAATAAGCTAATAAGCCCCCTTAATAAGCTTTCCCAAACATGCCCTTACTAGATCTCCTAGACTCCTACTACCCTGAACTATTAGAAGTGCAGCATGGTACCCTAAACTTGACAAAATGGTCTATTACCCTAAACTTGACAAAATGGTCTATTTAGTACCCTGACTCATTAATTTGATTGCGGTTTTCTACTTGACTTATTTTCGTTGGAGCTTTAACAGACTAAAATATACGTTCATCACAATATTATTGATATTAGAAGCAATTTCCGTGAGAAAACAATATCAAATTAGTGAGTCAGGGTACTAAATCGACCATTTTGTCAAGTTCAGGGTACCACACCTTGAACTATTAAGGTAGTTAAGGACCTGGTCAGTCTAGTTAGGGTACTAAAATGCATTTTGGCCTAAATTTAACATCATTTTTACCAAAAATAATCATAATTTTTTACGTAGAAAGTATAATTTTTTTCACGATCCAATTGCGACATGAAACCGTCTTTTAACTACCCAATTGGACAGAAATTTATAGAATGACTAAACAATGACAAATGTAAAAGTACGATGTTATTTTAGGCTATATAAAAAAAACTTTAAAAAATTATAGGGGAATTTTATGTTGAATTATTTTTGAATTAATTATTTTCTAATTACATTTTTTAAAATTTCTCGCAGTTGAACGAGGGCTAACAGAATTGCGGAAATTGGGAATAGAACAACAGCTATGGGAAGCATCTCGCAAAGAAATCGACCAATCATCTTCATTACCCATTGATAATTCCAAAGAAGATGCATCCTAGTAATTTCTTTTTTTATTCCATTTAATTTCTTTCTCAAATAAAAAATAAAATAAATAAAATTAAAATTTTGCTTTTAGAGTGTTGATATATGAACTGTTGAGTTTGCGCAAGTTTGTGTTTCATGTATAATAGGTTTTGGATGGTAATCATATAGAACCATAGATACATGTAGTTATTGTATCTACAAGTCTAAGAAAATATTTAATTGTTTGAACATGTATTTATCACATCGAGTGATTCTAGATAATGCTATAATGGCTCATGTGAAGAAATAACAGCTTCGGGTTGTTTATTTGTGATTTTTTTTAAGGGTTTTGTTAATGACAGCCTTTAGGGCTGTCTCTAACATGCATAAAACGATTGTACATTCATTGATAGAGCAGTGTTCCTAAAATTCAGAGGGCAGTTCTTATATTAATTTTGCCTTGTTATTGACAGCCCTTATCATTTTCCTTTTTTTAAATAGATAAAGCGATATTTGGTAACTCGTTTATTTGTAATTATAGGCATGCACACACGTCCTATACATACTCATATACTCTTGCACTATTGTTGAAAGTCTTTTTCTAAAAATAGTCTCTCTACCACCACTAGGTAGAGATATGATTGTCTACAGATTACATCTTTCATAGCTATTCTCTAAAAGGATTGATTATTGTTGTAGTATTATTGTACGAGTATTTATTTCGGTTAAATAGTTATTCATATATGTTGTTAGTGGCTAGAATAATTATCAAATAACGTTTATATATGAATATTTATGTATTTTCAATACCTTCTTAATATATGTTGTTAGTGGCTAGACCACAAGTTGGATAACCCTTTACATTTATGCTATATGATTTGACAAAACGAGTAGGTAAATTGGAGGAAGCATAAGCATTGAATGTAGGAAGGAAGACATGTACATTTATAATACATCGACATCCAAATTCACGAGCTCAAAAGGAAAAGTAGTAATGATTGTTGTACCTTTCTAAATAAAACCTCATTTTAAAAATATACAAATGTGTTTACAAATATTAAAATACCACAAAGGTACTAGACATGCAAAAAAAATCGGATTTTACATCAAACATGACCGGTTTCAAAACTGATTCGGTCGTGTATGGTGGTCAAATCTTGTTTAGGTGAAACTGATTCGGTTTAAACCTGGTTTCGGGGAGTGGATTGTGTACCCGGTTGAAACCGGTTCGGACCTTATCCACAAATCAGGTTTTTAAACCGGTTCTAGCAGCTCGTTTGACGGTAAACCGGTTTTCAAACTAGTTCTACCTTCGCAGGTCGATCTGATCCTGGTCTGACAGTTTGTGGCTTGATCCGATCCGGAGACGTTGAAACCAGTTACGCTCCAGTTCCAAACAGTTTTGAAACATGTCTGGTTCATTAACTAGTTTTTGTGTGCATGTCTAAAAGGAACCATCTAGTGATGGTCTAGCGATAAGGACACTCTAAATGATTATATAGAGGTTACATGTTCGATCTCTTCCTTATGGAAACATTTACCAGATAGTCAGAGTAAGGTTTGGAAACGGTTACGAAAACGATTAGATCGCATGCATTACTAACAAAACTTGCCCATCCTGGCGGAGTCCATTATAGACGATAATACTCTTTTAAAAGGATGCTGCACTGTATATTTCTAGTTATTTTGATCTTAAAATTTTGCAAAATCATAAATAGAAGCATCAAATACCACAATTTTTATATTACAAAACTTGAATTACATTTGGACACCCAATTGTTTCGGGTTGCGGTGGTGACCTGACAACTAAGGCCCATACGGTCTTCCCTTCACGGGATCCTTGGCTTTTGGATGTCTTCTTCCATATATACACACAATTGGATTGGATTTGAATACATCTTTTGATCGACTACCAATTCTTTGACCTATAATTTCACTTGGATTTATCTATGTTAAAAAGTTCTAAATTTATACTTAGTAGTTTTTTTTATTTTAACGGTAAATCTTAATCTACTCATAATCCATTTATGTCCACTATAAGACTTGAACTCTCAACCTCAAAGTTAAGAGCAGACACCTTTACCGTTAGGTAATGACCATTTGGTTATACTTTTAGTTAATGTTATAATTTCTTCAAAAAAAAATTTATTATCTATATAGATAAGAAAAAATATAATGAGATATCTGGATTTGATTATTTAAATTGATTATGTGATGTTAAATATAGTTAAAATAAATAAAAATCACTTGTAATGGCATATAGCGGAAGGAAATTAATTTGTATATTATATCTTTTAATTCATACACCACATAGTATAAGTATCATTGCAGACTGTACAAACACGTAATGCAATTATTATGGTGTGTACATTTAAAAGTATGGTGTAAAAATCACCACCTATAACACAAGACGGAGTTTATATGTTTCATCTATTTTACAATCATTGCAAATATGACACATGATCCTTGTTTTCTTACCTAATAAGATTATTCATATCACTTTCTTCGATCTCATATACCCACCGGCCACCATTGTTGTTCAACGTCGCCTACCTTTAGCCACCTTAGTTTAATCGCTAAAAGATTTTAAAATTTTGAAATGATTCCTTACTACCATTTTACGAGGGATCTCTTGGAAATTTCACTATTATGAAGACTAAATTAAACCATTAAGTCATTGTTCTAATACGAAGTATTAAAGTTTCTAATGTTATAGAAAACATATTTGTTTTTTGGGATTTTTTCATTATTGATTTTAGGGTTATGGTTAAGAAATAAAAATATGTCTAAATTAGTTGTATTATAACCATAAAAAAAAATACCAACTTAAAAAATGCCGACCATTTTATTGTGATTATATTTTAAAAAATATACGTTAATCATTTAAAAAAAAATTTATCAATGCACCTTAGACTATGGGGTATGGGCACCACCACCACCCCATTTTTTCTGTCACATCATCTGCCACCTCAGCAACCACACCACACCACACAACTCCACTTTATCCAGGAAATACCCACCACTCCACCCCACACCAATTTTTTTCCAACTCATCATTTCTTTTCCCTTTATTTTTTAAACATAAAATTAAAATTCCATTAAAATTAAAAATTAAAACATTACAATACTAGAAATTAAAAATTAAAATCCAAGAAATTAAATAAAAATACAATACTTGAAATTAAAAATTAAAATCCTAGAAATTAAAAAAAATTAAAATCCTAAAAATTAAAAAAACTAGCTTAACTTGCGGAAAGCGGCCCTCGCCTTCGCTTTCGCTTCCCGCAAGATCTCGAGATCCTCCCCCTCCGAAAAATATTATTTTGAGAGAAAGGTTGTAGAGAGAAAGATGGTAAAGGTGTGAGTAAAAAAGATGTATTAGTGTGTGTATTTATAGGGGAAATAAAAAGTAAAAAAAAAAAGAAAAAAAAAAGAAAAAAAAAAGTTTTTTTTTTTTAATTTTAACGGTCATATGACCGTTCAACGGTCATATTTGCAGCAACACCACGCCGTCCACCACCGTTGCCGTGCCCACGATTCTCCACCACCGCTCCCCACGCCGTGTAGGGGGGCGGTGTTCCCCGCTCGTTAACGGCGTGGCCGAGTGGCCACCTCAGCCCCACGACCACGGGACTATGCCCATACCGCATAGTCTTAGGACACTGTTTCAATATTTTCCTTGTTTTATTATGGTGAGTATCAATGTTTTTTTGTAACCGTGTAATGATTTGTAAACATAAATAAAGATGATGCTTATAATTTAAATTTCCATTTGAACTTTTTATTAACTAATTTTCCATTTTAGAAAACGTAAATGTTTACGTAACTCCCTTTCTATGAAATTCAGTCCTTTCGGTCAAAAACGTAATCATGAAAACATGAAGTTATTAAATGAGTCGTCATAGTTTACATTGCTACAACAAAAACCATGCATTGTTTGTAATCATGATTAGTATAAGGGTCTTTCTATTATATGCCCCCAAGCATACATTAATCAACATTTAATATCCTATAGTTGCCTTTTATACTTACTATTTCATATTAATTACTTGCTAGAAATCTTGAAATTCCTACTTTACTCTTACTACAATTAAAGTTGAGGAGTTTTTCTAAATTAAATGTAGGGGCATAAAAGGTTTTTAATATTTGATAGTATGTACACCTAGGGCATAAGTTAGAAAAAGCTTTAGTATAACTTCAAAAATAAAAATAAAAATACAAGTACGTATAATCAAATAGAAGTAGTTATTTATTTCACGTTAGGCAATATACAATTTTTCCGTAAAAAAAAAAAAAACACAAGCTCAGCTGTATTGATACATGTGTTTTACTCCTATATGAGGCGTGAGGTCTGAAGTTCGAATCCTGTAAACACCTCTTGTGGTGCCAAATATGGGGGATTTTTCCCTGGAAATCCCTATGTGGGCTGGGTTTGCCCTGTAAAGGAACTCGAACGCGGGGTGGTCGCTGGAAAATTGTGAGTAGGTTTCCGTTGTTACCATTTGCCGTTTCCAAAAACAATGGACATATTTTTTTTAAATTTTAATCTACCTCTTTTTAACTTCAAAAACAGTAAGTAAAATTTTTCTCAGAAGTACAAAAGTAACTATCAAGTATCTCTCCCAAAGGTTCAGGGCGGGGCAAACCATACCGTTCTTGAATCCCGATAAGAAAAATCAGTCCTATTTCTCATTTCGGTTCTTATCGAGACGCCCAATTGGGACTACACCTTACCCTAATTTTCCGCCCATTCACCATTTTGCACCAAAAATTGTTTCATCCATTTACAAAAATCTTCCCCCCTTATATGCAGCCTAATTTTGAAGGGGTCTCGACAACATGGCAATTCCGTGCATTCTTATTGGTTGTAAATGCCACATGTAAGTCACCCATTGGTCCACGTCATTTGTGCTCATCTGGTACAGCTTTGCGTCTATATTCATCCGTGTAATCTGGTACAGCTTTGCGTCTATATTCATCCGTGTTATTTAAAAAAAAACCCGATTTCCTACATACAAGGAAACGAATACCTATCAGTACGACTATTAAGGAAATACAATTAATGCATTAAAATTCCAACCGGATTTGTTCAAAACCTCCTACAACTCAATATAATTTCCATAAAAACATATATATTGATTTCATATTCCAATAATTCGGCTGATTCTTTTCCATGGTTATCTTCATCCGTGTTATTTAAAGAAAAACCCGATTTCCTACATACAAGGAAACGAATACCTATCAGTACGACTATTAAGGAAATACAATTAATGCATTAAAATTCCAACCGGATTTGTTCAAAACCTCCTACAACTCAATATAATTTCCATAAAAACATATATATTGATTTCATATTCCAATAATTCGGCTGATTCTTTTCCATGGTTATCTACTGATCCATTGATTTGATATTCCAATAATTCGGCTGATTTCAATGTATGATTCCTACATATAAGGCAAACATTCCGTGGTTATCTACTGATCCATTGATTTTGTGATTATCTTCCCCTAATTGATTTTTTTTTTCAATAACATTATATATTACCTTACGAACAGTTGAGAAACACAATTGCATAAAACACCTCCATCGTATTCAACGTATAAGCTGCACCACCAGGTGAATCTTTATAACTTCATTACCGTGTTTCTTTATTTCTTATTACCAGAACACCACACGTGCGATCTGCATTCATATAAGGTGAATTAATACCTTTTGTTACATTACAGGAATCGGTGAAGCTTTTTTTGTGATTTCCAATCGGCCGTAATTCAAAAACACAGGTTTTCCCCAGTTAATTTATCTTTAAAACATTTATGTATGATTTTTACTGCAAGTCAAACTGTACTTTAAAAAAAAAAATTAAAACAAAAATTAGACAGTTTGACTTTTAAACTGATTTTAAAAGTCAAACTGATTTGATATTCCCCTAACAGGTTTTCCCCAGTTAATTTATCTTTAAAACATTTATGTATGATTTTTACTGCAAGTCAAACTGTACTTTAAAAAAAATTTAAAACAAAACAGGCAAACTGTGAAACACTAAAACAGGCAAACTGTTTATTTATTTTTTAAATAAAAAAAAAATTGTAATCTATAACAATCAACCATTTACACCAACCTTAAATAGTCAAAGAATATACATCATTCATTTATGCTGACTGTTATCTCGAACTGAAAATTTTTATACGAATTAATGTTTGTACAAATTGGTACAATACGAAGACAATCAGTTGTTTTTGTTGACTTTAATAGTCAATACATTTTAATCTACAAGCTGTTATGAAGTTATTATTATTTTTTTTCAAATTTTTAAAAAGATTTCAAATAAGAATGTGTCCCTCTTATTTTCTATAATAATTGTTAGAATTTTTTTTGATTTTTATAGTCAACAAATACATAAAAATTGCATATATAAACTGATTTTAAAAAAAAAAATTAAACAAAAATTAGACAGTTTGACTTTTAAACTGATTTTAAAAGTCAAACAGATTTGTCTTTTTTTATTTCCAGAATATTTTATGTTTTTTTTTTTTTTGTAATAATGTGTCCCTCTTATTTTCTATAATAATTGTTAGAATTTTTTTTGATTTTTATAGTCAACAAATACATAAAAATTGCATATATAAACTGATTTTAAAAAAAAAATTAAACAAAAATTAGACAGTTTGACTTTTAAACTGATTTTAAAAGTCAAACAGATTTGTCTTTTTTTATTTCCAGAATATTTTATGTTTTTTTTTTTTTGTAATACAGTTCCCTCTTATTTTCTATAATAATTGTTAGAATTTTTTTTTATTTTTATAGTCAACAAATACATAAAAATTGCATATATAAACTGATTTTAAAAAAAAAAATTATACAAAAATTAGACAGTTTGACTTTTAAACTGATTTTAAAAGTCAAACAGATTTGTCTTTTTTTATTTCCAGAATATTTTACGTTTTTTTTTTTTTTGTAATACAGTTCCCTCTTATTTTCTATTATAATTGTTAGAATTTTTTTTGATTTTTATAGTCAACAAATACATAAAAATTGCATATATAAAATGATTTTAAAAAAAAAATTAAACAAAAATTAGACAGTTTGACTTTTAAACTGATTTTAAAAGTCAATCAGATTTGTCTTTTTTTATTTCCAGAATATTTTACGTTTTTTTTTTTTTTTGTAATACAGTTCCCTCTTATTTTCTATAATAATTGTTAGAATTTTTTTTGATTTTTATAGTCAACAAATACATAAAAATTGCATATATAAACTGATTTTAAAAAAAAAAAAATTAAACAAAAATTAGACAGTTTGACTTTTAAACTGATTTTAAAAGTCAAACAGATTTGTCTTTTTTTATTTCCAGAATATTTTATGTTTTTTTTTTTTTTTTTGTAATACAGTTCCCTCTTATTTTCTATAATAATTGTTAGAATTTTTTTTGATTTTTATAGTCAACAAATACATAAAAATTGCATATATAAACTGATGTTAAAAAAAAAATTAAACAAAAATTAGACAGTTTGACTTTTAAACTGATTTTAAAAGTCAAACAGATTTGTCTTTTTTTATTTCCAGAATATTTTATGTTCTTTTTTTTTTGTAATACAGTTAATTAGAGAATCAGCCAGTAAAATCACAATATGACTTACTGCAAGTCAAACTGTACTTTAAAAAATAAAATTAAACAAAAATAGACACTTTGACTTTTAAACTGATTTTAATAGTCAAACTGATTTGTCTTTTTTTATTTCCAGAATATTTTATGTTCTTTTTATTTTATTTTTGTAATACAGTTAATTAGAGAATCATCCAGTAAAATCACAATATGACTTACTGCAAGTCAAACTGTACTTACTGCAAGTCAAACCATTTGTTTAAAAAGTTTAATAGTTTAAAAATTAAATACAGGATGAATACTAACAACAACAAGGGAAAAGGCAAGATGAATTACCAGAAAACACCGAATTCGTCTGGAAGTAGATTGAGGCCTTTGGCAAGTTCAGGAATATCTCTAGGTTCCCGAAGATTCCGTTCTGTTGAAAATACAAACCAGACTCAAGTTAGCAGTGGAACAAATCAAGGTAAATAAATTTTAATTCATTTTACAGTTTAAGTTTATACCATTACTAACTTCGACATGTAAATTTCAGAAAACTTGAAACAGAAAACCATTACCCCGATAGGGAAAATAGATGGAGGGTTACGAAACATATCTGTTCGTGGGAGATGTATTTCAATCTGGCATTCCCATCGTAAGAACGAGCCGCACAACCCTTATTCTCTAGACTTGGTGCTCCATGATGATCAGGTATTTATGTCAATACATCATTAAACACTATGTAACATTCTTAATTTAATTAAAAAATGGTTAAATTTTTTAATTTTTCAGAAAGATCGAATCCAAATTTGGATTAAAAAAGCGTTTATGTACAAGTTCGAGCCGCTATTCGAGGAAGGCCAGTGCTATGAAATTTCAGACTTCACAATTTATCAGAATACTGGAAATTACCCTTTATTACCACATAAGTATAAACTGGCATTTGGTTTCAACACAACTGTTACTCGAATTGAACAAATTGATGACAATTTGTATAGTTTATTACTCGAACCCTATACTGAGATTAAGTCGGCAGACCGTACTTATGATGAAAAAGATGTTGTTGGTACGTCCTATTTATATTATAAATTTATATTTTATTTACTATTTTTTGGTACATTCAAATTTATTAATATTCTCTTTTTCAGATGTTATTGGCTCTGTTGTTGGAATTATGGAGATTGTAAAGGTAGCAACGCAAAGCGGCATGAAATATCGACGTACTGTTGTGGTCGAGGATAATAGGTACGTACTACTGACATAAAGAGTTATTTAATTAACAATTATTATATGAAATTTATAAGTATTAACAACTTTATAAAAACAGTGGAGAACAACTTGATCTAACATTTTGGGAAGACTGGGCTACTATGTGGAATGATTATGCAGCCGATCCTGAAAAATTTGGGCATTTTGTCGTGATTCTACAGCTAGGCAAGGTTAAGTACTTTAAAGGTATGATTTAAAAAATATATCACACCTAATCATTTAATGTCACTTGAAAAATTTGGACATTAAAAATGATAAATTTAAATATTAATGTTTATTAAGGATTTTATTTCTTTTTGTTAACCACACAATGCAGATTCACCGGCGGTCCACAACGCTTTGTTTGGAACGAAAATAATAATTGATCAGAATCACCCCGCCATTCTTGCATTTAAATCAGAGTAAGTAACATTTCAAAAAATCACCAAAACATTGTGACAATTACAAATAATTACTAACATTTGTGCTTGGTTTATTATTGTATTAAAGGGCTCAAAATCAGGAGGATTATGATCCGAACCAATTCAAAATTGAGTTCTTCTCACCTGATGCTAAAGTGGTTTCAGTGTCAGATTTCTTTATGGGTGCTGTTAAAAGCATGGTCGGTAATATTCGTCAGATTCAACAGGTATGTAAAACTTTCGATACTATTTATCTGAAACAACACTACATCTACTTATTTATAATTTCTTTTAATTTACTTTATATGTAAATTAAAAATATATAGGATTCCCACTGCATTGTATATGCAACCATTCATTGTGTGCACGAACAAATGGGATGGGCTTATATAGCATGCAAGGAATGCAGCAAAAAGGTTAAAGTAAAATCAGCAAATAATCGCCATACTACTTACGAATGTGATTACTGTGGCCGTGGGGCAGTACAGACCATTTCAAGGTAAATTTTCCCTAAAATGACAAATGTTTCAATTGCGTATGATAATGCTTCGTGGTTCCCCCCCCCCCCCCCCCTTTTGACTGTTTATATGTTTTTAATTTACAGGTTCAGGGTTGTTGTAACAATTATCGATGAGACCGGTACTGCACAAGTTGTGTTTTTCAACAGCTCTATTAACAAGTTGACCGGCCTTACCGTGTGGGACTTGATTGAAAAATACGGAAAGGATCCGTCAAAGTACTACCCCGATGAGTTGAATAATATTATTGGTAAGAGATTACTATTCAAACTGTGGTACTCGAAAGAGAACCATACCAACAACAACCACACCTACCGATGTGATGGTATGTCTGAGGAGCCTGAACTAATCAAGCATTTCAAAAAAAATTATATTGAGGACCATGTGGTCGATGATGTCGTGGATGAGGTAACCTTTTACTTATGTATATTTAAACCAAATAAAATGTATTATAATCCGAATTTTATATTATTTTTTTAACTATTTGATTATATTTTTTCAGCCGGAGGATGAGCCGTTGGAGGATTTCAACACCCCTTCAACCATGATAAAGAAGGTTAGCATGGCTGATGATAGTGTTAAACGTGTTCTCGACATGCACACACCAACTTCATGTGAAGGTGCGTCTGGTAGCGGTGGTTCGAGCACTAAGAGACGTCGTGTGTTTATTAATCTTGACGATCTTGACACGGATTCTGAAGATGAAAACACTAAGAAAAGCTCGGAGGGTTTGATTCAGGTGAAGATCGAACCGGAAGATTGACAACCATCACATGGCCCAATGCTGTTTTTTTAGACTACTCTTTTATTTTTCGTTATCTTTTGATTTATAGTTTTTTTTCTAGAGTAACAGACTTGACGAATTAATTATGGTAAAAAAATATAAAAGGATTAATCTGCAAAAATTGTGAAAGTTTGGGAATTTAATTAATCCTTAATTAAATACTAAGTTTTTTTGTTAAAGAAAAAAGTTAGTCGGAGGGGGAATAAGTGTTTTGTGGTTTTACCACATTAAAATTATTTATAATCAGGTTACAAATTATATTTCTGAAAGAAAAATAAAAACATGTGCATATAAAAAGAATTTTTTTAAAAGATCACCTTTCATAAAGTTTGATCATCCAGGTAAAGCAACCTTTAGATACAAGCCATGGTTTGGTTCTAATTGAACCACTATATGTCTATATCCTTCATAAGTTGAAGTATTGTCTATTTATCTATTTAGTGAAACTAAATTTAGCTATATATATAGGGAAAAGTGTGAAATGTGATTGTTAGGTATATAGACAATTTTACACTCATTTGAAATGAAGATGGGAGACTTAACCTAAATTTTTAACGCCGTTAGCATAAAGACAAATCAAATGCAACCTATTTTAAAAAATATGTTCATAACTCGGGTCAACTAATTAAATTGCTCTAGGAAAACATGACTATCGTTCTTACTCAAACTATTTAGAAAAAGTTCATACTTTCAGTTTTGTTTGTATTTTTGGTCCATCGTCCAAGTGAAAATATATGACTACCCTCACCTTATTCACTTATGAGTTAGAAGACAGACCAATAGTGCAAGCAAAACATCAAAAATAGGGACCATTTACATAATTAGTTTCGAAGAGCAATTTTCAGATTTACCACACCATATACAATTTATATAATGGGGAAAGTTATGATGAGTCAGCTTCACTTTGATAACAAAGAGATTAAATTAAGCCATTGAATTTACTAATAGAGAAACAAAAGCATATAACATCTTATTATTGTAAGACATTCATAATCCAGACTTATGTACATGTTTAGCAATCCAATTCCAAGACCCATACGATTTCAAATTTAATAGATTAAATGAAAACTTAAAAATTTAATTTTTAAGGTAATATCCTTCTGAAAATAGAGGTAAGATTTAAAATTTAATTTTTGGTAAGTTATAGAATTCACTCTATAAATTCCGTTCGAGAAAGGGAATCCACTAAAATTCCGAAATTAATATTTTTTTAGCATAAAATTAACATGTATACGCAGGATATATATTCTTTCTCCCAAAATTAGCATGTCATATTAATAGTTTAAATCTCGCATAAAATTAGGGAAGTTATTTTGAAAAATCCATTGATATCAGCTTGATAGTTTTATGGTATGAAAACACGTCCTTATTTTATGCGTAATCTTTTCAATACAAATCCCTAAACTCTCTTAATATCGTGATTATCTTTACCATATTTTTCTTAACTATTCACCTTATATAATACCTTTTTAATGAATATGAAATAGACACAAAACTTACAAACTGCATACCTAAAAAATTCGATTTTCCTCCCTCTAAGCTCGAACAGTTTCAGGTAACACCAATTATAATGTTCTTACTATTATTTCCTTTTTATATCTATTCATATAAAATTAAGGCAGAAGAAAAATTGTAGGATTTCCTAATTAATAATCGATTTGAATCAGTCAAATTTACAATTCCTTGAATTAGGGCCAAAACAAAATTAGGGCAGAAGCAATCACTACCAAAACGAAATTAAGGCAGAAGCAATCAGTACCAAAACGAAAATAGGGCAGAACAAATTTACAATCCATCGATTTTGTGGTGTGTTTTACTGTTCAATCGCTAATAAATCTGTACCAAAACGACATTAGGGTAGAAGAAATTACCTTGGGCAGTCTTATCTGAAATAGTATAATTTAAATCAACCATCCACCAGATTAATCTATCAAATCCCGATCAGCACCAAA
Source organism: Calendula officinalis (assembly GCA_963853835.1). Lineage (NCBI taxonomy): Eukaryota > Viridiplantae > Streptophyta > Magnoliopsida > Asterales > Asteraceae > Calendula > Calendula officinalis. The sequence continues at coordinate 75,437,275 of OY970827.1, read as the reverse complement.
TCCGACGTCGACAGCGGTGTAGAAAGTCATCGTCGCCATCGACAGCGGTGTAGATCTCGATTTCCGATTGAAAAATGCGTTGATAATTTTAGTAACTGTGTTTTTTTCCCTCAACATACAACCCAAATACAACATGGGCTGATTCAATTTAAATTCAACATGGGCCGTTGTAAAAATATCATTCATGGGCCTAATGAATATTCTTAATTTGCAAAAGCCTATGTCAAAACAATTTGCCATAGCGTTCAAAACAATGCCGTAACGACCTACTTGCCTCATGTTATTTAAAACTTTGTTAAATTTCAGAACATTCTTAAAGTATTATCTTTTAAGAAACAGAATTAATATTTTGGCAAATATAGTTAGTCAAGATTTGAATCTATCAAAAAACATATTCAAATGAGACAAAATCTTTTTTGTTATTATTGAAGCTGAATTAGAATATCTCCCAAAAAGATTAGTTTTTATAAAAGGAAAAAGTTTTTTGTTATTCTCACTTTTTACACAAAAGACAATTTGGTCAATTAAAATGTTAATTAAATTTAACCACAGGTTTTGAAGATCGATACATTACATTGAGATGACTAATTCCACCACTAATAAAGCAATGCTAGATAATAAAGAAAAAAAAGGAGGAAAAAGAAAACACATTGTAGAAAACAAGGAGAATCAGTCAGATAAAACGGTAGATGGTTTGCGCTATTCGTCCAACACACGTAAGTTTTTTTTTAATTACTCTATTTATAAGTAGTTTAGTTTATATTGTTTGTGTCACAGATTTGCTCGATGATATAACAAAACGTCGTCCCGGAAGGCCGTCAAAAATTAAAAAGACTTCTATATCCACTAACAACAATGAATCAAAAGGTTTCAATTCAAGGGATTGTAAATTTGATTGATTAATTACTTTTGAAACCATAAACAAATTGTTAATAAGTATGTATTTAATAATTTAATCATTGTTTATATTGCATTAGGACCCTCACCGATAGCACCAATGCCTATGATAGTTCCACATATGACTCACTTATCATGTAAGTAAATTCAGTTTATTTTGCGTATAAATGAAATATTAATTTTTTTTATTATTGACTTTAATTAGGTCCACCTTTAAATATGTTTTATCGAAATACCGCTTCAACACATGGATTATTCGCAACACCACCAACCAAATCACAATTTGTAACGTTTTCAACACTTACAAGAACAACACCACCTTGCTCATTCCCGACTATTTCAAAAAGTGAAAACAAAACAAACGGTATATGTTTTTTCCCAAATATTTACTACATTTTCAATGTATATTTAATAAAACTTCTATTTTACTCAGTGAGTGGAGTATTTACTACAATTGATTTATATGTTATTATCTTTTTACTTTTTATAATCATTAACAAGTTATAAATCGAAATAGGAGATTCTTCGAATGCAAAGGAAAAAAAGACAAACAAAAAACGAAAAACGGTGCGCCCGAGAATCTCACGTGGTTTAAACTTCACCACCCCACAGCACGAAAATGAACCCGAGCTACCACCGCATGCAATTGTTGGAATTTCAACCGGTACACATTTATATAATTAATGAGTATGTTATTACGTAAACCCTATAAATTCGTTTTTTAAAACATAATACTTTTTCCCGCTGATATTTTGTAGAATACTTTGACCATGGAGATCCTGATTTCGAGTGCGCGTCTTGTGGCGCTATGGTTTGGAAAGCTGAGAAGGACCGGGGAGGATACGGTTTAAACCCCCACTCATTTTCAATATGTTGCATGAGGGGTAAGGTTAAGCTGCCTGTTGACATTATTGAACCACCAAAATTATTGAAAGATCTTATTACCAATCAACATCCAAAGAGCGCTTCCTTTTTAAGCAATATACGTCGATATAACATGATGTTTGCTTTCACTTCTATGGGTGCTAAGCAAGACGAGTCCGTTAATGTCGGACGTGGCCCGTACTGCTTCAGGATAAATGGAGAAAATCCACATAGATTGGGGAATTTGATGCCCGAACCAGGAGCACGTCCTAAATTTTGTCAACTTTATATATATGACACGGAAAACGAGATTAGAAACCGGATACAAGCTGTTAGGTAAGCAATCGAAATTAATTAATTATTTACTTACAATTTACTTACAATATATAGACGAACCAATTCTATTTTCATACTTATTTAATATTTATTTCTAAACAGCAATCGTACAAGCATGTCAACATCTAATAATGAAATAGACTATCAGCTTACGACCCATATAAGAGACATGCTTGATTCAATCAATCCATTGGTGGTGAAGTTTCGGATGGCTGGTCAAGTACTAAGGTCTTCCAATGACGAAAATATTAAGCTAAGACTTATTGGCAGCAGGTCACGAGACGGTAGAAATTACAATCTACCAACTTCATCCGAAGTAGCAGCTTTGATCGTTGGTGATTTTGAAGATACAGCAAATCCTAGGGATATCGTACTCCACAGGCAAAATGGAAAACTGAAAAAAATAAGCGAGTTGCACGTACTATACCTAGCATTGCATTACCCTTTATTTTTCCCCTATGCAGAAGATGGCTACCGTACTGATGTATACCACCAAGGCGTGACTGATTATAATGAAAAAAATAAAGGCACGCGAGTATCAATGAGGGAGTGGTTCGCATACCGATTGCAAGACAGGAGAAATCAGTTCTCTATGATACTCAATGGTAGGAGATTGTTACAGCAGTTTGTTACCGATGCATACTCAATGGTTGAGGCGGAGAGGATGAGGTACATAATTACGCAGCAGAAAGATTTAAGAACTGAGACTTATGCCAAATTGGCCATATTGGCGCAAAATCAAGATACTGGTAATGTATTACGTGGTAAGAAATACGTGCTACCGTCATCATTCACCGGTAGTCCAAGGTACATGATGCAGAACTATTTGGACGCTATGACGATCTGTAAGTTTTACGGTTATCCTGACTTATTCATAACATTCACGTGCAACCCTAATTGGCCTGAGATTGCCCGTGAAATGGACAAAAAAGGTTTGAAATCTGAAGATCGTCCAGATATTATATCTAGAGTTTTTAAAATTAAGCTAGATTGTCTACTGAAGGATTTCAAAGAAAATCATACTTTTGGTCACGTAAAAGGAGGTATATATCAAACACATTTTTAACTGTTCTCATTTAAATGTTTGTTTCTTTTTATATATTTATTAACTTATTTTTTGTCTTTCTAAATCGCAGTTGTTTACACTATTGAGTTCCAAAAAAGGGGTCTTCCGCATTGCCACATATTATTGTGGCTTAAGGCACAAGACAAGATAACCGCAGAATCAAAAATAGATGAATTCATATCAGCAGAGATCCCCGACAAAGAACATGATCCTGAACTGTACCAAATTGTCACCGATCATATGATGCATGGCCCGTGCGGTGTCGATAATCCAAGATGCCCTTGCACTGTCAATTTCAAGTGTACAAAAAAATTTCCTAAACAGTTTAACGAATCAACTTTAATAGATGATAATGGATATGCAATATACCGTAGGAGAAATGATGGAAATACTGTAAAGAAAAGCGGAATAGAATTGCACAATGGTTATGTCGTGCCATACAATCCAGGTTTGCTTAGAAAATACCAGTCTCATATAAACGTTGAATGGTGCAACCAGATTGGTTCCATAAAATATCTGTTTAAGTATGTGAATAAAGGACCGGACAGGGTTACTGTTGCTGTGGAGGGCGAAGAGGTCGACGAAATAAAAGATTATTATGATTGTAGGTATCTTTCCGCCTGCGAGGCAACCTGGCGTATATTTCAGTTTGACATTCATAAAAGGACACCTTCAGTCGAAAGGTTGCCATTCCATTTAGAGGATGAACAGCCAGTAATCTTTGATGCAAGACAAAGTATTGATTACGCGTTAGATAAGCCATCTGTGAATGAAACCAAGTTTATAGCATGGATGGAACTGAACGAGAGAGATCTAGACGCCCGTAAACTCCTGTATGTTGAGATACCCCAGTATTACGTTTGGAATCAGCAGCAACGTATCTGGCAGAAGAGAAAACGAGGAGATACACTTGGTCGTATACATCATGTCCCGCCCTCATGGGGTGAACTTTATTATTTACGTGTATTACTAAACAAGGTAACCGGTCCGAGAAACTGGGATGACATCAAGGAATGGCGTGGTGTTATTTATCCATCATACAGAGATGCGTGTTATGCGCGTGGGCTTCTACAGGATGACAAGGAATACATAGATGGTTTGTTGGAAGCAAGTTTTTGGGGCATGGGTGATTATCTGCGTTCTTTTTTTGTCATGCTCCTCATGACTGATAGTATGAGTCGTCCCGAGTTTGTATGGGAAAAAACTTGGCATGTTTTGGCTGAAGATGTGTTAAACGTTGAACGAAGGAAGCGTAACGATCAAGGTAAAATATTATAACATTTCAGTAAATTTAATCATTAATTTTACTTTCATATTTTATTATATTATTTCATAACTTGTGCCGCTTATGAATGCAGATTTGCAACTTTCTGACACACAGAGGATGAATATATGTCTTACGTATATTGAACACATGATGCTTTGTAATAACAAGAGTTTGAGGTCTTTTTCAAACATGCCATATCCCGATGCAGAATACACGATGGAAAATTACAACCGATTAATATACGACGAGGAATCCTACAACAGAGATGAACTCCGCGACCAGCATCAAACTCTTTATGCCAGTCTTACATCAGAGCAGAAACGTATTTACATAACAGTCATGGACGCCGTTAATAACGAAAAGGGTGGAATGTTCTTCGTATATGGTTACGGTGGTACTGGAAAGACTTACCTGTACAAAACTATGTCTGCTGCGTTACGTTCCCAAGGGTCAATAGTATTGAATGTTGCATCAAGTGGTATTGCGGCCCTTTTGTTGGATGGTGGTAGGACGGCTCATTCCAGGTTTGCACGTCATGACTATACTCGACCACAACATTATACTAATATAATCTATACTATGTATGCTAATTTGTAATTATGTACTACTTTTCAGATTTGCAATTCCTATTAATGTGGTGGAAGATTCAATGTGCCACATAGCAGCTGATGGTGACCTTGCGGAGTTGATCCGAAAAGCAAAGCTGATTATCTGGGACGAGGCACCAATGATTAACAGATATTGTTTCGAGGCATTTGATAGAACTCTGAGAGACATATGCAGGGAGGACCCGTCGACACCATCAAAAAATGTTTTTGGTGGAAAGGCTGTTTTGTTTGGTGGTGATTTTCGGCAAATTCTCCCTGTTATTCCAAACGGCTCTAGGCAAGACGTGGTTCATGCGACGATCAATGCTTCATATCTTTGGGACCACTGCACTGTCTTGAATTTAACAGTAAACATGAGGCTGGGATCTGGATCATCTGATGTCGAAAGAAAAGAGATAAAGGAATTCGCAGATTGGATACTCGATATTGGGAATGGCACTATAGGTGTGTATTTAATTTATTTCTAATTGGTAGTAAACCATTCAAATATTTTTTACTTAATGATATTAATTTATTTTCTAATCACCTAAAAACAGGTGGTGAAAATGATGGTGAGTCGTCGATAGAGTTCCCAGACAACATGCTCATTCCAGCGTCTGATGATAATGTTGGGGCTATTATTCGAGAAACATACCCTCATTTGCTTGATAATCTATGGCAACGCAGCTTTTTTCAAGATAGAGCCATCCTTGCTCCCACTCACGAAATGGTTGACGTAATAAACGAGCGGATGCTGTCTTTAATTCCCGGAGAAGAAAAGACATACGAGTCATCGGATTCTGTTTCTGCTGCAGATGAAGATGATACTATGTTCAACCTTGATATTTACACTTCTGAATTCTTGAACAGTATCAAAATGTCAGGCGTCCCGCAACATATATTGAGGTTAAAGATCGGCGTTCCGGTTATGTGTATGCGGAATATTGATCAGAAAGCTGGATTGTGCAACGGAACACGACTTCAGATATTACGGATGGGTGTAAATATAATCGAGGGTAAAATCATCTCCGGCGGCAAGGTGGGTACAATATGCGCTATCCCTCGAATGGTCATAAGTCCTTCCGACAACAAGATGCCCTTCAAATTGAATCGTAGGCAATTCCCCGTTCAAGTATGCTTTGCTATGACCATTAATAAAAGTCAAGGTCAGACGTTGTCTCAGGTTGGTCTGTTTCTGCAAAAACCAGTATTCTCACATGGCCAGCTTTATGTAGCTGTATCTCGAGTTAAGAGCAAGAAAGGATTGAAGGTCATTTGTTGTGACAGAGATGGAAATTACACTAATTCAACATCAAATGTCGTTTACAAAGAAGTCTTATTTCGTTTGTAAATTATATGTACCATTTCTACGTGTATCTAATTTTTAATTAAATTCAACACCACATTTAAACGATTATTATGTGATTAAGAAATTTATTTAATCTTTGTTTGTATTTTATATATTCTAAAATTTGAAGCATACCGCCCATCGGGCGGGTTTTGTAGCTAGTATAATATATATGTGATATTTACATATTAAACAATAATATATATGCATGAAATATATTAAAATTGTAATACAATTTATAATCGGGGCGGAGAATCTCTAGTCAATACACCAAACTTCGAAAATAAATCCCACCAAAGCCCTTTTCCCGGCCCCGATCCCTGATAATGTATGTCCCGCCTCGTCCCGTTTATTTCGGGTTTCCAATCGTATTCGGATTTTTTTATCATCCCTACATAAAACTTGCACACTTTAAAATCTATTTAAATTTCCCAAAAAAAAAAAAAAAAAAAAAAAATCTAGCTAAATTTTGTTGTCATATATCATATCATAGTCACCCCAAAAATTGAAAAAAAAGCCATTGCCCTTTTCCCTCTGCAACTTCCATCTCTCTCTCTCTCTCTCTCCACCACCATGAACAGCAACAATGTCGAATATCAAATTAACAATTTAAATTTGTTAAATTCGATGCTTGAATTCGAAGAAATTAACTATAACAACACTAATTCTTACTTGCAGAACCACCAAAATCACCATGAAAACAACCTCATTTTCCCCCCAAATTCATCAACAAATTTCCAAAAGTTAGAATCCAATTTCGAAATTGGAACTGAATTTGATGCATTTAATTCACAACCCCAAATCGGAGCTGTGAATTTCACCTCCGATCATCAAATTACAGCGAACCATTTCGAAAACGGGTCGGGTTTTCCGTGTGTCGGGCCTTTTGGGAATTCAAGTGATACAAATAGTGGTGGCGGAAATTTAATGAATTTTGATGATTCTGCTCTGAATTACGATTCAGAGGAATTCAATGAAGAAATTGGGAGAAAAATTAGAGGTGAGGAGGTCACGAGAGAAAGCTCCGGCGGAGTTGGCCGGAAAAGAAAAAGAGATGGTTCTCCGGCGAAGAATTTGATGGCGGAACGACGTCGTAGAAAGAAGTTGAATGATAGACTGTTCTTGCTTAGGTCTGTTGTGCCAAATATTAGCAAGGTGTGAAATAAGAATTTTTGTTTTTGAATTTTTTGCATATATTTCTCGTGAATATTTATAAAAATTATTACTTGGTTCTTAAATGTTGGTACTTTCTTATGTAACATGTTTTGGCTTTTTGCAGTTGTTTCACATGGATTCTGATTTTAATAAATTCTCCTAATTAATTAATTAATAAATTATTTATTTATTCCATAGTTTTTTAATGTTATAGTAGTATATTCATTTGTTACTAATTAATTCAAATGTTTATAGATGGATAGAGCTTCTATTCTTGGAGATGCAATTGAGTACCTAAAAGAGCTTTTAAATAAAATCAATGTCCTTAACCTCGAACTCGAATCGATGCCGCCACTACTGCCGCCAATGAGTTCTACCAACTAACTCCGATCACCACCACCACCGCGACACCTTCATCCATCAAAGAAGAGGTTTTTCAAGAACCTATTAGGGTATGTTTTATAATACATAACGAACGTATAAACGTTTAGATTCTAACTTGTAAGTATTTACCAACGGCCTAACGGGTAATGAACAGAAAGTTCATAATCTAACACTAGATACTTAAGGTCGAAAGCTTTATTAAACGTCATCGTTTTTTATAAACAACTAGGGGTGTTCGGGGGGCTTATTTAGGGAGGTTATGAGTTTTTAAACTTATTTAAGTTTAATAAGCTAATTCAAAGTGTATTATAAGCTTATATAGTTTTTTTTTGTGATGTATAGATTGAGGTGAACCAAAGAGAAAAAGGGGCGGTTAATATTCACATGTTTTGTAGTCGGAAACCGGGTTTGTTGTATTCGATCACGAGTGCTCTTGATAATATCGGTTTAGACATCCAACAAGCGGTTATAAGTTGTTTTAATGGTTTCGCACTTGATTTTTTTCGAGCCGAGGTGCATTTTCAACTAATGGTTATTTTCCAATATAATTACGAGTATATCAATTTTATTTGTTAATTATTGCTTTTTTTTAATTGTAGCATTGCAATGGAAGGAAAGATGTGCACCCTGATCAAATAAAGATGATGTTACTCGAATCGGCTGGATACCATGGTGCGGTGTAGAGCGTTTGTGAACCGTATGTTGAAGCAAGTGTATCAAGAAGTTTAGCGGATTTTAGTTCTAGTGTTGGTTTTCAGATTTTTAACTATTTTGTTTTTCTTTTCTTAGTGTTTCTATGTGAAAATGGTGGAAACTTTGCTTGCAACTTATGTTTTTTGTATGAATGTTTCTTTATATGTATATTACCTTATTGTCCATCAATAAAACAGGATTGGGAAACAACGGTATGGGGAAATAAATCCGCACCAAAGCGGTATTAGATGTGGAAATAAATATGATTAAACCACATGTTTAAACACCCTAAACCTACTTCGTTGATTGAATCAACAGCTAATTGTGGAAACCCGATGTTTGGATACGTGTTTAGATTTGATATTAACGGTTTAACCTTTAACTTAGTAATGAAGATGGTGGTTTCAATAAATAGTTATTCCGTGTTGCTTACTTTTATCAAGTTTCAGGTTTATTTCAGGTTTGTTCTTTCTATTTATTTTTTGAATTGTTTAGGTATATTATCACAGAATCTATATACAACATAAAGTTCATATATATGGGTAAGGTTCCGATTATATCATCGAGTTATTGACCATGGTTACACGAAAATTAGGGCAAAAAAAATAAAAAGAAACAAACTATCCAAAAGTTATATCTCCATTAAGATTCAATAACTTTGTCGTTACATTAATAAAGACTTAAGACAAGCTAACGCTATAGCTAGCAAAACACCTTTGTACATAAATCACATACTCCCCAATACCTCACCTATATATACAACCATACTTAGTATATATTTTCATAATAATAATAATAATAATGATGATAAGAATAATAATAGGTTAAGGAGCCCAATACCGCAATATAACAGCTCCAACTGTCCAAAATTTAAAACACGACACCATCGCAGACGTGCCTCCATATCAGAGAGAATAACGCTCATCGGGAAGCCGGAAGCTTCTAGACGAAACTTAAAATAATTATTTAAGTTCTTCTCAACTGCCATAAGCTATATATATAACTATATATCATATATCATACTTGTTATCCGCCTACAAACATATACCTGTAAAATATCATAGTTTTGTATTAATTCTAGAGTTAATTTCTATATCAAGTATGGACTAAATACTTCCTTCATTTCAAAACAATTAATACATTTGAGATTTCACAGGTAAAATATTATAATTATAATTAAATTAAATTAAATTGGATACTTAGTGGACGATGAGTCTCACACATTTTGATTAAAGTGATTTTAATAATGTTTAAATGTAAAAGTAATGATAAATGAATCATTCATCGTATTAAATGAAATAGTTAGAGTGTGTTGCACTCTATTTTTTTACCAAATAATGCTAGTGTTCAAAGTGTATTACTTATTTAGAAAAACCCAAAATGAAAAATATCACTTATTTTGAATATAAAGTTAACCAACTCTTTTTTGTCCATAAAAATCTGTTAAACTTCAATTCAATTTCTATTTCAGTCTGATGTCAGAAGTTAAAGTTTTGAAAGTTTGAGGGGTATTTTAGGAAATTTACAAAAATAGCCAATTTCAGATGGGACCTACACCTACCCTGAATCTGACCAATTTCTTTAGACTGGCTACAAACCAGACTACGAGCATCCCAAATGGTTAAGTCATTATAATGACTTATTAAAATTGCCATGTAGATTTTTCACTCAACTTTCATAAAAAGCTATCAAAAAAGCTTTTGCTCCAATGCATGTAAATTTAGAAAATGCTTTTTGTGTGTCTAAGGAATGACTTATGGAAGAAAAAGCTTTTGAAGCAAAAGCTTTTTCCTAGAAGGTCATTTACCTTCAAATGACCTAGAGAAAAGGTAAAAAGCTTTAGAAAAAACTCCCATTGGAGATGCTCTAAAATCATTTTTGAGGGTGTTTGATAATTGTTTATTGTCTTAGTTGTTGAATGAGTTATTTGTTTTTTTTCATTTGGACCGGATGTGTAAAATTTGGACCGAGTCTCATATGCGGATTTTAGTTATACCTAGATATAGTAATAAAAGCCTTATGCATGATCAGGGCTGGAAAATGACGGAAGTGCCCCTATGTCCCTGCCATCTACACCTTCTGCAACCGATGAATTTTCCTCCCCCCTTGAATTTAAAGTCCTCAAATTCATTCTCTGAACTTCCTCGCGAGTATAGATATATATCTTACGCACCATCCCACAAAATTCTCTGATTCACAAAAAAAAAAAAAAAATAGTATTTCTGATTAACCCGACCCGTTTTGATCAAACCCAACCCGACCCGGGATACTATTTAGTGATGGGAGTACTTACTGCCATGGATCATCTCCAACAAGCATCATGTCACCCTCATCATCAGTGTATACAACCAACCATGTTTTGTTATGGGTTTTGAGTTCTCCATTGAATTCAAATAATTCATCTAATTCAGAAATTAATTCATCGTAGTTGTTGAATTTACTAAGATCCAGAGATCTACCCAGTGCAATCCCCTGTTTATGAACCTGAAAAAATAATAGAAATTCAAATTTATTCATAATCCCCAACACCAAAACCTATACAAACAAGTGGGCCCATTTACATCTCTCACGGCCCGAATTTTGACAAAAATATTTCCGGGTCAACCCAACCCGATTTGACCCATTACATAACCTGCCTATTCTGACACACTCGCTGATCATTTCTGAAAAAAAAAAGACCAACAGGTGTTTCGGGTCAACCTTAGTTTTGACCTGTTAAGACAAGTAAAAAAAGGCCAAAATGCATTTTAGTACCTTGAACTTGACTGACTAGGCCTTCTACTACCCTGAACTATTAAAGGTGCAACATGATACCCTGAATTTGACAAAATGGTCAATTTAGTACACTGAGTCACTAATTTGGTCTTGTTTTCTCACGTGATTTGCTTCTAATATCAATTATTGAGATGAACGTATATTTTTTGATCCATCAAAAGCTCCAACGAAAATAAGTCAAGAAAAAAAATGCGATCAAATTAATGAGTCAAGGTACTAAAATGACCATTTTGTCAAGTTCAGGGTACCATGCTGCACATTTAATAGTTCAGAGTAGTTTAATAGTTCAGAGTAGTAGAAGACCTAGTCAGCCAAATTCAGGTAACTAAAATGCATATTGGCCTAAAACAAATTACCCGTTTTGCCACATCATCCAAAAAGTAAAAACCAATACCTTTGTACAACTCCTAGTCAATTGTGACTGCAAATTCTGATACCGTTTCTCTCGTTCTTTACCAGATTGTAAATTGCCCTTACAAATTTCCAACCGTTGATCAGATTCAAAATTCGGGTACTGTTGCAATTGCAGCCCTTGATTTCCACCATCTGATCCACCAACTTTATTATTACCAGCAAGTGGAACACCAAATATTTTACAATTCCCATCTTCAGGTTTCCTAACATCATTTTGCTGAGCAAGGGGCGATTTCGGAATTTGTAAACATGAATGAACTGGCGGAGGCATTAACCACTTTCCATGTTGACTAGAATAATCACCAAAAGTGTTACCTTTTGCGGTGGAGCCCATTAAGTTGAGAGAGAGATTTGAAGACATGGTTGACCACGGATTTGACTGTAGGTTGAACTTTGACTCGGGTTGACCGGTGTTTGACCCGAAACCGGATAATAAGTCGGTGAATGAGGATTCAACGGGCCTACTTCCAAAAGGTGAAATTTTGTCTTCTTCTGTTATGGGCCATTGGATTTGTCTACAACATGAATCTGAATCATTGTTTTCTGAAAAAGGGATTCTTGAAAATGCAGTTGCATGTGATGGGTCTGCTGCAATGGGTCTTGATGGACCTATATTTTAAGTTCACATTATGAGTAAATTTGGTCTTCCAAATTCTACAATTTTGTCCCTATACTTGTAATTTTGTTTTTTTGTCCCTTTACTTTTTAATTTTGTGATTTTTGTCCATATGGTGTTCAAATTATTTTTTTCTTTTTTTTTTTTTTTTGTCTATTTTGACCTAATATGACCAAAATACCCTTAATTTTATTTCGTTCTTTTATTAATTTGTTACAATTATTATTGTGTTTAACATTTGAGGTCGCCGGAATTTTGCCGGAACTTGCCTGAGAAGAAAGAAAACAAATTAAAAAAAAAGAAATAAAATAAAAATAAGTGTATTTTGGTCATTTTAGGTTAAAACAGACAAAATAAATGAAATTTGAAAACCATTGGGACAAAAATTACGAAATTAAAAAGTACATGGACAAAAAAACAAAATTAAAAGTATAAGGACAAAATCGTAGAATTCGAAAGACCACAGTCACAATTTCACAATCTCTGTAACTTCCACTTTCATTATTTACGAATAAAAAATAAGATTATATAAAAACCATATATTTTTTTTATTTCATATTTGACACACTAAATATTTATAAAAAAAGGTTTCATTTGACTTTTGAGTAGTTACCCGACCCGCCCATTTGCCAGCTGTACTGGTACTGGTAGTAAAGTAAATAGTAATACCTTCTCTTGTAAGAACAGAGGAATCAGGGGAAGTAGGCAATATGTTTGATCGGGCCCTTTTTTGCTTATGAACAGGAAGTGGATTTATTGCAGGTGGTGTGAGAGCGGGTTCTATTTTCCAAGGTGAAACTCTATCTGGACGAGGAATTGTTGATGTTTCATCCCATCGTACCTAAAAAAAGATTTATAATATAAAATAAAATAATATTATTTTTTTATTAAAATAAAAGAATGTAATGATAATAATATATATTTATACCTTTAGGCATCTCCATTTAGATTCGGGCCATCTTTTTGGATCTGACTCTTCAATCCCAACTACTGTTCCCGTAAATCTAAATAAATTAAATGAAAAATCAAATTTTTTTTAGAAAAGTCAATGGTAGAAAAATGGATAAGATAAGATATAATACCTTTGTTCTGGAGCTTCTTCACCTTCAAACCTCATTTTGAATCGCATCCCAATTGAGTAGTTGTTCTTCATAGACTCCATGTATTGATCATATGGAACAATGAACTCTGCAGGGCTAGTTCTGTAATTATTTATAAAAATACAAAATTAGTTCCTGATTAAAAAAATAGATTTTGCTAAAGTTACAGAGGTGGCAAGATGGGCGGGTTGAGTAACGGATCATTTATTAGAAACGGGTCGAACCAGGTTGGTGAAGGTTGAGAAGGTTGACCCACACACTTTTTTGCCCATTCTTGAAGAAAATTAATTGTAATAATAAACAACCAAAGTGTTAATTATTATTTACATAAATAATATTTATTAGTTATTACAATAACAATCTAGATATTTGAATATAACAATTTACAAAGTTGTATGCATCAAAAACATAATTTTTGGGCAACCTTCAACCCGTTTAACCCGTTCTGTTTTTAACTAGAATATTTTTCTTTGACCTGTTTGAGATAAATACACCCTCCAAATCAACCCATTCATAAGTGAGCGGGTCAAAATTTAATGTTCAAATTGAGGACATATTGAGATACATACCTAGGCTTGTAATAAACTGTAAATATTGTTCCTGTTTGGATAGCATGCCAAGCAGTTGCAAGCACTCCAAGATGCATACTATGACTTGAAATAACAGATGATGGAACATTTGCTTGTTGTCTCATTGCACGTCTCACTCCAACACAAAGCTCTCCATTTTCACCTCTATATATATATAATTATATATATCGTTTAATTATATATATAGATAGAAAAAAGTTCATATGAAAGAAAATGATCAAAATGAATATATTGTCACTATGGTTTATATAATATTTTGGATTTCGTCCCTCGTATTACACGGATAGTCCCTAAATTTAAAAAATGTAACAAGAATGGTCCCTAAGGAAAAAAGGATGTTTTTTGGTGATCGTTGATGTTACAAGTTTCAAAATTAGGGACCGTGGAGGTTACAAATTTCAAAAAAAGGGACTATCCATATAATAAAAAAGTTTGAGGGACGAAATCTATACTTCCATACAAACCACAGGGACGATTTGTGATTTACTCAAAAAATGTATATATATATACATGTTATTACCTTAAAAATATAAAGGCATCGCCAGCAACGAGCCTTTTAGAACTAACAAAGACACTCCAACCACTTTGAAGTAAATGTCTTCGTGGTTGACCTGGTATTGATTGACAAAATATTAGTAAAATGAATTCAGAAAGTAGAGGCATGTTTCCTTTGGTAATTATTTATTTAATAAGAATTAATAAAACAAATTCCACATTTAAACGACTGTCAAACGATAGCAATATACTTTAGGTGGTGGCCCTTTTTGGTAATTAAACTTTTTAAGGTCCGTTTTGATAATGACAAGTTTTTTACCTGACCTATTTTGGTTTTTGAAAGATTTTAGCCAACATATTTTGGGATTACACGTTTTTAGTCCGCCTATTTTGGTTATTAAAAGTTTTTAGGAGGCCTACTTTGGTGATTATAGCTAGGGGTGGCAATTCAGGTCAGGTTCGGGTTGACGGGTTCGGGTTGACGGGTCAGAAACGTTCAACCCGAAACCGACCTGTTTATATAAACGAGTCAGATATCTCAACCCTAACTTGTTTAACTTCAACCCAAACCTAACCCATTTAATAAAACGAGTTAAACAGGTCATCGGGTCAAACAAATAATAACCACATAATGCCAAAAACACTATTTATGATTACCAAATAGTAAATACGAATGGAAAAAACAAAATAAGTGCCAAAAGAAGCCAGCTAAATACTTGCAATTATCAAAACAGACTTTAAAAAAAATATTACTAAAAACACCCAAACATGTATATGCCAAATTTGCAATTACCTCGAAATATGTGCCTAAACCGCCATTCATTTCCATGCAAATCCTTGGCTACAAGCTCTTGTGTTGGGGGCTGCCTTGACATATCCTGCAACAACCAGAAGAACAAACACATAAGCCTAACTAACATAACATATGTTAACTAATTTAATATAAATTTTAATTTATAAAAGTGTAAGTAACTAACCAATGGCGGAAGACATTCATCCGCATGGCGTCTTAGAACAGAAAATCCACCATGTGTACTTGTATCAGAAGCAGTTAAAGTCTTGCAAAAAGAATGCACGTGAAATCGAGTTTGTGCAGGTGGCGTCGGTTCCTTTTTAACCGCATTTTCATCTTGCTGTTGTATAACAAAATTTCACAAGAAACTAAACTATTAAATAAAAATATAAAAAAAGAATTGTTTTTTCTTTTTTTTTTTCTTCCAAACTCAGGAACGTCAAAAATAAAATTATTGTTCAACTCACATCGGGTTCCGGCATCAAAGTAATTTGAGCAAACACCTCATCTGTCTCTAACTCAGCCTGCAAAATTAAAATTACTCAGAACGGTTATAAAAAAAACTATGTAATGTTTGACAATTTTACCCTCAAATGAACATTCATAACACGGCAAAGGATCTTTGATGGAAGGTTATACATGGGCATCTGCTGCTCAGCAACCTGATTGGTTGAAGCTTCAACCTGACAAACAGATTAATACACAGTAACTCCTTCAGATCCAACCAAATTTGCAGTAAAAAATATTAAAAATGAATATGACAGCTATAAAAACAATTAATTTTACACACAAATTAATATCAAATACATAAATATCATAAACATATACTAATACAAATTTCAACCTGTTCTATGTGTCCTTGTGGAAAGTAAAAAACTAGCTCGTTTTCTTGAGGCACTGTAACGAGAGGACCGGCACAAGCTCGCCATAGCTCCTTGTAAAGAGCCACATCTGGATCAACTACACAGAAAAAGAAGGAATCTTTTTAATAAATTAATAAATAATGATAGTAATAATATTAATTAATTAATTAACCGTATTTGAAGCGGAAAAGTAAATTATTAACAAAAAACTCCGGGAAGTACCTTTTCCGGCACCGGAAACCGCCGGAACAGCTCTTGAATCACCAACCGCTTCGTTTTTGTCGCTAAAACCAGATAACGAAAACGTGTCTCTGTCTCCTCTCATATTATTATTACCTTTACTTGAAACCTCTGATGACGTCATTTCACCACAATACTCGACTCTCAACTCAGATCTCTAATCCAAGATCACATAATTCTCACCAAAACTCTAGAATTCGACCTGAAATCACCACAGATTAGCTAAATTTCAGCTCAGAATACCTTTAAAATTGCATCAGAAAACTCAACACCAAATAGCTTGCCACTAATAATCAACAAAACCCTAGAATTCGACCTTCAATCACCACAGATCAACTCATTTTCAGTTCAAAACACCTTTAAAGTTGCATCAAATAAGCAAATTCAACCTCAAATAGCTTCCAGGACCATTAATTCTCGAAAAACCCCTAGAATTAGACCTTCAATCACAACAGATCAACTCAATTTCAGTTCAAACGCCTTCAAACTTGCATCAATCATACCAATAATTAACACGAAAACCCTAGAAATTCGACCTTCAATCACAACATATTAACTCAATTTCAGTTCAGAATACCTTTAAATTTGCATCGCATGAGCAAACTGAACACCACAGAGCTTCCGAAAATATCTATATCAACAATCAAAGCGATTTTCTCTCTCTAAATTATGAAAATTCTCATAGAAAAAGAAGATAATTCATGGTTGGAGGTCAAAAACGGGTATTTGCAGTAAGGTGGTCCAAATTCTAACAACACCCAACAAATGTGACCGGTTATTTCCGGTTGTTTGGACCGGGTTCTTTTTTTCTCCCGGGCGATGAACCAAATCTTAAAACGACATCGTATTTTGGCTTTTTTGCTTTGGCATTCGAAGATATTGCATTATTCCCTTGTAATCCTGTCTATTGGAATCAACCCTTTTCTAACAAATACTACTTTTGATACATTAAAATATTGAAAGTGTATCACTTATTTTAAATCGGAGGAAGTATTAAATTTAGTAACTTTTGCTATAAAAATAATGATTATAATGTATGATACATCATGCTTTTTACTTGTGAATATTATCATATTCGTTACATCACGCTTTATGGTTTTAAACATTATAGTATGTGTTTTAGCAAAGGTGAACTTTAGGTAAAAAAATTATTAAGATACATTACGACAACTAGGGTGTTCAAAATCGGACATCTGGAAATTCTCAAATATCTAATATTCGGATAACGATTTTTAATATCTGAATTTGTATTTGAAATTTGATTATCTGAATTTTTTCGATATCCAAATATCTAAAAGACTACAATTATCCAAATATTTTTCACAGTTTCACATATTTTGGAAAATATGAAAAATGGAAAAAATAATATCTTTCAGATACACGTTGAATGGCACCTTCTCCCCCGCCTTCGTACCTTCCTAGGTGTGGCAATTCAGATCTGGTTCGAGTTCGCAAGTTCGGGTTCGCAAGTTGGCAAATCAGAAACATTAAACCTGAAACGGACTTATTTATATAAATGGATCAGATAATTTAATTCTAACATATTTATTTTCAACCTAAACATGACTCACATAACACATTTAATTAAACGAGTTAAAAATCGTCATCCCTACCTCCCTTTAAATATAACTTCCCCACTAAAATATCACGTGAAGGTGAGGGTAAAGTCACGTGATCTAAGAAAGGTAGATAAACTTTGTTCTAGAGCATGGGTTAAGTTAAACTGTAATCCTGTAAAAGCTAGAAATGCAGGAATCTTTGTCCGGACTCCGGAGTAAACGGCTTTTATCGGATGCAACTAGGTGTACCATAACCTTATCATGTACCAACCAATGACGAGAATGGGCACCATCTTTCCCTAGGGGTGCTTATCGGGCCAAAACCGAACCGAACCGATAGAACCAATAACCGATAACGATGAATTTTCAAAACCGAACCGATAACATGTTATCGGTTTTGGTTCGGTTCGGTTTCGGTCGGTTTTCGGTTCGGTTCGGTTATTTTAGGCCAAATGTTCATCCTTTTTTTCCGAAAACCGAACCGAACCGAACCGATAGAACCGATAACCGATAACGATGAATTTTCAAAACCGAAACCGAACCGATAACACGTTATCGGTTTTGGTTCGGTTCGGTTTCGGTTGGTTTTCGGTTCGGTTCGGTTTTTTCGGTCCAAATACTCACCCCTATCTTTCCCTATCGCCTTTTTTCTCTTCATACCTTTTTCTTTATTTTCGTTTATAACATACTATTTAAAATTAAAAGTAAACGTATAATCTTTAATTCTTTTGAAAAAGAATAATACCAATATCAGCTACTTGCCGAGTACTGTTAAATCAGATGTCACAATTGCTTTTTAATGTTTGTCAATAATTACGACATTATTGCCGTAATTTAGAGGATAATCTCGAATTATACAATAAAAAATAATGAACTTGCAAAAAAAATACTTCCTCCGATTCAAAATAAGTGACACACTTTGTGTTTTACACTTTTTAAAGTAAAAAATTATAATAATTATTAAATTAGATTAATTGGATGATTAGTGTGGAATGAGTCCCACACCTTTTGAGTAAAGTGGTGTTAATGATGTTTAAAAGTAAAAAGTAAGGATAAATGAGTCATTTCACTTTGTTAAAGTTGATAATTAGTTTGTGTGAATCCCATTATTTTTTACTAAATAAGGTAATTTTTTAAAGTGTGTCACATAATATGAATCACCCAAAAAAGGAAAGTGTGTCACTTATTTTGAATCGGATGAAGTAATAAAAATATTATACATTCATCAGGGGTGTCTTTGAGGAGGTGCAGTCGCACATTGTAACATCCCGAGATCTGGCCTAGAATTTTAAGTTACTTTCAATAAGTAATTCTATTTCTTTATTATTTTTTTTATAATTTATATGATGTATTTAGATTTTAGCACATTTTTAACCAAGAGGTTAAAATTAGTATTAACTGTTATAATTGAGTATGAAATGATAATTACATTTTTGAATTAACTTTTGAATTACAGTTCCGAAAATATTTTTGTTATGAAAACCTGAGTTAGATAAGTATTTTTAAATAAATCAAACGCGATCTAGCTTTACAGTATTACACTGTGTTTTAAATGAAATAAATCTGTTTGGGGTAGGGCACGTGTCCAAGAGGTGTCCAAAAACCCTCTTTTCCCTTTTCTTTTCTCTGTACATGTCGACACCCACAACTACACACTTTCATTTTGGAGTTCTTGCTAAATTGAAGAACCTTGCTTAATTTCCCTTCTCCTTCTCTGTGATTTCGTGATTGAAGCAAGATTTAGGTGAGTTTCCTTCTAATTGTTGTGTTCTTCAAGTTCTATGTAGGGTTTATGCTAAATGTCCATTTGTTTTGTGTGTTCTTGCTAGAAATTGTTAGGGTTCTTGAGTTTTGGTGTTCTTTGGTTAAAAACATGAAATTGATGGATTGTTAGGGTTTAGATGATGTTCATAACTACCCTTGTATGTTCTAGATGCATAATTATGGATTAAAGTGTTAGTTCTTGAACTAGGGTTCTTATGTAGTTTTAGTTTTTTTGATGATTTCTTGATGAATGTTGAAATTGATGGTTTATTTCATGTTTACACTTGATCGTTTAAATATTGTAGGCTTAATTGTTGGTTAGAAACTTGAATTGAGGAAGTTCCATGGAAACCTCCATTTATGGAGTTTAGGGAAGAAGATGAGTTCTTTAAACTAGTTCTTGAATTTATGAAGTTTGATGTTTTATATGTTTACTTGGGTTAAATATCATATTAGAATTGATATTAGTTGTTTATATCTAATTATGGGTTAAATTGGTGAATTGAGATGATGATCATAGTGTTTGGATGAATTTTTGGTGATAAAGTTCATAAGCAAATTTTTAACAGCTCTTTCTCAGAATTTTGATGACTTTGTAAAAATCATATAAAATCAACCGTGACTCCGTTTTGGGCGTGCGACCAGTCATTTCGAAGGTCTATGAGTCTACTTTAATTATATCATATTTTCCTGACCTGATATGGTCATAAAAGTGTGCAGATTTCTGAGTTAGTACAAAAGGTTGGATGTGTCTTTTTCGGTCAAACATGTATTGAAAAACTTTGGGTGCTTCGATGTATAATATATATATATAAACATGAGGTTTGTCATAAAATGGTAATTTTATACTTGATGAAATGATAATTATGTGTTTGTAAATATAAGAAGTTAATAAAATGGTTTTGGCCCGTTTTCTAGAATAACTAGTTATATTAAGAATTGTTAACTTTGGACAAAGTAAAAGGTTAACACTTACATTGGATAATTAGCTAATTAAAATGGTTCATATACGTTTATAAAATGATGTGTAGATGTTAATTGATGTATTGGTTACGGATTGTGGGAGTATTATGATAAATTGTTCGGTTTTGACCCGTTTGGGCCTATGTGCTAAAAAATTGGATTAAAATGCATTGTTTGGTATATTCTTGACCTTAGAAGTCTAATTAGGATGAGTCGGAAATTGTAGAATTACAAGTCATAAATTAGGTAGTTTCAAAGTTAGTTTATGAGTTTTGACCCGTTTGTGTATTATGTGTCAAATTGGTAATTTATATGACTTTTGACTTGGTAATTGTTTGGTATACTTGTAGTTTGACTAGTAATCATGTAAATGATTGATTGTGTGCACTTTGACATGTTGGAAATGATATATATTGTAGTCTTGACTTGAATATGCACTTTTGACCCGTTTGGTTACAATATGTCAAAATAGGTTTACTTGCTAATATGTTGGTTAACTTTGACTTGTAAAAGTCTTAGATGAGTGGTAATGAATTATTGATAGAATGCAAGTAAGAGTAGAGATATTAGAATGGGATATTGGCTTTGAATTTAAATTGGTATTTGTTATCATTTGGCGATTTCGGGTTACTAATTTGGTTTATATTGTTAATACAGGCAAAGGGAAGGAAACTCAGTAATATAAGATTACTGAGTTTGACAATTGCGGTACTTAGGTGAGTGGATTTAGCCTTCAAACTTTAGATGGGCAATTTGGTTAGAAATTGGTCAATTTGGTAAAAAGGTGCAGGATTTGGTATCTGGGAAAGTTCACGACGCGAACTTGGGTTCGCGATCGCGAACTCGAGGCAGACATTTGGGGACTGGGTCGGGAAGAAGTTCACGGATCGTGAACTCAAGTTCACGACGCGAACTTGAGTTCGCGAACGTGAACTTTCTTGGGTGCAGTTTTCTTGGCTGCAATTGTTATTGCAAGCCCACTCTTCGGTATAATTAATTTGGTAATTAATTAAGTGCACTTTTGGGGAAGAGCCCAGTAATTGGAACATTCTACTGGGCATAAGTTTACTATTGACAAGGTGTATCGCCCTTAGAAGCACTGGTTGTTCTAAGGGGGTACACACTGTCTTTGAGTAAAGGGACATCGGTTATCATTGTTCGGCCAACAATGATTTAAGGATTCGGCAGAACCACCGTTACTCTTCAAAATTAACTAATTGGGATAATGAAATTTATCATCGGTTGTTTGATTATTTTATTGGTTTAAGTTCATTCACTTAGCTGTTAGCTAATCCCCACCTCGTTGACCTTTTTGCAGGTTTATCTTTTGGGCGGGTCAAGGGGTGTTTTAGGAATGGTTGACCGACACTCTGATTTTGATATTATAATAACCGAGCCGCCGGTTGTCTAAACACTTTTGATATTTTGGATAATTGTTTTAAAAGGCCTGTTTATTAATATTTGTTTGATGTTAACTACTTTACTTTAATTATTCCTACGCTTCCGTTAGTTTAAAAAAAAAAAAATCGGGTTTAGTTTTTGCGGTGTTACACACATGACACATATTTTATAGGGGCCCAATATTTATATATATCTTATATATATAATATTAAAATTTAAGCTAACTTAGTAATTTTATAGAAAAAAATTAGAAAGATTAAATTTTTATAAAAATCTTGTATTCTGAGGGGTCATTTTTTATATTTTCGCACATCGCACTTAATATCTCGGAGACGCCCCTGACATTCATATATATTTTATTTTATAATATTTTTTAAAGTAAGATGCGTGCGATTTTTCACCGGGCATTAGGATCATTTTATAAACATATATAGAGTTTATTGTTCACTACCCTTTTTTGTCGGATGTCTTACATAGAATAATCTCTTTATTTTCATGTATATATATAATTGTCTACATTTTATTAATCTTATACCCATCATTTAAATGGATATATATTTTTCTACATTTTACTAATCTTATACCCATTATTTGAATGGATTAAATATCGTTGTTAGCACATAATGTTTCTTAGAATTGTTGAATACAAATTAAATGATTGATCTAAGTGATTATAGTAGATCTAAATATCAAATTATAAACTTAGATTTAAAATGTTTAAGCTTTGTGTAACGAATTGAATGAATTGAGTTAACTTTTATGACCATCAATCAGAAAAATAGTTATACCACTGCCGATAGTGTCACCAATTAACACTTCAGATTTTACAAAATCAGTATCACGTCGGCTCAAACTCCAACTGGCATTATGAAATAATCATGCCAACAATACCTCTTATCTTCATTTTTTTGGTCTCATCATTATAAAATATACACAAACACAAAATACTAAATAGTATATTAAATTGACATGAGCCCCACAATATCATCAGCCAAAGTCTTCCCCTAGCCGATATCCAAAATAGACGAGCTCTAACTGATGACCCGACCAATGAGTGGAGGCTTCTTTTCCCCCAACCGATGTCTTTAGTCCCGTGTGGCAATCACCACACCACACCAAAAAAAATGAACATCACCCCCCCCCCCCACACCATTCTTGAATGTGAAAAGGGCCCCACCATATCACTCACACATCCTCCCCCACGCCCGTTTCAAACCGTTGCCTTTGCCATGTATCCACCACGCCTTGCCTCCACATGTGGAGGGGGTGGTGTTCAAAATTTCCTCCACGGTGTGGAGCCTCCACCTCATATCCACCTCACTTCCACATCACCCATTCTTCCACGCCGTGTGACCCATTCCTACCAGTCTTAAGATGATCGTTTGACCAGGGGGAATGAAATCATACTTTAGTTTGGGTGATGATTGGTACCTAGCTCAGTGGCGGACCAAAGAAAAATATTGAGGGGTATCACATGTTGCACATTTTTTTTCTTAGGGGTCTCACGCACACTAGCAAAATAAAATTTAAAAAATTTAATACTATTTTAACATTATTCGAAAAAATTCAGAGGTTGCATAGGCAACCCCTTACACCATACTAAGTCTTCCTCTAACATAGCTATTGTTTGTTATATACCATCAGTTTACATATTTATAATATCAGCAAGATATAGTGATAACTATGTAGGACAAGAAATAGGCACCACAAGTACTCAAAAAATATTGTATTTTTCACTTGATATAAACGTGGAGCGGATGTTTACGTTTCACGACGAGTTTGCAAAAATAAACATTATATTTATAAACTAATATATTTATTGTACTACATTTTATAAAAAAAAAATTTAATAAAAAAACTATTTATCAACTATATATAAATTTTCTTGATAAATGTTATTTATATAATTATACACATGTTTACTGCTTTCTATAAATATTTTTTTCTCCTAAAAAATCAGCTCCTCGTCCAAGAGTTTCAATCCACATCCGGATATGCTATTTGTAGCCTCAACAAAAACGCACTCTTTTAAAACGAATTTACTTTATATACTACGTAAATAAGTGAACCAGCCACTTTTTTCATACTTGTTTCAAGTTCTATTGTAATATAAAAGTTTACAAGTTCAAAGTTGGTACATATATTGGTAAAACCCATAAGTTCACTTAAATGTTATGAGGATTATAGATCGTAGAGTTTAAATCTCGACTCATATTATAGGTTAAAAGAGCACCCAAGCTATCCTTCGATGTCTCTACTCTCTACGCCTTTTGAGGAATTTAGTAGATAAATAAGGTTCATCCCAATAATGACGCATTCTCAAACTCGTTAATAGTGTCACATCACCCTCTTCCCTACGAGTTACTAACAATGTCATGTCAACATCAACTCATCATTAACACATCATCACTTAAATAATATTAAAATAACACCCCCCCACCCACACACAAAACTCTGTTGGCGTTAGGGGTGAACATTTGAGCTGAAAAAATCGAATCGAACTGAACCGAAACCGATAACATGTTATCGGTTCGGTTTTGGTTTGAAGATTTATCATTTTCGGTTCTGTCTTCGGATAAG
The DNA here is from genome assembly GCA_963853835.1 of Calendula officinalis. NCBI lineage: Eukaryota > Viridiplantae > Streptophyta > Magnoliopsida > Asterales > Asteraceae > Calendula > Calendula officinalis. Next base: position 75,412,525 of record OY970827.1, on the reverse strand, counting down.
GATGGACATTTGGCCTAAAAAAACCGAAACCAAACTGGACTGGACAGAAATAGAACCGAACCGAAACTGCAACACATGTAATCGGTTCGATTTTGATTTTGAAAATTCATCGTTATCGGTTTCGGTTGAATTTTTGAATCGTGCTCACCCCTAGCCGACGCGATTAAAGAACTCTTCCTCAATGAATTTTGACGAGTTCCTCAACGTGTATGTGACGGTGGCGTTGGCAAAGGCCTAAGTAAAAGGGAAATATTTTAGCGGTTGGTGTGATTGAGTGTGACAACCCCATGGTAAGTATATGCGGACTATGAACTATGAAGCATCAATCGTCGGTGGTGGGTAAAATGAAGGATCAGATATGCATCTGAGCAGTGGGTCCACAACGTTTGTTCCCTATAAGTTAGACAGTCAATCTAAGCCCAATCAGAGACAATCCCTACATCTTGTTCCTGCCCCCTCATGCCATGGCATCTTAACCCACTTTTATTTTAAAATTATTTGATTTGACTGTTAAATAGTACCTTAATTTGACTTTAATTATTTAATCAATTCCAGATTTTATTCCATCAAAAATAAAAGAAGAGAAATGATATTTAGTCCTACCGTTTAGATCTACTCATATGCCTACTCACTTGATAGAATGACATGTGTATTCCACTAATTCTCGCTCCTAATATTATCCCTTGATTTTGACATGTGTCTTCATCATATGAGTAGGCCTATGAGTAGGTCTAAATGGTAGACCTAAATAACATTAGTCTTAAAAGAAATACATCCGTGAGAACATTTCCATCAACGCACAATTAATATGACACATAAAAGATGGGAGGGTAGTTGGTATAAAAAGTAATACTCCCTCTGTCCCTTATAACCAGTATTGTAAAACTCGGCCGAGTAGGGTAGTTGGTATAAAAAGTAATACTCCCTCTGTCCCTTATAACCAGTGTTGTAAAACTCGGCCGAGTACTCGCCGGGTAACCGATACTCGGTGGTGTGCCGAGTCGGGTAGGTCCTAATCGGTCAAATTACTCGGTCGATATAAAACTCTGTCAAAACTCGGCCAAAACTCGGCCAACTCGGTCAAAACTCGGCCAACTCGGTAAAAACTCGGCCAACTCGGTCAAAACTTGTCCAACTCTAAAACTCAGCCACAATTCAAAAACTCAGTCAAACTCGGTCAAAACTCAAAAACTCGGTTAAAATTCAGTGAATTTCTTCAAATTATGTTGTATTTTTAAGAAACAGGGAAATTATATGTATAATATATATTTTTATAAAAAAAATATATATATGAAAATCTCAATCAGAGTACTCGCCGAGTACTCACCGAGTAACCAATTACTCGCTACAAGGTCGTCGAACGAACGAGTAGCGAGTAGCGAGTTCTGCAACCCTGCTTATAACCGATAGAATTCTTACACTTGAACCAATCATCTTGTAGTTGAAACGTCTTCAATCCAAGCCTATAAATAGAAGATTGGATGCAAACGTAATTGGTACTTCATAGATATATTTCAGAGTGCATACAAAGCTGATCTCGTGCATCAAATCTACTTGTGCGATCTGTAATGTCTGTTATTGGTATTTAATTATTTGTTGATCAATATTTGTCTTAATCTTTGAATTTTAATTTATTTCTCAAAAAGTGTATGAATTGTTATTCTTATTCTTAGTTTATTTTGTTACATTTTAAATTCTTGGTTTTTTTTTTGATAAAGATGAGTTAAAAATTTTAAATGTGTATTTTTATTTTTAAGTTACTATTCTATATATTATACTGCCATAATTCAAAAAGGAAATTGTTGTGTCAAATTAGTACAAGTGACCAGATTCAAGGGTAATTTGAGACATATTCAATGAATTTAAACATTTTCCAAATAAAACCTAAAGTTTACGGAAGAGACCTAGTCAATGAATTTCAATATTGAAACATATGGGAAAAAACCTAAAGTTAAATTTAAGGGACTAAAGTTGGTATAGAAGTAACGGTTGCATAGTTACATTTCAATCCTCATTTGTATCCACGTGCTGAGGTGGGCCAATACTTTCGGACTTCAAAACAGGATTCCATTCCAGTTTATTAAACAGCTATAATTTGTAAATTACTGGAAGGTTACATGTACAATATGACAATCGATATCTTTTAACTATATTTTGCGGAGATCAATTAATTGGGTAGTGGTGGTGTTAGTGATGATGACTACTATTGGAAGTGGTTGTGGATGTTAGTTGGTGGTGATAGTGATGATGAATGATTTTGATAATTTCAGAATTTTAAATTTTAAATCGAAAGAACTAACAACACTTTGCAGATTAAAATAGCTAAACAAAACATATAAACCAACAAGTAAACCCATATGCATGAACTAGTTAAACACGTTCCCTTAGAATATGAAAAATTGAACTTAAATTTGACCGCTTCTTGGTTTTTAAATCGATAAAAATGAAATTCAAAACTTTGGTCAAAGATGATAAAGATCACAAATCATTTATTTCTTCTCCTCGCATGATTGTGGTCCAAATCACGATTGAATAGTCTACTTCACAAGTGTACAGGTTCAATTCATCAACTCTTGTTGTACTAAGTACATTTTTTTTTTCTAGGGATATTAGACACTTAAAGCATGACAATATTTCGTATTAGTGGACTATCTATATACTTTTTAAGATTTAATGATTAAATTCAAAACGTTTTGCAAATCACAAGGACAATCGGTATAATTTACTGTTATGCTTATTACCACCTTTAAGTTTGGTTTCATGATCTTGGTTGTTTAAACTATAGTCGCTAAAGAGTTGCTTTGAGCTTGAGCTTGATAACCTTAGATTACCCTCGAGTTTGAATTGACATCCCGACGATTCTTTATGATGCACCTCTAGCTTCACTAGAGGAAGATGTGACTTGTGAGCTCCAATCAACTCGAAATATGAATAAAAAGGGCTAATGAATGTGTAGGATATCAAAGTATTTAACTCATTATATATATTACATTTATGAACCGGATAAATTGTGCCATATAAGCTGCTAAATTTTTTTAATTAGACTATCCACATTTACAATCCAATCCAACCCAATTTTTTTATTAAAAAAAATGGTTTTTCTAACATATGCCCCTGGGTCATATGATAACGTGTATTTAATGAGGCGGTAATTTCCAAAATATATATTGAATCACATCAATGCACTCCAGAAAGAAGCATTAAATTCAAGTTTGTGTTTAGATGGTAATTACCGTTTAATTAAATGCACGTTATCGTATGCCTTAAAGGCTTACGTTAGAAAACCCTTTAAAATAAAACCCCCACGACATCATACGGAGTAAAAATCTACTAATTTCATTAATTTGACCCGTGACCAAACTTTTATAAATTTTAGTCCAAATACATGACAATGACAGAAAAATACAACAATTTTTTTAGAAAGAATAAAAAGAATATTGGCATATCACTTTCTATGGTAATAATTGAAAGGTGAATATATGTGCTCAACATCAATTTGAGGTTGATTATATCGTCATAAGTTATTATAGGGTGACATGTGCGCACACCATTTGTAACAAACTAGTAGGTTTTATCCCACGCGATCGGGGATTTTAATATGATATCCAAAATGTTATTTTCTGATTATCAATTAAATATATAACAAATTTAATTAATAATTGTCAGTAGCAAAATGTATATTACCACGAAGTGCATCTACTATAAACTTTTAAAGAAAAATATTCTATAATTGAAAAATATCAACAAAGAAAAAAACTCATAAAAAAAGTCTAACAAAGACAACATAAAGAACAGAAAAAAAGAAAAAAAAAGCTATTATAATAATAGTAGTTAAAAACTAATAATTAAGTTATATAAGAATTTATTAGTTGTATAAAAACATAAAAAGTTTTCATAGTAATCATTATTTTTAGAAAAAATAAATATTAAAATTAAAGGGTGTAAATTGTAATTTCAGAATAAAACTTCAGGGGTGTAAATGAAAGACTAATTATTATAGTCTTAGGCCTCTCCCAACCCTTACCCATCACTAAACCCATCACTAGCGCCACGTCATCGCATCCTTACTGACCCGCTACTGACACGTTCGTGCCAACCCTACCCATCACTAAACCCATCACTAAACCCATCCTTTCCACATCATCATTTTTAATTAAAATAAAGTAATTATAAAAAAAATACATTACATTAATTTAAAAATACATTGTTTAAATTAAAAAATATATATATTAAATTAAAAATTATTACATTTATTAGAATTTTAAAAATAAAAAAAAAACCAAATTTTTTGAAAAAAAGTAATATTTTTATTATTAAAACAGATATATATATATATATAAAAGTTTAAAAATAAAAAAAAACAAAAAAAGAAGATTTTTTATTAAAGAATACAAATGGTACAAGTTTTAATGCAAGAAGTACAACTCCCAAAACACCCCACCCTCCCTCCTTCCCCCTTTCTTCTCCAGCCAGCACCCACCTCCACCCCCACGACGCCTTCTCTCTTCCGTCGAAAAGACGACGTGTTCGCCACGACGCCGGCCACGACGGCTCGGTGCCAACGCCGTCGTGGCTCGACGCCCCGTCGACGCCCCCCGACGCTTCCCGTTGGCAGCGGTCTTATAGAGATGATAATTATCATTCTAGCTTGTAATTTATTTATTGTGATTCAAGTCCCGTCGTGGACAAAAAAGTGGAAGATTCGAGGGAATGTATACTGTCCTTTGTGGATGTCACTGTCTATGCTCGAACCACTAACTTACTAACTTGCCGTTCAAATTTTTTTTTATTGTGATGGACAATAATTAAAAGACTTATAGAATAAAGACTTGATTATTATAATAATTAAAGGGTCTTAAACGTAAGTCTAACACAACTAATTTATCTATATAAAGGGATATCAAATGACTTGCAACTTGGCGATCTAAGGTGTGAGAATGTGTTTTTCTATTGGACCGTGATCATGAGTTCGAGTCTCATTGTAGATAAAATAATTTAGATTTAAGAGTAATTTAAAGGATGTGTGTTATGCTGTTCAAAAATATAAATACAAAGAGATAAGGTGCATTTTGTTTTTTGATTGATGAAACCCTAATAACTCTACCACAAAATTCTTCCCCATCCTCTTGATTCGGCAAAAAAGCGAATTCCCAAAAACTCGAAGGGTTTTCCGATTTCAATCTACGATTAAAGGAATCTAGCACCCCAATTCTAAGGGAAAACATGTGTGGATTAGCAAAGGGCGTTAGAGATGCAAACGGGTACGGGTAATAGCGGGTACTGCAAAACCCATACCTGACCCGCTATTCCCATACTCGTACCCGCCCCGTACCCGGTCAAATCCCCGTCGGGTTCAGGTAGAAAATCCACGCCGGGTATGGGGAACCCGATGTGTAACGACCCGAAATTTGTAAATAAATAAATTATTTAAAAATATGATAAATAAGGATAAATCAATTAAAAGACGTAGAAATTGGTTTCGTGTCATTTGGACACCGTATGAGAAAGTTATGAATGAAACTGGGTCGAGGCAAAGGTTGAAAAATGCAGCCTGGCTGCATAGGGTAGTTCGCGGCGCGAACTGGAGTTCGCGATCGCGAACTTGGAACAGAGAGTTTGGGGTTTTTGGTGATCGAGTTCACGGCTGGCTCACGATCGGGAAGAGTTCGCGACAAGGGAAGTTCGCGGCGCGAACTGCTTGTTCGCGGCGCGAACTCGTCCGGCCAGGCATTAAAGACGGGATTTTGCTCATTTATTGCATATCAAAACCCTAGTTTCTCTCTTTGGCGATTTTCGAGCATAGCATCTGATTTTGGGTGATCTCTTCACAAATCCTTGGTAGATTTCACTCCTAGTGGAAGATTAAAGGTATATCTTCACTCTTTCATCTTTGTAGCTCAAGATCTATGGATCTTGAAGCTAGGGTTTGAAACCCTAGTTATTGGGTTGGTGATTTATGGTGAAATAAATGATGTATACACCTAGTAGATGGTATCTTAACAAGGGAATCAAGTGTATGGTTAAGATTTGTAAGAATCTTAAGGGTTGGTTAAACCTAGGGTTTGGTAAATCACCATAATTGGGGGAAAGTGATTAGTAAGTGTTATCTAGAGATGGATGAACACATTAGTAGTAGTAAGTGATGTTGATCATGTTGTTATAATTGTAATAGGCTTTTGGTGAAGCCTTGGAAAGTCGATTGAATTGTGAAGCAAGAGATTGGGTGTCAAGAACACGGTTTGAGCATCTTATTGCTAAGGTGAGTACGTGTGGACTTTACTGAGTACATAGCCATAGAAATGTATTTTAACTACTTGTGATATGTCTAACTAAATATGTATTTAGACTTATTGTGTGTGAATTTAGCTATATATTAATGTTAATATGTAACTAACTTGTTTAATTATGGGTGTGATAGTCGAATGCTTTACTTGGCATAACGATCAGGTTATGATGAGAGATAGATGGTGGTGATGCGGGGGATCCCCGATCATTGAGACGAGTGTATATATGTTTATACACTAGGCACGATGGTGCTTCTAGTATGCATATGTTTGCATACTAGGTTTGTTAGGATTCTGATACATATATGTTTATGTATTGGATATGCTTGTGTATTGGTACATATATGTTTATGTACTAGATATGAATGCTAGAGATTGATAGAGTTACCACAGGGTGACTAGACTGTGTTGTTAAGATGTATATGTATAAAATATTATATATATATATATATATATATATATATATATATATATATATATATATATATATATATATATATATATATATATATATATATATATATATATATATATGTTGTGATGTACGGTTTATCGGGTATAAAACCCATGTATCTCACGAGACTCTTTTGTCTCACGTACTCCTTGTTGTTTTTGCTATGTACTCAGCTTCGGGATCGAAGATTTAGGTACGCATGGATAGAGATGCGGGGCCTAGAGTAGAAGAACACTAGAACGGATTTAGACTTAGCTTTGGTTTTGATCTATTTTGTAACACCAACTTTATACTCTGATTTTCATACCAAAGGTTTTTGTAAATCCGTATTTTGGGATAGTTCTCCTATATATTAAATGATTATTTTGGCCAAATGTTTTGTTATAAAATTTGAGGTGTTACAACTTGGTATCAGAGTTATAGTTTAAGTGAATTAGGTTGGATGTCCATCCTAGTCTTAGACTGTAGCATTAGGAATGTAAGATTCCTTGAGATTATAGGTTAACCTTGAGACTTTATGTTAAGTTTAGGGTTGAACCTAGGGGACCTATGAAAGTTGATATGATTTTGAATGTTGAGTCTTATGAGACTAATGGGTTGTACATGTGATACTAAATGTTTAATGTCTTTCGTATAGTCTTGATTGAAAGAAATGGTGAATACCCGCCGAAGTGGGAAAGCCCCGGAGAACCGGGAGGAAGAGGCACCTCATATTGAGGTTGTGGTTGAACAAGAAAGTCAACCGTCGATGCATCGAGTTGATGAATCGGAGGTCGGAGCTAATAAGACTCCGGTAACTATGGCGGACCTCCAAACTATTATTGATCAAATCAAAGGGACGGTGGCCGAGGAAGTGCACCGTATAATGGGGAACCGTGAAAAGAAGGAGGATGACCGTGAGTCCGAGGATGAGAGGACCGGGGGTAGTGACACCGGTGAAAGAAAATCATCTACGGGTGGTCAAAGTGATGCTAGGGCGAGGCCCGATGAGAAAGAAGGTTGTTCGTTTAAATCCTTCATGGCTTGTAAGCCAAATGTGTATACGGGTAGTTCGGACCCGAAAGTGGCTATGAGGTGGATCCGAGAGACCGAGCGGGTCATCGGAAGTAGCAAGTGTAAGAAGGCCGATATGGTGATGTATGCGTCACAATTGTTGAAAGAAGATGCTATGGTTTGGTGGGACATAGTTTATGAAACCCTCGGAAGGGAGGTTGTTGAGAAAATGTCGTGGGATGAGTTTACCACGAGATTGAAAAAGAAGTTTTATCCCGAAAGGGATTTGGAGAAAATGCATGAGAAATTTGTGACACTCAAGAAGGGTGATATGTCGGTTGAAGAGTATTCGAGGGAGTTCACGGGATTGCTCCCGTTTGTTGCTAAAACCTATTCGGAGGAGAGGTTGAGGGTGGTTCGTTATGCTAGTGGGCTACCTTGGGATTATCAGTTGGAAGTTAAGAGGGCGGTCACCCTTGATGAGGCTATTAGTGCCGCCCGGGGTGTGGAAGAGGTGAACGTGGCAAGGATTGCCGAGAGGGCCCATGGGGGCGAAAAGAGAAAAGCCGAGAGTGGCTCGGGTACTTATAAAAAGGGGAAGTTCACATCGAGCTTCTCAAGGCAAGGGAGTGTTGCCTTATGCAAGATGTATGGGAGAAGTCACACCGGCGAATGCCGAGGAGAGCCGAGGACTTGTCATAGTTGTGGCAAGACGGAGCATTTGGCCCGGGATTGTAGGTCCAAGTCGGCGGCCGAGGTCGAGTGCTACTCATGTCATGAGAAGGGGCATTATAGTCATATGTGCCCGAAAAAGAAGACCGAATCACTTGTGTCCACGGCTCAAAAGAAAGTGGAGCCGGCAAAGGTGAAGGGGCGATCCTTCCAACTTACTCGGGAGGAGGCGAAGGAGGCACACGATGTGGTGTCAGGTACTTTATTCATTAACTCCTTGCCAACTTATATCTTGTTTGATTCGGGTTCCAATTATTCGTTTGTGTCTCATGAGTTTGGTTGTAAGTTGAATGTACCGTCCGAAAAGTTAGATGAAATGTATGAGATAGAGATAGCCGATGGAAAAACCTCAATGGTTGAATGTATATATAGAAATTGTGAATTAGAAGTAGACGGGAAAAAGTTTAAGGTCGATTTGTTGCCAATGGGAATAAAGGCTTTCGACGTGGTTATTGGTATGGATTGGTTGGGTTTGCACCGAGCCAAGATATTGTGTGATAAGAAGATAGTGTCGATCAAGACACCCGAGAACGAAAAAGTGTATGTATATGGGGAAACACGACATCACATGCCTAATGTGATTACCGCCATCAAGGCGAGGAAATGTTTATCGAAGGGTTGTGCATCGTTTATTGCATATGTGTTAGATGGCCGAAAAGAAAAGAAGGCGGTTGGTGATGTTAAAATTATTCGGGATTTTCCCGAGGTGTTCCCCGATGATTTACCCGGTTTGCCACCGGAGAGGCAAGTTGAGTTCAAGATTGATTTAGTGCCGGGGGCGACGCCGATTGCTCGTGCCCCGTATCGTTTAGCTCCCACCGAGATGCGGGAATTGATGACCCAATTGCAAGAGCTGTTAGACAAGGGTTTTATCCGTCCGAGTTCGTCACCGTGGGGTTTCCCGGTGTTGTTTGTCAAGAAGAAAGACGGGTCGATGAGAATGTGCATCGACTACCGTGAGTTGAATAAGGTAAACATAAAGAACCGTTGCCCATTGCCGAGAATCGATGATTTATTTGATCAAAGGTGCTAGTTACTTCTCAAAGATTGATTTGAGGTCGGGTTATCACCAAGTTAGGGTGAAGGAAGGAGACACCGAGAAGACGGCCTTTCGTACACGGTATGGTCACTATGAGTTTCTAGTGATGCCATTTGGTCTTACGAATGCGCCGGCTATTTTTATGGATTTGATGAATCGGGTTTGTAAACCGTTTCTCGATAAGTTTTTGATCGTGTTTATTGATGATATCTTGATTTATTCGAAGACCGAGGAAGAACATGAGAGTCATTTGAGACTTGTGTTGGATGTGTTGAAACGGGAGAAGTTGTATGCCAAATTTTCGAAGTGTGAGTTTTGGTTGCGGGAAGTACAATTTCTAGGTCACGTGGTATCACGTGATGGTATTAAAGTTGATCCTTCGAAGATTGAGGCGGTGTCTAATTGGGAGGCTCCGAGAACTCCTACTGAGGTTAGAAGTTTTTTTGGATTGGCCGGGTATTACCGGAGGTTTATACAAGATTTCTCAAGGATTGCGGTCCCACTCACTAAGTTGACTAGAAAAAGTGAGAAGTTCGTGTGGGACAAGAAGCAAGAGGAGGCGTTTGGGTTATTGAAGGAGAAGTTGTGTAACGCGCCGATTTTCACGTTACCGGATGGTATGGAAGATTTTGTATTGTATAGTGATGCTTCAAATCAAGGGCTCGGTTGTGTGTTGATGCAAAGGGGTAAAGTGATCGCGTATGCTTCACGACAATTAAAGGATGCGGAAACGAGGTACACGACACACGACTTGGAGTTGGCGGCGATCGTGTTTGCCTTGAAATTGTGGAGGCACTATTTGTATGGTACTCGGTGTACGTTGTACACGGATCATAAGAGTTTGCAATATGTGTTTACTCAAAAAGACCTTAATATGCGACAAAGAAGGTGGATCGAGTTGATCAACGACTATGATTGTGAGATTGTGTACCATGCAGGAAAGGCGAATGTTGTAGCCGATGCTTTGAGCCGAAAGGTCTATGAGAAGCCGATCAAAGGAAGGTCAATGCGAATCGAAGTCGTCTCGAGTATTACCGAAAGAATCAAGAATGCTCAACGAGAGGTCATGGGAAAAGAAGAGTTAAGACAAGAGCGGTTGGGTAAGAACCAACATTTTGTGGAAAATGTGCAAGGGTTGAAAAGCGTAGGCGGTCGAATTTGGGTTCCCAAGTTCGGGGGTACCCAAAAGGAGTTATTGCATGATGTACACAAGACAAAGTATTCAATTCACCCGGGAAGTACAAAGACGTATCAAGATTTGAAACGGGTTTATTGGTGGCCCGGAATGAAGACGAGAGTAGCCAAGTACATCTCGAAGTGTGCCATGTGTGCTCAAGTGAAAGTCGAGCATCAAGTACCGTATGGGGTAGCTCAATCATTACAAGTACCGGCCGGAAAGTGGGAAGACATAACTATGGATTTCATAGTTGGGTTGCCAAAGACGAGTAAGGGTCATGATGCTATTTGGGTCATAGTTGACCGGTTGACCAAGAGTGCGTTATTTCTAGCCATTCGGGAAACTTTGCCACTTGAAAGGTTGGCTAAGTTGTATGTTGATGAGGTGGTCCGACTCCACGGGGTTCCATTGTCAATTGTATCCGATCGAGACGCGAGGTTTACCTCGAGATTTTGGAGATCGTTACAAGATGAATTGGGTACAAAGTTGCGGTTGAGCACGGCTTATCATCCGCAAACCGACGGTCAAAGTGAAAGAACGATTCAAACGGTTGAAGACATGTTGAGATCTTGTGTGTTAGATTTACCATTGGTCGAGTTCTCATATAATAATAGTTATCATTCGAGCATTAAGATGCCACCTTATGAGCATTGTATGGGAGAAAATGTAGAACTCCATCTTGTTGGCTAGAAGCGGGAGAGACAAAGCTCACGGGTCCCGAGATTGTAAGAGTAACAAATGAAAATATTGGTGTAATACAAGCCAACATGAAAGCCGCTCAAGATAGACAACGAAGTTACTCGGGTTTGAAAAAGAGACCATATGACTTGGATGTCGGGGATATGGTAATGTTGAAGGTGTCACCTTGGAAGGGTGTGATGCGGTTTGGAAAGAAAGGAAAGTTAAGTCCAAGGTATGTTGGACCGTTCAAGATATTGAAGCGAATCGGGCTTCAAGCCTTTAAGTTGGAACTTCCACCCGAGCTTCAAGGTGTGCATGACACCTTCCATGTAAGTTACTTGAAGAAGTTTATTGGGGAGGTGGAGAATATTATCCCATTGCAAGAGTTGCGGGTTGATGCCCCGAATTGGTTGATTGAAGAACCCGAGGCCATTTTAGAGACAAAGACAAAGAAGCTTCGGAATAAAGAGTTCGAGTTGGTGTTGGTCAAGTGGAAGCATTCCCTTGGACCAAATTTAACTTGGGAAGTCAAAGACGAGATTCGGAAACGGTACCCGGATTTCGTGAACTATGATGAGATTCCGAGGACGGAATCTTCTTAAGGGGTAGATAGTTGTAACGACCCTAAATTTGTAAATAAATAAGTTATTTAAAAATATGATAAATAAGGATAAATCAATTAAAAGACGTAGAAATTGGTTTCGTGTCATTTGGTCACCGTATGAGAAAGTTATGGACGAAACCGGTCGAGGCAAAAGTTGAAAAATGCAGCCTGGCTGTATAGGGTAGTTCGCGGCGCGAACTGGAGTTCGCGATCGCGAACTTGGAACAGAGAGTTTGGGGTTTTTGGTGATCGAGTTCACGGCTGGCTCACGATCGGGAAGAGTTCGCGACAAGGGAAGTTCGCGGCGCGAACTGCTTGTTCGCGGCGCGAACTCGTCCGGCCAGGCATTAAAGACGGGATTTTGCTCATTTATTGCATATCAAAACCCTAGTTTCTCTCTTTGGCGATTTTCGAGCATAACATCTGATTTTGGGTGATCTCTTCACAAATCCTTGGTAGATTTCACTCCTAGTGGAAGATTAAAGGTATATCTTCACTCTTTCATCTTTGTAGCTCAAGATCTATGGATCTTGAACCTAGGGTTTGAAACCCTAGTTCTTGGGTTGGTGATTTATGGTGAAATAAATGATGTATACACCTAGTAGATGGTATCTTAACAAGGGAATCAAGTGTATGGTTAAGATTTGTAAGAATCTTAAGGGTTGGTTAAACCTAGGGTTTGGTAAATCACCATAATTGGGGGAAAGTGATTAGTAAGTGTTATCTAGAGATGGATGAACACATTAGTAGTAGTAAGTGATGTTGATCATGTTGTTATAATTGTATTAGGCTTTTGGTGAAGCCTTGGAAAGTCAATTGAATTGTGAAGCAAGAGATTGGGTGTCAAGAACACGGTTTGAGCATCTTATTGCTAAGGTGAGTACGTGTGGACTTTACTGAGTACATAGCCATAGAAATGTATTTTAACTACTTGTGATATGTCTAACTAAATATGTATTTAGACTTATTGTGTGTGAATTTAGCTATATATTAATGTTAATATGTAACTAACTTGTTTAATTATGGGTGTGATAGTCGAATGCTTTACTTGGCATAACGATTAGGTTATGATGAGAGATAGATGGTGGTGATGCAGGGGATCCCCGATCATTGAGACGAGTGTATATATGTTTATACAATAGGCACGATGGTGCTTCTAGTATGCATATGTTTGCATACTAGGTTTGTTAGGATTCTGATACATATATATTTATGTATTGGATATGCTTGTGTATTGGTACATATATGTGTATGTACTAGATATGGATGCTAGAGATTGATAGAGTTACCACAGGCTGACTAGACTGTGTTGTTAAGATGTATATGTATAAAATATTATCTATCTATATATATATATATATATATATATATATATATATATATATATATATATATATATATATATATATATATATATATATATATATATATATATATGTTGTGATGTACGGTTTATCGGGTATAAAACTCATGTATCTCACGAGACTCTTTTGTCTCACGTACTCCTTGTTGTTTTTGCTATGTACTCAGGTTCGGGATCGAAGATTTAGGTACGCATGGATAGAGATGTGGGGCCTAGAGTAGAAGAACACTAGAACGGATTTAGACTTAGCTTTGGTTTTGATCTATTTTGTAACACCAACTTTATACTCTGATTTTCATACCAAAGGTTTTTGTAAATCCGTATTTTGGGATAGTTCTCCTATATATTAAATGATTATTTTGGCCAAATGTTTTGTTAAAAAATTTGAGGTGTTACACGATGGGTACCCGTTCAATAAAAAAGTTAAATAAAATAGCTAAAACATTTAATACTCTTAGTTCGTTTAGGCTTATTTTGTTCAATACGTAATGGATTAACGGGAGACGTACCATATTTTAACCATTATTAGATTGGGTTAATGAGAGATTAAGAGTTGGACTAAGTTTGGGTAGTGACTAGTGGGCTAAACTTGTATTAAAAAAATCACACATTAATATATATTCGGGTCGGGTATAAACGGTGTGGGTATTATAAAACCCGTACCCGACCCGTCCCCACTTTCGGGTATGAAATTTAAACCCATCCCCGACCCGTTACCCGTTTAGACGGGTAATACCCGCCCCGTAAGACGTGGGTACCCGAACCCGCAGGTTAAATTTGCATCCCTAAAGGGTGTGTAGTCTAACTATATAAGATGTTGGAATGTGTTCTTCATTAGTCTGTGGTCATGGGTTTGAATCTCATTGTGTAAAATATGATTTAAATTTATACATAGTTTAAAGAGGGGTGTGTTCAGCTGTTAAAACAATGTGGATTATTCCTTTGACGTTAAAGTTGTAAATTTTGATAAAAGGAAATGGAGAAAAATGATATTGTTGAGGCAAAAATGTCACATTTTCCATGTGTTTGCGCATTTTGATTGGGTAGTTGTTAGTTGAGATGCTTTACTTATGGACAAAAAGATGTAACCTTTTACCTTTCTCACAATTATCCCTTATTATATATAGAGAGAGACAAATACACGTTGAATCTTGATAGGGCAAATATTTCATACACCTCAAAATGAATATTAACACTTGATTAAGACTAAGTTGAAATTAAACTTTTGATATGTAATCTATAAATTAGATTTGAAAAAAGGCGAATTTGATAACGGGTCGAATATATATATATATATAAATATCTATTAAGTGATCGAAACGGGTGGACCAAGTTGATCTGAAAACTTTTTGTTTTATCCCACATATATTCCGTTCTTTAAAAAGTTTCAATTCTACTAAATTAGACAATTTTGTTTTGCATTTCCAGCTAAATGTTCAACATTTGACACATATGACACATTGTGGATAAGGATAACTCAAATTGACCAAACTTTAAGTAATGAGAGCTGAAACCCACATAATTACTACATACGGAGTATTATATTATTGTAATCAAACATTTAATTTGTCATTTATTGATTCTATCCCTTATACACTAGCACTCATCACGCAAAGGGTGTCAACTTGGCTTCACGGATGAAAAAAGAACCATTATTTTGTTCGGATCGGATCGAATCGAACTAATAACAGTTTCTTTTGAAAAGATTCTAAGTGAATATATGAGTTTGTAGATACTTATAACTAGGAATCCAACCAAATATAGCCGGTTTTGATCTGGCCATGTATCAACTCTTCCATTTTGTTGGTTCAGGTTGACTTTTCGACACAAACCAACCCTTGGGAATTGAGGAAATTTGCATAAAAATATTATGAGTTAGAGAGACCAAAATTATCTATTTACTTATAATCACCCTCATGAGATTGATATTTCTTTTATAATGAGCTCTCTTAGGTGATTGAGTTTTACTTCTAAACATCACCGGACATCTCATAAATATTTATATAAGAAAGAGATTAAACATGTGACATCTAGAAGATCATTTTGAGCCCTCTTACCTATACACCATCACCAAATGATGGCTCATGAGATTGATATCCAGAATGAAAATATAAATAAATAATTGAGAGTCGAATAAAAATGAATGAGTATGTCAGTCCATATGTGGTGTTATGGGTTATTTTAGAAACATTATGACATACCATTACTTGTTCATGTGATAATGTTTCACCTACTTTGACAACCTATTTTTTTGCTTAGCTATTTGATACGAGTTCATGAAATCATATCTAAATTATTGTTACATCAGATACTGCCTATATACTACAAAATTTTCTCCAATTTGATGCTGCCCTAAATTGCCAGTTTATAGTTTTAGGGAAATCCCGTAACATACAAGATTCACTTTCTAGTTTCTACCATCAAAACTTAAGCGAATGATTTTGACTTGTAAACGAAGAGTAAATACTCAACCGTAGGAATAATGAACAACTTAAGGCCCATTAGTGGGCCCAACTTCTGTTGATTGGTCCACGGCTGTTTTCTATGGACCACTTGCTTGGAAATTTGGGTCTCAAAATGGACCATGACTAATTACACTCCAATCTTATTCTTAAAGACATCTCTACCGTCTACACACTTCGATTTGAAGTTAATATATAAAAAAGTGGATTTCTCATTGGGTAATTATTTACCAGGAGGATTCATATCAAACATGAAGATATACTGACTTAGATGTAATACGAGTAAATCAAACATGAAGATATAGACACTAATTTCAAGTGAAAATTACATCAATGATCTTTGTGGTTTGTCACTTATTATAACTTCAATCCTATAAGTTTGTTTATCACACTAGACATCTCTATTTATGATTGAGATAACTTATTACATATAAGTGACAAAACACACATTCGATGTAATTTGCTCTAATTTCAACACCGTATAATATAACCAATATAATTAGGCCCACTTGAGTTGGGCTTATTCAACCACAAACTAAAAGCCCAAACATGTTCGTCTTCAAGCCTTCTGTCTTCATACCTGACGGCTACACCTCCATCAATGGCGAGTTGGCGACCACCGTCTACAGTCCGGCGCCACCTTTCAACCGGAGCTACCGGTGTTCTCCACCAAGAGTCGTACCTAACTCACAGGAAATATGAGGACAAGAATTATCAACCGGATTCATTTCCAGAAGCTGCGCATATGTATTTCGCCATGGCGATCGAATCACACAGCTTCCATTATCGAGTTTTCTTCAAACGAAGCTTCAGGTTACTTACATATCCTTCTATGAAACACTCTCTGAAGATATTTAACCCAATTTATGTGTAATTGCGTTAATTTCTGCTCTGGATTGAAAATACTGTGTGCAGAATCGTACAAAGTGTTTCTACGGACATACACATTATGTATGCTTAATTGATTTGTAATTCTATCTATTTATATGCTGGATTTCAAGTACAGTTTGTAGAATTTAGCATCGTAGACATTATTTCGACGTATTCTTAATTGATTTGTAATTCTATCAACTTATGTGCTGGATTGCAAATACTGTTCGTTCAATTTAGTATCGTACGCATTATTGCAACGCATTTAGTCACTTACGCATTGTGCTGGCTTAATTGATCTGTTACCTTCTCTAATTCTGTGCTAATTTGCAAGTACTGTTCATGAATTCCTTTCCTTCACATTAGTTTGACGCTAAACGTTGTTGTTAAATTACTCCGATAAGTTTTTTCTTTCATATTTTGGGGAATAGCCTTGGTGTCCACCTGCAAAGTTGATTTTAGATAAAAAATTATCTCAATTGAATTTGAAACTTACTCTTTTAAATCAATGTTAATGATTAATAACAATCGATTGTTGGTTTAAATTAATTCTTCCTCTGTGTAACAACTTTCAGACCACCAATCGCTGACCCGATCTTTGGAAGAATGCAAATTTTCAACAAATTCAACAGCTGTTATTCAAACACACGCAAGAGTCATCAAATTCGGGTACTATACATGTCCACATCTCACATCACTTCTGCTTGCATCCTACATATCTTCTAATCGTAATTTTGCTCGCCAATTATTCGATGAAATTCCTTACTGGAAATTCACAGTACTTTCTTCAAACTCAATCATTTCCAATTTTATGAAAATGGGAGATGTCAATATTGCCAAAAAAATGTTTGAAAACATGCCTAAACGAGATATAATATCATGGAATTCAATGATCGGAGGTTTTGTTAAAAATAAACGATTTCAAGAAGCATTTCAGTTCTTTAAAAAAATGTTGAGTTCAAATATACAACCAGATAAATTTACATTTTCATCCATTATCACTGCATGTGGTCGTGTTGGAGCCCTAGATCAAGCTAAATGGATACACGATCTACTTACCGAAAAACAAATCGAACTTAATTTTATTCTAAATTCTGCACTCATAGACATGTACTCAAAATGTGGAAAAATTGAAAACTCAAAAGAAATATTTGAAAAAGTCAAACATGACGACGTTTCTGTATATAATTCCATGATTAACGGGCTAGCAATGCATGGACTTGCTACTGATGCTATTTCAATTTTCTCAAAAATGGAAAACGATAATATTTTACCCGATTCAATCACTTTTGTTGGATTGTTGACCGCATGTAGTCATTGTGGTTTGACTAAAAAAGGGCGGGAATATTTTGATTTGATGAGAAATAAATACTTAATTAAACCGCAACTTGAGCATTACGGGTCAATGGTTGACCTTTTGGGCCGGGCGGGTCTTCTAGAAGAAGCTTATGATATAATTAAAGGGATGGGAATTGAACCCGATGTTGTTATATGGAGAACGTTTCTTAGTGCTTGCAGAACACATAAAAATCTCGATTTTGGAGAATTTGCGGTTTCGAAAATAAAATTTAAAAATCTCGAGAGCGGAGATTATGTTTTATTATCTAATACGTATTGTTATTTAAATAAATGGGAAACCGCTGAAAAAACACGTAATTTGATGAGGAAAAAAGGAATTAATAATAAAAATAAAGGAAAAAGCTGGATCGAATTCGGTGGGATAATTCACGAATTCAAATCAGGAGACAGATCACATTCGGAAACAGAATCGATTTACAGGATTCTTGAAGCGTTAATTAATCAGATTAGAAATGAAGGTTTTGTTTCTGTTACTGATTTGGTTTTGATGGATATTTCTGAGGAAGAAAAGGAGGGAAATTTGAATTATCATAGTGAGAAATTGGCGTTGGCTTATGGTGTTTTGAAATCGGGGCCGGGATCTGAAGTTAGGGTTTCAAAGAATTTGAGGACTTGTGTTGATTGTCATTTGTGGTTGAAGTTGGTTTCTAGAGTGTTGAGAAGAGTGATTATTGTGAGGGATCGAATTCGGTTTCATCGGTTTGAAGATGGGTTTTGTAGTTGTGGAGATTATTGGTAGCTTTTCACATTGTAGAAGGTCAGTTTTTTTTTTTTTTTTGGTAAATATGTTGTAAATTTTTTCCAAAATATTTTATTTGTTTTCATACGGATGTTGTAGTTTTATATTATCAAGATGGGCTCCTTTGGAGCTTGTTGTATAACTCGTCTTTTTGAATATTATTAAGTTATGTCAAACAAAAATTCATCTATAGAGTAAATTACAAAAATTGCCCTAGTTTTTCGAATTCTATGATTTTATCCATAAGTATTTTTTCGTGATTTTTATCCCTTTGGTTGTTAAATTTCATTTTTTCTGTCCATTTTGACGACCTAAAAATAAGGGTATTTTGGTTGTCCAATAACCGAACCGAATCACTCGAACCAAACCAAGAACCGATAAATGGTTTCAGCCGGACCGAGGATCAAACCGATAACATCAGATGGAGAACCCGGGTTTTTTCTCGGTTTTGGAATGGACCGAAAACAATTTTGCATGAAAATTCTAACCGAGAACCATAGCTTGGTTCAGTTTAATATGTTGGTTCCCGGTCCAATTTGAACATGATTACCCAACATGTTGAACACACATAAAATTAAGCTATTCACTTTTGCATGGCCGTTTATCAGATAAGAATGCGAAAAAATAGGAAGTTAGTTTATAGGCTTGACAACACAAACCGTACAAGGGTCAGATACCATTACAGCTTTTATTCTTGATAAAAGTAACACAAATTGTGTCGTATAACAATAACTAGCTAACCAACTACTGATTACCGACAATAGGGCTATCACGGCCTTTTTAACCCACGGTTGTCCAGCTGGCGCGCGTGTCTGTGGTGAAGAATAGCTGTCGAGGTTGTTCAGTACCTTACTACGCACCTCAATGAACACCTGTTATACATATAAACTTGCTCAAATGAGGGAGGAAAAAAAAACTAAAAAATAATGGAGAGAAAATGAAAGTTATTTTTTTCACTCACGGGATTCGTGTCGATTGCTTCAGGAGGTTGCTCTTGCCCAGTCAGCCATTTCCACAAATCTGGATTTTCCTGTATACCAGAAAGGTATGAAAATAAATTAATGTGTAAAGAAATGCTTCTTTAAGTTTATAAGTAATTATAACTTCAAATTTAAAAATTGAGTCAAATGGATGACCCGGGAAACTTCTTGTCCAGATATTAAGATCTTCTGTAAATCCATAATTATTAGTGCCAGTGTCACATATGATATTCAATAATAATTTACCCGTTTAGCTAACTTTTTTATTTAACCTATTTGAAACTCAAGTCAACCCACAAGTATATGGTCAAAAACACCACATTTAAGAAGGTCAAAAGTCAAAACTTACCTTTTGATGTAGCAAACTTTCAAAACTTACCTTTTTAGGTAATTAACATTTTTATTCATGGCTGTAAAACTGGCTACTTGGTACTCATTCATTCGATGACCTTGGAGCAGTACCCAGATTGGGATTTTTATATATAAATTAGTATAAAAAATATATTATATGTATAATTTCCCTATTTGTTGAAAATAGAACATATTTGACGTAACCAGATTACATCAATAGAAGTTTTGGCAGTTTAGTACATCAAAAGGTGAGTTCTGGAGTACGATATACACAAAATATTAAAACGTGCATAGTTAGATACAATTAAGTGTAGTTCACTAGTTTGCTCCATATAAGTAATTCAGATTTAGATAGATGTTAACAAAGCATACTATGGTCATATGATCAACAAAAAAATTTGTAAAATTTACCAGGTTAAGGACATCAATAAGTGATTTAATCCCCTTTTCATCCAAAGATCGAATATGATCCTCCACCCAACTTCCCAAAACTAAATCCAGCTCAAGAAAACCTCTTTGCTTACTTCTATACAATAATCTGTTCAATTTACAAAAAAACCAATTCAGAAATCACTATAAATTACATTAAATTAAGAGTTAATTTCATACATGGTCCTTTAAATAACCACACATTGAAACTTTGCTCATTTCTTGTTCAAAGTTCCAAACTAAGTCATTTATGTACCATTTTATTGCATGGACAGTCATTTTAAACTCCTTTCGTGCAAGTGCAATAAAATAATCCTGTAAGTAACCATATGTACCATTTAAAAAGACTGCTCGTGCAATAAAACGGTACATAAAGGAATGAGTTTGGAACTTTGAAAAAGAAAGGACCAAAGTTACAATACGTTATACGTGGTTAGTTAAAGGGTCATTTATGAAATTAACTCTTAAATTAATCTTCTAAAAAGCTTCTATATCACTCAAAAATTCATATGGGTATTAAGAAGAAAAAAACACACCTGTTCACTAATTGTCGCTTGCTTTCTTCATTGGACAAATCGAAATCCATTGATTCAACACCATCATTTGAAGAATAGTAACGAGAAAATGAATTAACACAAGGCCTGAAATTGACATAACAACATTAATAGAAGAACAAGATTAAGCATAACACACACACACACTGATACACACACTTTTGAAATTCTAGGCAAAATGCAAGGACTAAAACTTACAGAAAAAACATTGATAAATCATAAAAAGAACATAATTAAGCATTACACACACTGATACACACTAATACAAAATTAGGAAAAACACAAGGCCTGGAAATTTTATAAAATAATAGTTGAAAAATTTAGGAAAAACACACACATACAAAATTAGGAAAAACACCAAACCTGGAAATTACAAAAAGAAAACATCAATAGACAGAACGAAAATTAAGCAAAACATACACATACAAAATTAGGCAAAGCAAAAGGCCTGAAATTTACATATAAACACCAATCAAAGACCACATTAGGGCAAAATACACACTGATACACACACCTCCAATATTAAGCAGAAACACAACCTGAAAAATACATATAAACATCGATCGAAGAACAAAATCAAGAAAAAACACACACATAGATGATTGATAACCTAAATTTGTTTAACCTGTAAATAGTTTGATACCGTTTGACGATGTGCCACCATTTTAAAAATCGATCGAATAACAATATCAAGCAAAACACACAGTGACAAACACACATACATAATTGATAACATAAATTTGTTTAACCTGTAAATAGATTGATACTGAACGACACCGTTTGCCGATGCGCAACCGTGTACGCGAGCCGGAGCTGCAGTTGAATTAAGGAAGCGAGAAATGCCAAATAATACAGTTCTTCTCAAATTCGCCATAATTTTGCGATCTCTTTGTGAATTGTGATCGATTTCACTGTGAATTTAGGAATTAGGTTCTGTTTAATGTGTTTGATTTTAGAGATTCGGAAGGTGGTGACGTGGCGGAGGAGAAAGGCGGTTGTTTTTGTGAATAGCTGAAAAGCACCGTGGCAATTTTGTAGCCGTTTCGAGTCTATACGAACTTGGCAATTGAATTGTTTTTTAATTACTGTATTATTTTTTCAAATATTTCCATTTTTACGAGTAAATCTATTAAAGAAATATCGATAAAAAATCTTATTTTATTTTTTTTCTGTTTATTTCAAAAAACTTATTTTTTCTTAATCTTCCATCTCTTCTTTATAAGTAAAACTAAGACATGTCTAAGAAAAGATTATTTAAAATGTTTATAAATTATTTAACTTATATAAACTTAAATACACTTATAATTTTATATTTGTATGTTAACTATGACTATAATTTAAAAGTATAAAATGAGATGAAAGAAGACCGTTAATATAAAGTTCATTATTCGTATTAAATAATATGCTCTCGAATAACAAAAAATATCAATTTTGAAGCACAATAATAATTTTTTGTAAAAACATTTTACTGATCCAACAGAAATACAAATTCATAATGTAATTGGACATGATTAAACAATAACAAATGTAAAGAGATGAAATTAAATTATACATAAAAAAACAAATAAACTAAATGGCAACATAATATATTCGTAATAAATCATCCACGACTTGCATTCCATATTAAAGTAGCAATATTATTGCAAGTCTGCTTCATTTCATTAGATGTTTGCCAAACATATCATAATTCATAATTTAAAATAGATTTACAATTTTTTTAACCAACAAATAAAAGCACTATCAGAAATTGATCTCACGTCTTTCGGCAAAGAACTTACCACTAACGGGCTGGCCCGAAAGCAATGCAAGCCATACAGCAGTATCCGCCCCTTCCTCGGGCGGAGTCACTCCTGCCCAGCCCGTCATGGCAGTCTTCACCCAACCCGGGCAGCAACAGTTGATATATATCCTCACCTTCGGGCCTGCCCGAGAGTATTCGGGCAGTAAGTCCTGTATAAGCATTGACCGCCAGTTTTGATAATGAATAATCAGTATTATTTTGAGGCCATCCTCCGTTTATCCAACTACTGTCTTTGACTTGTTCTAAGAATTTGTGAATAGTTGTGTCGATTAAATCTTCTGATAGTGATTCAATGTCTTCTAATTGTTGTCTTAGAGTGACATCAGCGATCCTCTGATATGAAATTTTGGTAAGTTTAGATCATACGGAATGAAATATAATAAAATAATCTAGAGTAAATTACAGAAATTGTCCCTATGGTTTTTCGAATTCTACGATTTTGTCCCTGTACTTTTTTTTCATTTTTTGTCCTTGTACTTATTAATTTCCCCCTATTTTTGTCCTTCCGTTTAAATCAGGCCATTAACTAACCTTACATGCTAAGCATGTGAGAGAAAATGAGCAAAATACCCTAACATGCTAAGCATTAGCATGTGAGGGAAAATGACCAAAATACTCTCACATGCTTGCCATGTGAGGCTAGTTAACAGCCTAATTTAGACGGAAAGACAAAAGTAGGGGAAATTGAAAAGTACAAGGACAAAAAAACAAAAACAAAGTATAGGGACAAAATCGTAGAACTTGAAAAATCACAGGGACAACTTCGGTAATTTACACTAAAATCTATGTCAATAGTACAAGTTTATGCTAAAATATAGAAATGGCTGATTTTAATGGGTGGGTTCATTTTTTGGTACAAAAATAACCCGTTTTGACCCGGACCCGTTTTAACGTGTACAGGACAAAAATTACAGACGAAAGTGAGATCATACGTACATTTCTCCTGCCATTAAGTCTTCCCAATCGCGAGCTCACCATAACTAACCGTGCACCTTCAGAAGAAGATCTCATCAATGGGATTGCAGCTTTTGTCATAATTTTGGTACCAAAATAGTTGGTGTTGACCACCTTTTCAGCAAAGTCAACCGAATTTTCTGATCCAGTATTATAACTTACTCCTGCATTATTTATCTGTACAAGTTTGCATTATAAGTATACACACACTATATACAATAATATAGATATAGATATATATATCTATATACAATATATACACATATTATAAGTATATACAATAATATTGAAAATTAACTTTTACCAGAATATCTATACCGCCATATTTTTCCTTTATCCAAACACAAAACGAATCAATAGATTCACAATCTACAATATCAAGTTGATGGAAAACAACTTTTAAACCGTCTTTTTGCATGGATTTTGTTGCTTCTTCCCCCAAATTGGTGTCTCTTGAAGTAAGAACGACTGTCAGCCCGTTTAGCGCCAGCTGGCGTGTAATTTCAAATCCAATTCCTCGATTAGCACCAGTTACTACAGCTATTGTTTCTGCAGACCACCACCTAATGATTTCAATTAAAAACTTGAAATTCAGTTGCTTCATGATGCTGTTTATCATAATTGATTAATTTCTACATTTTTAGTTCATGAATTAGGAATTAGGGTTCTAAATTGTAGAAAACTAGATATGTAAGAACAAGTACACTAATAATGCAGATGTGCAGTAACATCCGATCACTGTTCACTTTCAGTTTCTAATTCGGAACCCTAGAAGTCAGTACCGTTTCTATGTCAATAATCTCGTAACAGAAATTACAATTTCATACGAGAAAAATCCACTCCTAAAAACAGTAATTACTTCTAAAACTCTAATATTCAAATTTGTTAGAACGAGTACTTCAATTAAATCAAGTTATTATTCGTGAATACGTAAACGCTGAAATCCAGCTGCTTCGTGATGATCAATATCAGAACTCTACATTTTCAGTTCATGATTCGAGATTTAGGGTTCTAATAAATTGCAGAAAAATAAATTGTAAGATGAAGTATTAGAGTATACCTCTGGTGATCGGAATATGGAATTGTACGGAGGCGAGTTATCTCTTCGTGACGTTTTTCTCTACGCTCTTTTGCTCTCTCTTTTTTGTTCATACGTTTCTCTGTAACATCCATCGCATAATCGAAACGAATCGAAATGGGGTTCTGTTTCGCCTGCAGTTTCCGATTCTACGGAGAGGGATGAAGGAGGACGGAGTTAACGGCGTGTTATTTTCCGGTGAAGTCAAGGGTTTCTCTGTTATCACCATGAGGAAATATAAGATATGTGCAGTTAGACCCCTGAACTTTGGATTCTTAAGAATAAGCCCTTATAGTTTTGCTTTGCTCAGCGCGTTCATGGTTTTATGCACTGGCGGGACTTGAAAGTTTTTATTGGCGGCTGAACACTTGAACTTGCTTGCTATAAACATAAAATCTAGTTTTTTTAATCAAAGTACTAGCCTATAACCCGTAATGAATCACGGGTGGCTTATATAAATTCATAGTGATTATTATTTTAAAATGTCGGATAAAAATACAATGTTTGACTTTTACAAAGAATTAGACTCTAGTCAAAAATCTAAAATGCCATTCAACAATAATAAAATGGGATTACCATTAGAGCAAAATCAATATCAAAGTTGTCATGATATCAATAGGTATAATTGTATACATATGAATATAACTTTCGACTTGTATGACCCGTTTCCAATATAAGCAACATTTTTTTAACCCGTTTAACCTTTTATCATACAATCTAAAATCTTTTATCATACAACTCAAAATGACATGTTTTCATAAGATATGTTCTATAAACAACTAAAGATGGTTAAGTATATAACAACTTGATTACCTAACTCATAACTGATTTTTAAATTTAATCTCTACAATAAAAATTAATAAAAATGGCAATTAAATAAGAATTTCAGTTGATTACGAATTTCAGTTGAACATACTTATTGAACATACTAAATTATTGCTAAGATATTTGTATTTGCTATAGATAATTATTGCTAAATTATTTTTATTAGTTAAACATACTTATTGAATGATATATTTGTATCAATATATCTAAAAGATTTGCTTATGTTCTGTCATACAAAAGTTGTGATGTGTGACCAACCATGTTTCAAGAGTTTTCTATGTCTATATGTAAAGGTTATTACGGTTCTTGCTTTATACTTTTTAGTTTATAAAATATCATAGCAACATTAACGACGCAGGGATATATAATACTTACAAAGTGAGGTTATGTGAAATGTAGATGGTTTTTCTAATGACATAGATGTTACTTTCATAAAGACCTTTGATATATATGTTCAACAATATATTTGTGACACAATAATTCAACAACCATATACAATAATTATCAATAACTTATCAATTCACATTATCCTAAAGATTAATATTAGGCAGAAGCAGTGTTCAGCACATTGAATGCCCAATTCAGATGTAACCCAGTGCCATTAACTAAAATCAATGTACTAAAAAAAACTAGGAATACATTAAGAGGGAAGGGTGTGGTGGCTCAAGTTACTTCATTATCTCAGCATCAAATTAACATTAAATGAGCATTTCACATTTCACATTTTTACATTCAACCTTGATACCTCTCACTCCTCACTCAAAAGACACTTCACCCATTTAGAACCACTTTTTTTACTTCATTTATCTCTTTTATTAATATAGATCAAATATCCTTTTTTACATAGAGTAGGAAAACAAACGAGCAACATGTTGCGCCGTTATCAATTTTTGAATTGCAAAACTAATTTTTTTAAAAACAACATTTGTGGATCTAGGTGTCATAACATTGATATCCATACCATCGCCTCAGGTGCAAGGAAATCAAAAGTATCAAATGCAAAAAGAATAAACACGTGTTGATTTTCAATGCATGCTTTATCATGCTTTGTCACTTTACACGAGATAACTTTCAAAGCAGCTTGTCCCACCGTAACAGCCCTACTACTCAACTTCACGAGAGGAGAACCTCCGGTTAGATCCACACACACGTGTTTCCAGCCAACCCATCCAAAATCCAAAATGTCAGCATGTTTATGTGTGGATCTTCTATCCAACGGGTCACTTAAAAAGTTCACATGTGATTCTTTATTGGAGGAGACCCGGCACGCCTACATATGTCAAAAAGGACGTCTCTAACCATATCGTGTCGGTACTTGAAACCTGTACACTCTTTACAATATCCAAACTTGCTTTTGTTTTTTTCTTTTTTTAAGAATAACCAAATTTTAATATATTTAAATTAAAGATTATTATTATCATTATTATTAATATTTAATTAACGATTATTTGGGTCCTCGAGAGCATGGTCAAATTACAGGTGCACAATTCTCAACACACCTTCTGCTATATCCGGATAATCATACCTTAACCAAATCGACCCGAAAAATACCTGAATCCCCTCAAACGGGTCACAATATATCGCTTCTTCAAAAAATATCCTTCAATTATTACGTTACGCAAATTCACAATATCTTCAAACCTAATCCCCAAATTCACACAAAAAATCTCATCTATAAACCTAGATCTCTTCACTTCTAGCAAAATCACCGATTCACCATCATGCATTTCATCAATTAACAATTTGTGTATTGATGACATCTCCGGCGATTGAACATTCCGATGAACGGCCGGCCGGAGGTATTAATCCGGTGAAGAAACCGACACCAGTGTCTATGGATCACGTGTTATCAGCATTGGGAGAAACTAAAGAAGAACGTGAATCGCGAATTCGTAGTTTGTTTAATTTCTTCGATACATCAAACGCAGGTTACTTGGATTCTGTTCAGATCGAGGTAGGGTTATCGGCGTTGCAAATTCCGGCTGATTACAAGTATGCGAAGGAGTTGCTTAGGGTTTGTGATGCGAATAGAGATGGTAGGGTTGATTATCAGGAATTTAGAAGGTATATGGATGATAAGGAGCTTGAATTGTATCGTATTTTTCAAGCTATTGATGTTGAACATAGTGGCTGCATTTTGCCAGAGGAACTCTATGATGCTCTTGTTAAGGCTGGTATTATACATTACTTCCCTTGTTTTTATGCTTATAATTTGATGCATTCTACAATTTTACTTCATGTGTGTGAATTTGTGGTTTGAAATTGGATTCAAGGATGCATACTTTGCTTTATAAAGTGCAAATATCTGATTTGAAATTGACAAATTGTGTACTTTATAGAATGTAGTGTTGTATCTGATTTTTTACTTCAAGGATGCATACTTTGCTTTATAAAGTGCAAATATCTGATTTGAAATTGACAAATTGTGTACTTTATAGAATGTAGTGTTGTAACTTTACACAGTGACTCATAAAGATAAAAGAAAACTGTATGAAAGTTTGTTATTGGACCATTTTTGTATGAATTATCAACAATATTCCTTTTAATTAAATTGTCTACATCTTATTAGCCATCACAGCTTTTCTTTTGCAGGTATAGAACTAGATGATGAAGAACTCGCCTGTTTTGTCGAACGTGTCGATAAAGACAACAACGGGATCATAACATTTGAAGAATGGCGTGATTTTCTCCTTCTTTATCCACACGAAGCAACAATTGAAAACATTTACCAATATTGGGAACGTGTTTCACTAGTCGATATAGGCGAACAAGCTGTAATTCCAGCTGGCATAAGCAAACATGTTCACGCCAGCAAATACCTAATCGCCGGAGGAGTCGCCGGAGCCGCCAGCCGGACCGCCACCGCGCCGCTAGACCGCCTGAAAGTGATGTTACAAGTACAAACAACCAACTCATCAATCGGGCCCGCGATTAGAACGATATTTTCCGAAGGCGGGATTTTATCGTTTTTTCGTGGCAACGGTTTGAATGTTGTGAAAGTGGCCCCCGAGAGTGCGATTAAGTTTTATACGTATGAGATTTTGAAGGATTTCATTGGTGGTGGTGATAAAGATGATATTGGGACATCCGGGCGGTTATTGGCGGGAGGAATGGCGGGAGCGGTTGCACAGACGGCGATTTATCCTATGGATTTGGTGAAAACTAGGTTACAAACGTACGTGTGTGAAGGTGGAAAAGTTCCTAGTTTAGGGAAACTTAGTAAGGATATTTTGGTCCATGAAGGGCCTCGGGCTTTTTATAAAGGGATTATTCCCTCACTTCTTGGAATTATTCCGTATGCCGGGATTGATTTGGCGGTTTATGAA
This sequence comes from Calendula officinalis, assembly GCA_963853835.1. Lineage (NCBI taxonomy): Eukaryota > Viridiplantae > Streptophyta > Magnoliopsida > Asterales > Asteraceae > Calendula > Calendula officinalis. The sequence continues at coordinate 75,383,470 of OY970827.1, read as the reverse complement.
AAGTTGAAAGAAATGTCAAAAGTGTATATTTTTGTCGATAGCGGTACGCCCATTTTCTCTATTTTTTTTGGGATTCATTACTACACACTACAAGTTTTACAGCTAATTGTACAACTCCCTTTTTTTTATCTCCATTGGATAGTAAAGTTTGGTGTGTTTTTTTTTGGTTTGCAGAGCCCGGTCCTCTCACTCAATTGGGTTGCGGGACAGTTTCGGGGGCTCTTGGAGCCACTTGTGTGTACCCGTTGCAAGTTGTAAGGACAAGGTTATCATTTATTTACTTGTTTTTTCTGTAGGTTTTAAAGTGGGCGGGCCAAAAGGTTGGGTAATGGGACAAAACGGGTTCTGAATTTAATAAATAAATAATTAATTAATATATTTAAATATGATTGCTAAAACTAGAGGTGGCAAAATGGTCGGGTCATGCATGTTGGGTAACCTCTAAAAGTGATTTTTTTGCATTTGTAATACAGTTTTTATAAATATTAGCGTTTCTAATATTGTTTATATTCGTTTTTCACTTCTAGTATATCAGGATTTAGAAAACCCGGATTTACCCTCAAAAGCTGCCACGTGTCGAAGCCGGAAAGGGTACATTTTGTGTATGACATATCCGGGTTTTGTAAACCCGGATTGCAATTTGGACTCAAAATTTACCCGATGTGGCTTCGACATGTGGCAGCTTTTGAGGGTATATTCGGGTTTGCTAAATCCTGATATACTAGAAGTGAAAAACGAAAATAAACAATATTAGAAATGCTAATATTTATAAAAACCATATTACAAATGCAAAAACTTTGCTTTTAATGAATTAATATTTTTTTAGTGAATTAATATGATAATAGTGAATTAATATGCTTTTAGTTGTATTAGTAATTGTAGATAGAAATGTTTTGTTAGTGGGATAGAATTGCTTAAAACCCTATTAGTTTTTAATTAATGGCAGCTGTTAAAAAAAACGCATAAAAAATGCAGTTTTTCATTTTAATTTATTAATAGTGAATTAATGCATATAAATACATGATTTAGGAGGTTGTAGGAGTTATTGAAGAATCATTTTTTACAACTTTTTTTTTTCAAAGACGGATAAAATATGTTTGCGGGTCGACCCGGCCTGTTCATATTTTTTGCTTCATATTTAATCATATTATTTGGTATTTTACAGGATGCAAGCACACCGTCCTGATGGAGCGGAAGCATACAAAGGGATGTCAGACGTGTTCATGAGAACATATCAAAAAGAAGGGGCCCGCGGTTTCTACAAAGGCCTTTTCCCAAATCTTCTAAAAGTTATTCCGGCTGCAAGCATTACATATATGGTTTATGAAGCTATGAAAAAAACACTAGATCTCGAATAATCACGACATAATGATGGTGTTAATGATGATGATGAAAGATAGAATAAGAAAATAGTGGATTAGGTGATGATCATTGTTCGAGTTACATGAATAGATGATGTTGTTAACTTCCCAAGATGTGGGATTTTTGTAAATTGTTTATCAAACATGCCAATTCTTTGTTACATCAATACATGTTGAATTGTGTTTAGTCTTAGGGCTTTGGATAATGTTTGTTGGTGATTATGTGTTTTCATTCTTTTGTTGTGTTGTGTTGTGTTAGTGATTTGTTTTGTTTGTGCCATGATTTTACGCGATTTACGTTTATCACAGGATCAAAGAAAAAATCTAAAATCTTAAAATATGGGTGAAATATAAAATTGGAGGCCTAAATAGGCGAAAGTGGAGATCCATCCATTGCACAATGTTGGTCTCATTATGGCCTTTCTTTCCATCTAAGTTGTAAGTTAAAAGTTATGTCAATTTGAGCATTTTTCAGCCTATTTGCTACTCTCATTTCTTCATGTAAAATTCCGTTTACTCTCAAATAAACTCCAAAAAACCATGAGAATTATGTCCTATATAGTATGGCCCAAACTTAAGGGGTGTCATTTTCTAAAATCAAACGTGGTCCCCAACTAATGACAGCCAGTTTGATGCTCAGTTTATTGATGCATGTGGTATGATAAAAAATTAATAAAAATAAAAATGAAAAATAAAATAAAAAGGGCAAAAAGTGATTCTACATTTTTCAAGAACCTTTTGTCTTAAATGTCATTATAACAGCCCATAAAGTATATTTTGACTACTTTTATACTCCAAATGAAGAGATTAGTAAAGAATGAGAGAAATGTTAAACAAAAAGGTGGACGTGCCGGAGTGGTTATCGGGCATGACTAGAAATCATGTGGGCTTTGCCCGCGCAGGTTCGAATCCTGCCGTCCACGCTTTCTTTTAATTTTTACTTTTTCCATTATTTTCTACTTTTTGTTCTCTTTAATTAAATACAAGTATATTTTTTCCACAAATAAAAATAAGGCATCAACTATGAAACTGAAAAGCGTTCAGATTTCTAGTTTTGAAACTTGAAACAATATCTTTTTATGTTCTTAGTTTTAAGATCATACTAGTGTTTTAAAACCTCAGTTGACCCAGACGGTTTAACCGGTTTAAGCGCAATCGGTGTTAGAGGTGGTTCAATTATGACCGGGTTTTTGCTTAGAATCGACCCGGCTCGACCCGGTCGGGTATTGTGAAAACCGGCAACCCGGGTTGACCCAGTTTTAATCTTTTACTTCAAATGTACAAAATTTATTGAATGATGCACATATCTTTTATATAATATTTTTTTATATGTTGTCAGTTAAACCGATTTTTCATCTTTTTACTTCAAATGTATAATAATGTACAAACTTTACTGGATGAAGTACATATCTTTTATATAATATTATTTTATATGTTGTTAGTTGATCCGGGTTGACCCTCTGGACCGGTTGACCCATGACCCAGCCATCTTACCGGGCCAAAAAATAACCCGGGTTTTAAAATATTTAATCAGAAAAAGGTTGAATATGTAATTGGTTCACGTACTGCTAAGGGTTGTGACCAAGCTGGTTTTAGAGGGGGTGGTATAACTGCCGTAAATAATTAATTTCCGCATGCAAAAACTGAAAAACATTAACATAAAACCGTCATAAAAAACCACTAATTACACACCTTTAAACAACTTAATCGATTAAAAATATCATACTTACCAACCATTCTTGATGACCTTAAATTTCTTCACAATTTAATCTTTTAACAGCAATAATAGTATCAGCACTTGGTTTTGTAGCTGTAAGTGATTGTTAAAAAGAATAATTTAGCCATTTAATCTTAACGAAATAATTTGAAAAATACTATTAACTCAATAAATTAAAAGAAATGATATTGTTGCCTATTATTTGTGCATACTTTATGTTGTTACTTACTACAAGATGACATGTTTAATCTTCAAATTTTAATTCCTCATATTATCTCTTGATTTTAACACTTGTAGGTGCTGTTTGTTTTTGAAGAGGTAGAAGGTCTGCAGTCTGTGGACCACATCTGCAGAGAAGATTTGGACCAAACGTCTGCAGTTTATAAAAAGACTGTTTGTTTTTTAATGTCTGCAGGTTAATAAAAAAAATTAAGTGGCAGTATTTGTGTGGGTGGTGGCGGGTTGTGGTGGCAGTGGGTGGTGGTGGCAGTACATGGTGGTGGGTGGTGGCGGTAGATGGTGGTGGGTGGTTGTGGCGGTGTGTGGTGGTGGTGGCGGTAGATGGCGGTGGTGGTGGGTGGTTGTGGCGGTATGTGGTGGTGGTGGTGGATGGTGGCGGTATATGGTGGTGGGTGATGCCGGTAGATGGTGGTGGGTGGCGGTGGCGGTAGATGGTGGTGGGTGGCGGTGGGTGTAGGTGGCGATGGGTGGGTGTGGCGGTATGTGGTGGTGGTGGTGGGTGGTGGCGGTAGATAGTGGTGGGTGGTGGGTGGCGGTAGGTGGTGGTGGTGGTGGTGGTATGTGGTGGCGGTAGATGGTGGTGGGTGGCGGTACGTGGTTGTTGCGGTATGTGGTGGGTGCTAGTGGCATTAGGTGGATGCAGTAATTGGTGGTGGCGGTAGGTGGTGGTTGGTGGTGGTGGGTGGCGGTGGTGGTATGTGGTGGTGGTAGATAAACTTTTTTTAGGTGTAGGTAAAATGTCTTCCAAGCTTGGAAGACTATGGTCCAAGTCTTCTACATGCAGATCTCAAAAAGACTTTTTCTCATATTCTGACTTCCAAAAAACAAACAGTCTTTTTCCAGAATGTCTTCCCGCCTGCAGACATAAGACCTCAAAAAGACTTTCTGTCAAAAAATAAACGCCACCGTAATGATCAAGTAAGTAGACAAATAAATAGACATAGATAATAGACATCAATACAATTTTTTATAAATTAAGAAATATTAAGTCATTGTCATTTTATATTACAAAATAGATAACAAACAAAGATAATCAAAAATAAAGTACGTTGTCCAAAATCTAAAAAATTACTATTAGAATTTTTCCCCCATTATATATCAGTTGTCCTATTTTGATTTGTAATTTCAAATAGCCAGTTTTAATTTTTAAAATTGGCACGAGTAAAGTTACTTTTTGAGAAAGGAAATGACCAATAGCTGAATATATATTTAAATTAGAGCATGATATGTTAGCTGTTTCAAAATAATAATAATTAGAGCATAAGAGATCCTTGCGAGTTAAAAAACATGTTTGTCCAATTAACGTGATTATAACAGATATGTTAAAATGATCATCACCGTTTAATATTTATGAACCCACAAAAAAAATACAATAAACCAATCATAATTTATAAAAGAAAAATAAATATATGTTTAACCTATGTTAAACATTTGGCGCATGATTTAAACATATTTAACGTGGCTATACTCTTAAAGCACAAGTTATGGGATGTGTAGTTATAGCTTAGTTATAGGATAACATGGCTATTACCAGGGACGGACATATAGTGTAGCCCATGGTGGCACGTGACACTGCTCAAATTTTTTTGCGTAGCACAAAATTTTAAGATTTTTTTTTTGGTATTAGGGGTTACTATCGGATTAAAAAATTACTCAATAACCCAAAGTAATATTATAAAAAAAACCCTTAAAAATTACTCAATACACTATTTTTGTTATATTTGACAAAATCGTAATTTAAAAAAAAAAATTACCTTACTATATGGTATTAAAAAAAAAATTGTACTACTACTAGTGGAGATTTCTAGTTCCGACCCTGGCTATAACATGCATTCGGTATGGTGTAGCATGTTATAGCCAAGTTATAGCATTATAAGGGTCCCACATTTATTATTTATTGGTTAGACACCTCACCACCCAGCTCTCTCTTTGGCGAACCGCCATGGCCACAACGAAAACCCTATAACTAGCCTAGAACTTGCACTCCGGTATGGTATAACGGCGTTATAGCTATAACATGGGTGCTATAACGCCCCACATCTTATGCTCTTATAGTTAAATTGATGATAGAGCAGCTATAAAAGAATAATTTTTTTAATTTTAAAAATAAAAAGTGAACGATTAAAATCAAAAGATGACAACTAAAAAGAAACAATGTAGTTGCTCAACTGGAGTAATCAAACAATATTTGTCGTGTCTCATAAAAATCAAATAAAAATTGTAAGGTTTTATTTTAGTTTGGTTCAAAAATACTATTTTAATAAGATATCATTACTTTTGCACTTGACTCGTTTTAAAGGTCTAGGATTAATTTTAAATTGAGTATTTGGTTATTGCATTTAAAACACACTTAAAAGATAATGATTAAAGCCAAATATTACTAAAAACAAACATAACATATACATATACATTACATGTATTCGGTAAGAATCGAACTTACAATCTTTTAGTTGAATGCCACCCACATTCTGCTATACCAAATGTCTTTTGGTATGATCAAACAATTTGAATTACTTGTGCTTATTTGTTTATTTTAATAGTTAGTTTTTTAACGGGTAATTTCAGTTAACACAATACCAAACACCATTTTCATGACTCAATCAATTTATGTTGTCTTGCTCTTATAAAGGACATCTAAGAGATTTTATATCAATGAAACACAACATTAACATTTTAATCAAACAACTAATATTTGCCGGTATGGTATAATGTTTTTTGCTCGTGTATTTATATATTACATATACATAAGAAAACTATAATGTACAAAAGGCTCACAATGAGACTAAGGTGATCTTGTTCCGCCACTTAATAGTTCCATTAAGTAGTTGGATCTGAATTAGTAAGATTCACATTGTTTTTTTAAAGGTTAATGTGAGTCTAAATTAGTAAAATCTAAAGCATAATCTGAATCGTTAAAATGTGACAAACCTCTTTTTCAATCCACCTATTTTATCACACCTAATTTTCTTCTCCTTTTACATTCTTTTTAATATATGGCTATCCATGTGACTCATGTTATTACTTAAAAGGCTTATTCTCTTGTTTTATATTGTTCAACTTTATTTTATTCCCATTTTGATGAGAATAAATCCTTGTATGTTAACAAGCCACAACTATTCCTATAAAACACCAATTTACAAGTATCAAGCACACCACTACCAACCATCCATAAGCCACTTTAGAGAAATGAAGTTCCAAATGCTAGCATTCTTTATCCTTCTCTTATGTGCTCAATTTCTATCCAATTTGGCTCTTGAATCTAAAGGTAAGTTTTCATTTTATTTTTTGAAATTGTTTGTTACTTAACATCCTTTAATTCGTAAAAGCTTCCATGAACTTATCGATTTAGTATTATGATGTAAATCGTGTAGAGAAGAAAGACATTGTTCGCTTGAATGGGCATGTCTATAGTAGAGAAGATGGCGTGAAACGGGATGAGTTAGTTGTGTCAAAGGCGGGTAAGGGCAAGGGTACATATGGTGGTCAAAACGACCGTCCTCAAGATAAGAAAAGCGAAGCAACTTCAATGCTCATAAAACCATCTAAATACATTTCAAATATTGGTATCAGTGTTATTGTTATCTGTATGATCCATGTTTTTTATTTCTAGATCATCGGCACGTAGAAGATGCAATTTATTTTCATTGCCGTTTTGACGTTTTCGTTCGCCTTTTTTGATTTAGGAAATGTTTTTTCTCTCTCCAAATGGTGTATGTGTTTATAGTACGTTGAACTAGAAGACTATTTCATGTATATCATGGTAGGTTTATGTTTGTGTTTGTAATTCGGACTTGATAAATGTATTATGGTATCTACATCTTGTAGTTATGATTAGGATTCTAAATGTGAGAGAAATTTATTGAATACAACAAACAGGTTGGACCATAAACTATTGACCAAATTAATTCTACTATGCAATAACCAAACCTGTTGTACTAGTTCGAGTCATTCATGGGTTAACACTTAACATTTACTAAATAATTTGTGAAAGATTTAAAGACAACTACGAAAAAAGTTAGGTCGCGTACAATATAGACAAAAATTAGCCACCCGAGAGGCCTCATATAGGGAAAATTCTTTTAAACAGAGAGTGTATAATGCTATCAAAATGAGTTATGACGAAAATGTATAAGCTGGGATCAAAAGTCCCCCCTTTCAACCAGTGACGAATCCAGAATTAAATTTAACGGGGTTTTCACAAAATTTTAAGTGGGGACCATATACAAATTTACCACTAATTTTCTTTTATTAATTTTTTTTCCACATGGGAGTGCCCCATCAAGTAGTGGCTATGGACCCCTCTTGGTTCCACACTTCCACATACGTTCGTCCCTGCTTTCAACTTTTCTTGTCAATAGTTTTGGATATGTTATGAACGAGGATTTTAACTTTCTGCGCGTTGCAGCGGGTTATTTTATAGTAAGATTTTACACTATGATGATAAAAATAATTTATGTCGACTAATATAAATTCTAAAATTTTCATTAAAAACATGAAATTTTAATTAAAAATGTTCCAAATGCTGTTGGAACAATGCTTCATTATGACCCTTATTTTTCATTTACATAGTTTCAAACATCACAAACACAAAAAAATGTAATGTAATTTCTTATAGTAACCGAAAATGAAAGATCGATATTTTAATATAGCTAAAACTATAAATTATAAAAAATTAGGAGATCAAAATTATTATCGCTGGAAAATAAATTCTTGGTTTTTTAAAAGTTACATCTTCGTCCATATTTTGTAAATTTGAAAAAACTTTAACTAAAATCAAATTAAATAAAAACTTTGACGTTTCAAATAATAAATGCATGTTTTAAAAAAGTTTAAAAGAGATGCAGCTAGCAAGATTTGAATTAAATAAAACTTTTACATATATGTACATTTGAATATAAAAGAAAATATTTGTTGTACATTTACAATTTACAATAGTGAATATTCTTCATGTATGAAGTACTTGTACTATGTGCATTATTTGTTATACCATGTGAAATTATTAAGTCTGTATAAAGGTATACATTTGCCAGCCTTATGTAATACGAAGTAGTAGTATTAATATTAGTTTTACATATTTAATATTAATAATTAATCCTTAAAAAGTCAAAATCCCGTTCCGTTACATTTTGTAAATGAACAGTGGCAGAGTTATACTACGGTAATTGTACTATAGGGTAATAATGAATATCGAATAAAATTTACAATATCTATTTATAAAGGTGATAATTTTTTCTTTAAACAAGAGTTACTGTGGTTTTAACACTTCAATTTTCATCATTTTAGTTGTTTAATCCCTAAATTATTTTCACGGTTCCGTTCCATAACTTTTTATATGCTAGATTTAACCAACAAACTTTCGTCATTTATTAATCAAGGTTCGTAATCTTTTTGTAGACCAAAAAATTGAAAACAAAAATTACCCCAAAAGTCAAGGGACTGAACAAGTGATTTTTTAAGGAAGTTTAGTGGATTTATTTTTACCTAAGTTTAGTGGGGTTTTTAATTTTTATGTTGTGCAATATCACTCACTTCTATAGGGATGTGAATTGAGTTGTTGGATTTGATGTGGATTCTTATCGGGTATTACAAGTCGGGCATAGAGTAAAGAAAATCTAATCTATAATCCGACCCTTAAAAGTAATTGGGTTAATTGGATCAGGTTTGGCAGGTTGACTCTTGGTCAAATTACAAACTGAAACATTTTCTTTTACACTGATAACTATCTTGATTTTAACTTTTTAAGTATAGAAAAATATGGTTAATTTTTGTAGATTTTGAATTAGTTAGGTGTATATAAGAATGGTTATTTACAACCTGTAAGTGAAGTAACTTCTTCTTTGTATCATTTCCTAGGGACAATATTTGGCATCAAATGAATCTAACAATATTATATTTATAATGAATATCATGATATAAATTTATCGCATACATATTTTATTATAAAAAGAAAGTGTTCAAAATTTTTATTGCAAAATGCAACATTTTCAATCATGTCAAACCGAAACCCGGCAAGTTGAACAATCCACTCCTGAACCCAACGTTATAGTAACATCATGTTCGTTGGCTAGCGTTGAAAAACCCTGTTAACAAATATACACACGAATAAACCTGACCTCACTGACATAATTAAGTTAGGGTCGAGTCGGCCCTTTTACACCCCTACACTTGGTTATCCATGATTTTGCACAGAAAAAAGAAAAAATAAATAGAGGGACTAAATAACCAAAAAAAAAAAAAAAAGAAGTTAAAATTAAAATTCACGAATTGATACCCATGTGAATGTTGAAACATAAAAGGTTTATTCTTTTCTAGTTTTTTCTTAATCAGCTTTATTTTATTCCCATTTTGAAGAGAACAAATGCTCATGTGTTCACAAGCCACAAATATTCATATCAACAATTTATAAGTATCAAACATACCATTAACAACCATCCCACAAGCCACTTTACAGAAATGAACTCCAAAGTTCTTACATTATTCTTCCTTCTTTTAGGTGCACAATTCATATCTAGCTTGCCTCCTCAATCTAAAGGTAACTTTTTATATGTATATATTTCTAAATAAATTTATTATTAACATCATTAATCCCATCATAATAGATTTAACGATCGTATCCATTCGTTATTTTGTGAAAACCGTGTAGACGAGAAAGACACCGCCAATATAAATGGAAAAGGTTATAACGAAGAAGATGTCGTGAAACGATATGAATTGGTTTTGTCGAAGGCAAGTAAAGGGAAAGGTTCATATGGCGGTCAGAATGATCGTCCTCCGGGTACTAAGAAAAGCAAAGCAGTCTCGATGGTTGTAAAACAACCCGAATACATTTCCAACATTGGCATTGGTAGCATTATCATGTCTTTGATGTTTGTTTTTTAGTTCCAAATTGTGGGAGAGCATATATGAACCGAAGTATACTTTACTACATAATCTTTTCTACATTCGGCTTGTTTGATTTAGTAAATGAATTTTCCGAGTGTTTGTATGGTTTATATGTTTGTATTTATATCGCGGTCTTGATTAGTTATGACTTACGCTTTAAATTTGAGCTAGAAATTTATACTATTATTACTGGAACAAATGAACATCATCGTGTTTGATTCAAGGCATTTAAAAGCATTTTTATGTTAATCACTTTATATATAAGCAGTATATATTAATATTCAATTTAAATCATGACATTATCAATAAAAACTCAATTTTAATTTGAGTTCAAATTAACCAATATGATCATGCCAACTACTTGATTTTATATTTGAAAAATTGATTAATTTTCTTTATTATGGATAGACATGTACTAAATCAAATTTCACATTTTCTTGGATGAAGGATAGAGAATATGAAATTACAAGCATAAAATGATTAATCCTTTCCAAAAATGTAACAACTTGACTATTGATCAAATGTAAAAAATACCCTTTGATACACATAATAAAGACTTCAGGAGCAAAATTGAAAGTTTATTAATGGTAAAATAATTTCAAGGTTCTATTATTAACGGACAAAATGGTAAAATAATTTTCGGGAATTAACTACATGATTGATTTTTGTGTTCTTTCTAAATGGTTTATTAGACAAATGATGTTTTTTGTAAGACGAATAAAACATAAATCTGGGCCTAAAAATTACGTTAAAATTTAGAATATAGTTTCATTTCTCTTTCTGGTTGATGGGCTTTACAAGGTTTACTGGACATCTACTAATACTCATGTTTTCCACTTGTGGCCCAATTGTTTTCATAAAACCCATCTTACTACTTACTAATGCATTTAGGACTACTAATTTAAGGAAGTTTAAGGAGCTCCTTAATTTTAAATTTAAGGAGTTTTCCACTTTTAGTAACTTCTTCAACTAAAAAAAAATAAAAAAGTGTTGCTTACAGGATTCGAACACAAGACCTCTTGTAAGTACTGACTGTGTGTTAACTAATTGCTCTAAATGACACTTTATTTTATCCCAAAAAAAATTCTACATAACACTGCAAACCCTCGAAGTACAAAACTATTATATCCGATACAATTTAATTTTTCGGAAATGTCTTGACTATTCAACACTTATTCAATACTAATTTTTCGGAAACGTCTTACCACCCATTTAATTTACTAAAATAAACTCTACATTACAAAACTCTACATTAATTTACTTCCTAAATTGATGATTTTGTTCATCTTTTAACATAACGCATATCTACAAAACGTCTTACTTGGATTCTGCAACGCCTCCACCACAACCGTAAAATAAACACGATGCTACAACAGGGACCTTCCGTGTAATTTACTTTTATAGAAATGATCCATGTGATATACCCGATTCTGCGTTTTTATCCCTAAACTTTTTTTTTCGGCTTATTTGTCCCTAAACTTTTTTAGATTCCGGATTTTCGTCATTCCGTACAATTTTGGCCGTTAACTAACCTCACATGTAAAACATGCGAGAGTATTTTTGTCATTTTTACCATATTAGATATAACATGTGCTTTAAAATGTGTACTTTTTTGAGTATCTTTTTCATCATCATAAAGTCAAGAATATCTATTAACACCCTTCAATCTTTCATCAGGGGAAAAAAAAAAATCCAAAATCAAAACTCCTAAGTTCTTTCTATGTTCTTCATCCAAAATCTTAATCCCCAAATTACTTTTTGTTAATCAAATTCTGCCGGAGAATGTAATTTTGCCGGCAGAAGTTGCCTCACGTGTTTACAGAAATTGCCGGAATGTACTTTTCCTCAAATTACTTTCTGTTAATCATCTTCTTCATACCTCACAAGTGATTTTACTACCTTCTTCTTTAATATGAACATAAACACAACAAACAAAACTCCAGAATATGAACAGAGGCGGAAGAAGTTGCGTGAATCGACGACGGCGGCAGCAGAAGTGGTGGTGAATCGACGGCGGAAGTGGTGGTGAATCGACGACGGCTTGTGTTATTCACATTATTCACGATTTTCAGAAAGGAACTAGGAATTAGGGTTACGATCCGCTTCCGTGGTGGTTCGCACACAATCGGGCAGAAATTGGGGCTTTAATTTAAGAGCTTTCACCCACTCTCTGATACTTTGATGCTCGATCTCTTTCGTTTCTGCATGATGGACGATTGCTTTGATGGAATTGAGCGTGCTGACCAGATTTAACTCATCTCGAATATGCTGTGACAAAACCGAAGTAACTTTAAACCGAATTGAGTGTGCTGACCAGATTTAATTCTTTCGTTTCCGCCATTGTTGATTTTTTTTCAAGCTCTGAGTTTTACTTTATGATATAAGATTTAAGATACTTGATAGATTTGTATTTTGATTTGATGGAAATTATAGTGTGAAGTTGATGTTGATCTTGACATTGTGCCACTATTTTGGATTTTGTATTTGTAATTTTAAGTTTGTTGATATTTTTAGGTTTGATTTTAGGATGAAGAATATATTGAGAGAAGGGAGAGGAATGAAGATTAGGGCTAGAGATGAAGAACATAAAAAGGATGAAAACACTCTTAGTTTTTTGGCATTTTTCATTAGTTTATAGAGAAATTTGGACGGAAGGACAGAAAGATGGAATTTCAAAAAAGTTTTAAGGATATAAAATCCGAATAAAAAAGTTTAGGAATGAAAATTGCAGAATCGGATATACCACATGAATAATTTCCGATAATTTACTCTTTTGCATAAGTGTTTAGATGATAGTTAGTGGTGTGGTCATTGATAATACTTTTGATTAAAATATAAGGTTGGATTGGAAAGAGAAAGATAATTAGTGGATATTAGTGGTAGAGTCTTTAGTAATAATAGTTTTTTATTGTATGGAGCCCATCAAATATGAGAAATGAGAAGTTTTTTGTGGGATAAAAATTTAGAGTGAAATGAGAAGTTTTTTGTGGGACGGAGGAAAAGGGTAGCCTGTTTAACATCCAAACCCAAATATGGGCCACTTATTATACATGTTAGACGGTTCATTTGGTTACGATCCAACCCATTTAGCAGCACAGAGAATTATCTTTAGATGTGTTGTTAAAATGATTTTTCCCAATTGAAAACAACAGTAATTTGTTGAATTGTTTCTTAATGTTGACGAGACTCATTGAATTTGTGATTATTCAAAATCTACAGTCAAATTCTCATATTTAGAGATAAATTACATTATTAGTCTTATTTTTGAAATTTTTACATATACAGTCCTTTAACCTAATGCCGATTTAATATTTAACAAAAAATGACTACATATGTAATTAAAAATGACTACCGGTGTAATTTTCTTACTGAAATATTTAATGAGCATTAGACAAAGGATTGTAAGTGTAAAAGTTTTCAAAATAATGACACCCGGTATAATTTTTTAAAGTAGAGAACCATATGAGAAATTTGAGGTAAACTAGATGGACCATTTTTATAATTTACTCCATTAGTATATTACCATGTTCAAAGACGGGTGACAATCACTTAGGTGTGATCAAACTACCACTTTTATAGGTTTTTGGTAGCAAAAACATTGGAACTTTACAAGAAAATATGCTAGCTAGAGACAAGAATGGAAAAAGTCAATTCTAGATTCCATTTAACAAAAAACATACGATTAACGTTGTTAAGAATCGAATTTTTCTGTTAAACGAACACAATATAATTTCAGTGTAATTCATGTGCATGTGCATGAACACATAGAAGTTGATGATGGTGTCAATTACCATGTATTACGGCATCATTTCCAATGTCTTGTTTTTTGATTTCTTGTGCCCCCTAGAGAAGGCAGGAGGCAATTTACATAGAGATGGTGCTAGTCGTTCGAGTAGAAAAAACTTGACTACAACTATATAAATGCAATAATTTGTGTGTTTGATTTGCTATGTCGAATTAAGATACGGAGATATTTAACTATCCTCAAAGGTTTCCAATATCGTAATACTACGTATTTTTGGTAGTGCTACGATATTGGGAGCCCTAGAGGATTGTTGAAGATCTCTATTATTGGCTAGTTTGACTTGTAATGGCGGTCTAAGCCCTATGATGTTATTTTTCGGGTTTTGATGTTTTAAATTAACTTGGAAGTTCAATTATTATTGTACAAGCCCCATTCGGGTGTTTGTTAGTTTGTGTTCTAATAAAAAGGTTGTGTTCTTTACAATGTATATATCCTACACATGTATGTTTGAAAAATGTTCAATGTTGTGCTAGTTACATACGACATTATATGAATAGTAACTATTTTTTCCTTTGGTTCTTCTCTTGCTTTTTTTAAGAGCAAATATTAATCTACTCTACCACATATGTCCACAAAATGACTTGAACTTTCAACCACAAGGATGGAGGACGCACATCACACAACTAGAGACATTTTTGTTTATGCTCACTTATTGATCTCATGGTTTGGTTCAAAGAGTAAAATCCAGCTTACACTTGCTTCTACACCATCCATTCAGGGTATTATGATTGATGATTTTGCATGCAACTAGTTGATTCATGCATGGAGCACGAAGAAGGCGAAAAGCGTGTAATTAAGAGATTCAACTTTAAATACGCATAACTTTCAATCTGATAAGAGTTACGAAGCTTGTAATCAAGCCACAAAAAGGTCTTGATGAACTAAAAATTCCTTCCATAAGGGCTCCGAGTTCAAAATTTTCTTAATTTCTTTTTTCCTAAAAACTTGTGTTATTCATCGCAAACATGCCAAAAGTAGAAGCGTCGGGATTTCGTTTGTAGGTTTGAGAACTATGTTGTACATTATTGCAACTTTTTTTCGAATCAAATTAAGCGTGTTATATGCTATGTTTACTTTCATTTTGTCATAGACTATTTCCATTCTCAAATCCCTAAATTTTGCACACCAATACCTCCCTATGGTCCCTTTGAACGTATTTTTCGAGTGCCTATTTTTGACCCAAAAATAAGATATGTTTAGGAATGGACTATGAAGGAAATGAACATTTAAAATATATATTACTACTTTATTAGGGTTTATGGTTACATATAAGTGCAGTAGTGCACTTAATTAATTTTGATATGTCATTTTGTAAGTCCTGTATCACTAATCAAACCACTTAAATCTCTGTAAGTCGTAAAATTGCTTATCTCGATCGTGCCATGGACATGTATTTCGTAAACCAAACACGTAAATATATGTAAATACTTGTTTATGTTTAGAAAAATGTATGAACTACTTAGTACAAGTTTAGTGACTACATCACTACAAAAAAGAAAAAAAGAAGAAGAAGAAGTTAATCAATAAAATGATGAATGTTACTTGCTTAAATCCAACATAAATAATACATCTATATTGATTTGAATAAACAAAAAAAAGTTGCAAAACAACTATTATTTTAAAACAATTTTCAACAATTTATGTAAGGCCTGTATCACTTAACATCCATCTATAAGTTCAAAAAATATGGGACAATTAATCATACTATTACATAAGTGATATTTACACCACAAAAATTATTTCACTAATCTCACTTTATAATTTTTAAATCAGATTGTAGAAACACTTCACAACATAAAGTTTAGTTTTCTTTATGTAAAAACTGATACCCATCTATTATGGATGAATACCTAATGGTATTAAATCTATGAACAACTTTTTTTTATTTTTTTAATACAACGGAATAAAATGTTCTCTTAAAAATAATTTAGAAAATGTCAAATCTTTGACGGGCCAACTGCCAAGGTTCAATCTTACAACGGTTGTTTTGTCCTTTAACCACCGACGTCGTTTTCATAGTGGTTCTTGGTTCACAACTAAGCTAACGGTTACCGTCATTACCAAATAATGGCTAGTTGTATACAGGCTACGTGCTACTTTTGTGTACGTAATTTTTAATTACATTAAACGTTACATTATGTGCGTTGGTCCTCAAATTTATATTTTTCTAACTTATAATAAAAAGAATTAAATCAATGGACCTCAATTTTAGTAAAAAAAAAAAGAAATATCATTTTGTTTAGGCAAATTTTCAGAAAATTAATAATATATTGATTTTGATAACATTTGACATATAAAAAGTTTTCTTGGTCACAATAATAAAACATAAATTCAACTAAATTTTTGTCACATTTAGGAAAACACGTTGTATCAATATTAATATTAAAAAAGTCATATTTAGGAAGTGATTATACAGTGTTAAAATTATTTCTCTATATGAAACTAAATATTTATTTAAGATAGTTTTTAATTTTTATGTAGTTTCTAGAAACTAATTTTAACCATTGGTTAATTATAAATAATAAATAGGATTAATCACATAGTTTATACATGGAGAGGTGAATTATTTTGTAGTATTTATTTTAGAATTATTTACCTTTTTAGTTTTTATTATTTTATAATTATTATTATTTTTTAGAAAATTATTTATTTTTCATTAATAACACATAATATGATAATCAAATATTATAATATACTGAATAAAATGTGATTGTACTAAAATATCACATATGATTAAATATACAATCATATGTAATTGTATACTAAAATCACATTGATTAAGCACCACACGTAATTATAAAATAATATAGTTTTTTTAACGGGGGAAAAAAATAATAAAAATAATAGTAAAAAAAAAATAAAAAAATTGAATTTTTTTTGTAAGTGACAAAAGACCAAAATAAAAATTCATGCATAAAATATATGATTAATTTTGACCATTAAATCTTATTAATCAATGATTGCAATTTCTCTTTTAATACTATACAAAAATGAAGGACTAATTTAAACATTTTACTATGAAACTAATAAAACAACGGAAACAATAACATATATTTGGTTAGATGCCTCCCATGTCCTTATCAAATACGAAACATGCTTAGAAGTTCTCTCAATTCCCATCTTGGCCTATTTTTATGGCAAAATACATCATGAGATAAAATGAAACCTCACAAAACCGCCATATGTTCGAATATCCCCATTTTCAATTCTTTTATAAATTTATAACAGAATCTTAATAATTCGGCTAGCCTTCCAAACCTAGTACGGACAAATCTTGTTCTCTAACTTAGTTTGACAATTTAATATAAAAACAAAGATACAAAACCCGTATCGTCTTTATCTTATTGTCTCAAACTACATATACGTCTAACCCGACAAAAACATAATTCAAAATCATCGATAGTGTTCGAATTCAGCCAAATTTTAGCGTGGTCCCAATCATTGTTCCGGCAGTTTTGGTAAGAAAGGAGTGGCTTACATATGATTGTTCGGGCTAACAAACCAAGAAAACGAAATTACTCGTGAGATACCTAGGGTTTAACGTTACTTTACACACGTCCTAAGTTTATACCTAGTATATAATATTTTCGTTTTGACGACTAGCAATTTGATTGGATTACCCGAAGATATTGCCGTATCTTTTATAAAAACAAAAGTTCGTACTTTAGAAGATATTGTTCTTTGAAATGATCGGCGATGAGTAAATTATACGTGTACTACATGTCTTATATAAACGATCTTTGTTCTTTGCACATTTTCCTCCCTTTTCTTCTTTTGAGCTCTTTAGTTGTGACTTCACGATGTAATATTGAAATCCAACGTTCTCTGAACTCTCTCCCTCAAAAGGTGATATATAACTTCGCGTTATATAGACTGTTTAAAGATGTAAATAAATAGAGTTCGTTAACGAAAAATAAGTTACCTTGTAATTCCCATGTATCTACTATGCTAATTAAACCTCTAAAAACGGTCTATACAAGATATTATAACTAGTGGATCCAGATTTTATCAAAGGTTTCAAAAGGTGCGTCATGACGGGCCACAACGCGAGTCGCGTCGTTCACATTGCGAAACAGATCATGGCAGCTGGGCAAGACGTGTCATGAGATAATTTTTTATAAGACGCGCCTTATGACACGTTTTTTTGAAGATGACTGCGATGACATTTCTGTTGACGCTTGTATTCTATCGCTAAACTAACAAAGACAAAAACATTTTGTAATGAAAAATTATAATTAATATTATTTTAGCGACCAAATGAATAAAAAAAAAAGTTTTGATATTCAAATCGAACTAAGTTAATAAATAAGTGCACAATAACAAATGCAGCAACGCCAATTTATCTAGGCACACTTTACAACATAAATTCATGTTTGTTTCTTATTTTCTCTTGCTTTGAAACTATTGTGATATTTATATAAAAATAGACACTAAAGCAAAATGTTTCTGTGGTGTAGTTGTTATCACGTTTGCTTTACACGCAAAAGGTCTCCGGTTCGATCCCGGGCAGGAACATTCATATTTTTTGTCCATTTTTTGGTGTTTCACATAAAGATTTACGAAGATGATTATGGATGAAATGGAAAATTCAAGGATCATTTTTTGAGATTCATACACTTCTAGAGTATTTTCATAGAATGCAAATTTGAAAACGTTGAAAAAAGTTTTGAATATATGAATGTTTGATTTTTCACCATTAACAATACACATGTTTTCATATGGTATGATTAGCGACACACACAAAAATGCATATTTCGGTCATCACACGATCCACCACACATGCTCATATTGCCAACCGAACTAAGTATACAGAAATTCGCGCTCGAATCTCAATATGTATGAATACATGATCGATGAGACGCACACGAACACGATAACATCTAGGGGCCAAGTATTACACTATAAACCGATTTATTTTAGAGCTTAGAAGTTTAAATCGTATTGATGTAATCATATCTCAAGAAAGATCTTGTAGTCTTCAACCGAATAATCCGTGTAAATGGAACGTCATTTTGATACTTTTGAAAAAATTAGCATCTTCACCTTTTCTACATCATCTATTGATTCCCACTATTTTAGTTTTTAACCGACGGGTTCATGATCCTTCTATTCGTATGAGTCCACTCTATTCAACCCAAAATCTATTGGAGTAGAATTTTCACGTCAAAACATCAAATTTGATGTTTAAATTTTGATACATACACCTCCTCTTTTGCTAGGTTTGGTCATATAGAGGGTCGTTTCTAGAAATGGGCGACAAGAGCCGCCGCCCAGAGCGCACAAAATTTGGGGGTTCACTTTTAAAAAAATCAGTGCATGTATACATATGTGTAAACTCATTTGAATCAAGGTAAGTCCAACAAAATATTGAAAATAGGCGGACTACATGGTTCAATCCGGACATTTAACTTAGGGATTGGGGCGACAGTTTTAATTTGACGGAAATTTCATAATTATTTGGAAACAAAATTATTTCGGGTAATCTATTTCTAAGATTTTGCCCATGGCTTAAAAATTGATTGGATCGGCTCTGGTCACCTAGTTAGCAAAATTGTTGTGCTGGGTTGCGGCCTTTTTTTGTTTGGTATTCGGTTTCAGGAGATTTGCTCATGTGTTTGATCTGGAGAGAGAACACTGATATATCACTGAAGATGACTAAACTCACTATTACTACCAGCCTACTACACTCGGTGATAAATACTGTTCGAATTCTGTTATGCCAAATGGATTATGTGCTTATCTTTTGTTCCCTCTTTTATTATATTCCAAGAAAACGAAGCCATGAGATTGTTTGCTATTTTTCTCTTGGGATAGAAATGGAATCAAAACAAGTGATGTCGCTGTGCGTTGGGGAATCATTTTGTACTAGCAGCGACCAATGAATGGATTCGTGTTTCCACTTGCCTATTTTTACAGTAAAGGGGAATTACAAACTTTGTGTGTACACTACATAAAGGGGCAATGCGACGGATCTTTGCGACAACCAAAAATCTGTCGCAAAATTGGACATTTGCGACAGTTCTATGATGGATTTAGGTAAAGGAAATTCCGCTGCAAATTTGCAATATTTAGCGTCTGATTTGGGATGGTTTGGTATATATAATATTTTAATCATATAAAAAGTAGCAAAACCATAAGGGAGTGTCCTAGTTGTAAGAGTTTGGTCTCCATTGGCAAAATTGTTTTGAGGTCCCAAGTTTAAATCCCACTGGGTGCAAAAAAAATAAACCCCTTGTGCCAACGGAGGTTCACCTGCACCGACTCCGGGCTATCCCCGCCAAAACAAATGGTCGCCCTAGGATTAGTCAGCTCGTAAAGCGAGTCGGAGTCACCCTGAGATTAGTCGGCTCACAAAGCAGAGTCGAAACCCAAGATCAAAAAAAGCCAGCACATCCATCCATATACTTTGGGTCGGTTTTGCAAATTGTTGATATTTTAGAATCTCAATTTGCCAATTAAATCGGTTAAATAGTGTTGATATGTATTATTATATGTTTTTTCTTGTTGATAATTTCTATTACTGTTGGCTATTTTGTTGTATGATAAGTACTCAGACTTATCAGATTTAGGTGATTATAACATTGCAATTTATCCAAAGATGCAGTGCGACGGATTTGCAACAAAAATTGCATCTATTAACTGACACAAATATGTCGCAAATCAGACGAAAAAAATCTGTTGCAAATCCGCAGAAAGTCCATCGGAAATCTGAAGCTAATAAAATCCGTCGCAAATCCGACAAAATAATAACATGCACAATCCGTCACTATTGTGATCTGATGCTATTCGGTCGCAAGATTAGCCATAAGAAGTCCATCCCAAAACCGTCCGGAAAAACAATGTCCATCGCAAACCCGCTGGTATTCGACTATAGGTTTTATTTTACACCCATACCCGTCACCCACGGGTACCCGCAGATTTTAGTGTAAGAATGATTTACAACATAAGAATATCTTTTTTGTTATCAAAACATCCAAATAGACCCTTTATAATTGAACATTTCAAACAATTTGGTTATAGACTACCCAGAATATCTATAATAAGCTCAAAAATTAAGTTAACTGTTAAAACTATAATATATCAATATCTTACTACTTACTAATGCATTTAGGACTATCATATTTAGGAATTTTAAGGAGCTCCTTAATTTTAAGTTTAAGGAGATTTCCACTTTTAGTAACTGCTTCAACTAAATTAAAATTAAATAATAATAAAAAGTTGCTTGCAAGATTCGAACACAAGACCTCCTCTAAGTAGTCACTATATGTTAACCAATTGCTATAAATGAAACTTTATACCAATCCCGCAAAAACAAATTAGAAGAAGTTGTATATCATCGCTACCCTCACAATCACTACCGAACACACCATCACTACTGCCACCATCGCAAAATCACTATCGTTATCGCAAAATATAGTTATAGGGTATCCGTCACCGCATTGCGCGGGTACCCTGCTAGTAATTCTAATGTATATTATACCGATTATGTAGGCATACCCGCACGTAAATCAAACGTGTTTTGGGGATTTTACGGGTCTTTACCCTTGACAAATAGTATATAACCGTTACCCATCTGCGACCACCCACAAATACAAGTTTTTACCCATATCCTCAGTCACACTTTATTTCTGCCCCATTGTCATCCTTAGTATTCGAAGTTGTTTAATAATTGCAAAGTGTTGCCCTCTCCATTTCGTATCAAAAAGCAAAAAGAATCTCCAAAATATCAAAACTGTAAAATCTAGAAAAGTGTAAGGACTGAAGTGCAAAATTACCAAACTATTAAGGCGTTGCATGTATTTAAAAGCAATTCACTTTCACATAAACTTATCAAGTGACAAAGTAGTTAAATTCGGTTCTCATTTCCTCTCGATCTGTCCCCTTTTCAGGTAAACTTTCAATAAATTTAAGATAAAATTTCGACAATTCCAATTTTGATCGTCATTTCGTTGATGTAAATTTCCTTTAACGTTCATTGAAACAATTTTTGTGCATTCAAGAAGTAATGCAATATGATTAAGTGATTTATATCTTGATACATGCCCATGAATATTTTCTAGGGTTCGAATCTGTATATTTTCTTCGTGTTGATGGATTATTCAATGATGACGAGAAACTCTGTGATTATTTTTGTGATGTGTTTAGCCTAATTAATTCAAAAGCAATTTCTCTACCTGCGCATATAAATATAACTGTCTACATCGTATCTCTCTAATACCCCTATTTTGAAAAAAATTATGTATTATTGTATTTGTCGTCGTTGTTGTTTAGCTTAACTGATAAAAAATTGAATAATAGAATGATATTGGTTATAAAAGTAATTAGTGGTAATAATGAAACATATATTTTTTTTAGTAATTTGGATTTCGACTCGCTTTTCGAGCCAACTAATCTCAGAGCATCTACCCGTTTCACGGGTAGCCTGGAGTGGGCACATGTGAACTCATGAACATATTACGTGTAATATATTTTTAGCATAATCGAGAAATCGAGAATTAAGTTGAATCCGGATGAGAGGGAGAAAATATTTGATTAAATTGGTCATTAACTTATTACATATTAGTTCCCAATATATATAATGACCAATTTAACTACATTTGCATGTCTATTGTTTTTATCAATCACAATTACATTCTTTTCAACATTTCTTTGTAACAGATAGCAAAATTCATACCCATAATGCTCAAGATCCCGGATCATCAAGTTGCCGGACACCATGCAAGTAATGGGATCCGTGGTCCCCTCATCGATGATTCGGGTCATTTCTACAAACCTCTCCAAGGCGATGAACGTGGGTCGGCCGAAGTAAACTTCTATAAAGAATTTTCTTCCAATACAAAAATCCCAGATCATATCCGTAAATTCTTCCCTACATTCTATGGCACAAAACTTATGATTGCATCCGATGGGTCCGAGCACCCTCATATCGTGTTACAAGATATTGTTGCGGGTTGTAAAAATCCTACAATTATGGACATTAAAATTGGGTCTAGAACGTGGGGTCCAGAAGCTTCCGATGAGTACATTTCAAAATGCTTAAAAAGAGACCGAGAAACCACTAGTGTGCAATTAGGGTTTAGGATTTCGGGTTTGCAAGTCTATGTTAACGAAGAGGTCGGGTTTTATAAACCTACTAGAGATCTTGTTCTTCAAAGTAGTCTAGACGACGTTAGATTGCTTTTTAGGCGATTTGTATCATCAAACCCGAGTTTGAACTTGGGTTCAGACTCGGGTTTGGATGCAGTCCTAGCATTGGACGTTTATGGTGGGCCGAATGGGATTTTGGCACAATTGTTGGAACTCAAGGCGTGGTTTGAGGATCAAACCATATACCATTTTTGTGCTTGTTCGCTTCTTTTTGTGTTTGAAAAGGGGTCGGTGAGTTCAACTCTACAAGTGAAGCTCATTGATTTTGCTCATGTTATAGAGGGTAGAGGTGTGATTGATCATAACTTCTTGGGTGGATTGTGCTCTTTGATAAAGTTTATATATGACGTACTTCCCGAGGATCACCAAATTCGAGATAGTAATGGCGAATAAAAGTGACAATTGTAATCTGTTTATTTAGAAATTGGTCGATGAATTATGTTTTTTTTTTTTGAACAAAAGAATCAAATGGTTTAAATAAAATAGCTAAAGAATAAAACAAGTTGAATATATTGAAAGTTGTCCGCATATATATATTTAGTGGTGGCGATTCAGGTCGGGTTCGGGTTGACGAGTTCGGGTTGGCGGGTCGGAAATGTTCAACCCGAAACCGACTTGTTTATATAAACAGGTCATATATCTCAACCCTAACTTGTTTAACTTCAACCCAAACCTAACCCGTATAACACATTTAATAAAAAAGATTAAACAGGTTATCAGGTCAAACAAGTTAAACGGGTCCAACAAGTCAAAATAGTTATTATTATTACACAAATTTATAACAAAATACTAAACACCAAATTACTAAGTAACATTTTTAATTTTTATCTAACTATTAATTACGTTTTAGCTAGTAAACTATAAATTAAGTATAAATATATATTTTTTAAAAAATATTTTAATAATTAAACGGGTTGGCGGGTCGACTCATTTAAATTATCATTGACCCGAACCTAACATGTTTAATAAACGGGTCAGCTGACTCAACCCGAGACTGACCCAATTATTTTTCACCTCAACCCAAACCTGTTTATTTTCGTGTCGGTTTCAGGTCGGGTTTCGTGTCGGGTCAGAAATTGCCACCCCTACCTACAACTATTAACTTATTTATTCAAGAAAGTATACTATAAGCTATTTATTGGAACAATATAGTTTTAATTATTCAGCACATAATTATTTTTGGGAAAGTTAAAAAGGTGTCATAAAATAACTATTTATCTGTATAGTACGCAGGTCCTAAACCTACCTAAGTTTTGAAAAATCTTTAGAAGATGTATAGTAATTTTTTTAAGATGTATGGATCAATGTATTTACATTGATTGGCAGAGCCTTACGAAGAGAAAAAAGACTGATTGATTGTCCAATCCGATTGATTGTTTTTAGTTTTTTTGTTGGCTGCTTGGTGTGTTTATTGTTTTGTTTTCGGTCCCCTGGTTTGTTTGTTTGGTGGTTTATTTCCTTTGGTTGTACTTTTGTTAGCTCTTTACTAGCTTTTTAATATATTTTCTTTTCTGCGGGTTCCTTGAAGGTGATGGCTCTACCGAAGCTCTCAGGGTACCCCATAACGTTCAAAAAAAAAAAAAAAAAAAGAGAAAAAAGACAAAGAACATGAATTAGAAAGTCATATTAAATGCACATAAAGTGTCATTTTTGTGTTTCATTAATACCTATGTCACTACATGTAACTTTTCTTGAAGTAATTATTTGTGTACAAAATTAAAGAAAATTACTTTTTCACGAAAATTTCCCTACGCATCATATCATATATACTTTATATATAATAGATAACAGAGCATTTTAAAGTAAATATAAAAAAAAGTTAACAAAAAATATTATGCATCTTTTATTAACACAGGAAGATAGAAAAACAAAAATTATACAATACAATAATAAACCACCGTGCAAATAAAGTTCATCTTTCAAATGTTACCATCCATCAAACACATCATGTTAGAAATTGCCATTTCAACACAAATTTAAAAAATATGGTAGTTTTAATATGACCCTATTTTAATAGGGGTTTTGATAATGACAGCCCTAAGAACTGTCTCTAAATACATTAAAAATAATACAAATGTGTAATTTGTAAAATTCAGGAGTCGATTATAGATGAATGTTATCATTATCAAAACTCTTTTAATAGTACCTAATTAATATTCGTACATGATTTGATTGATCAAATCAACCCGTTTGATCTATGACCTTTGACATGATATCTTGTATTTTATTACGTTTTTACTATGAGAATTCATTTCACCTCTTTTTAACATACAAAAAATAATCCAATAAGGGTTTTGCTAACAAATGCTCTTAGGGTAATGTTTAAGGGTACGAATGTACAAGTCTTGAAGCATAACTATCTCGAGATGGTTATGAAATTTAAGGGGCGGTTATTTTTTATGGTTAATTTACAATAAATTAAAGCTTCTTTTTTCCCCTTAATCATTACTCTAAGAGCAACTTGTTAACATTTCCCTTAAAATAATACCAAGAATTACCGAAGTCGAAAACAATTGGGGCTTGGGGCGACATAAGAAAGAAAAGCGCGCAAAATTTCAAACCTGAAAGTATATATAACCGTCACTGAGAGCGAGTAAACGAGAGTGAACAATGGTGATGCTGTGCTTCCTATTGGATCTACGAACGTTGTCGCCTTCTTTACTTCGAGATCTAAAGCAGGTACGAAGCAATTAATTCACGAACAGTTTTCTTCTCTACACATCGATTTCGATCCATAGAACTACAATTTCTGTAAGAAGAAACCGTAAATCGTTTTGAATCAGTTACTGAGTCATGTAAAAACTTCGCCGTTTCACAGTCATTGCTGCAGTTAGCTAATTTCTACGCAATTTCAAGCCCTAGAGGTCACAAATCGATCGTGAAATCGAAGTCACTCCTCGATAGAATTGGAATTTGCTATCTGTTCAGAAATCGAATCTCCTGTTCCACAGAGGTACGTTATTGCTCTCACCTTGATATATTCGTAGATCATATGTGCTATGATATTGATTAGATTGCTCTCGTTTAATTCTATAATGTGAACTGATGAATTAACATCGATCTGATCAAATGAGACGAATGGTCAAACTGTTGCAACTTGAGGTTTTATGATTTTAGATGCTAAACTTATCAAAACACTTAATATGCTATAACTATCACTTAAATCAGATCAAAAGTACTTCAGAAAATATGCAGAAAGTAGGAACTCCACCTGTTTCATAATTAGATGATATTTTTCCTTATTTTTACACTGAAATCTGAATTATTTCTATATATGATTACAATGAGAAGCAGTTGCTACTTGAGTTAAACTTCATGTAACGTCGATTTTTTAGTTTGAATCTGTTGAGTGTCATATTGCATAAGGATGTGCTATCATCTGTTTATTGTTCTTAATAGATGCATTATCTTGTGGTTTATGTTTTGTAACAGATGAAGGTAGCATACAGGCCAAGCGGGAATTTCAGTCTGCGTGATTTCCACCATGCTGTTAACAACTTGCCTGCTGATGCATTCTTGCCTGAAATGAACAATAATTTAGCAGGTTTTCTGAGTTATCGACTACAAATAACTTTCTACAATAATTATTATAATTTCTTATATACACATCGTCTTTTATAAATTAATTCTTCTTTTTCAGATGTCCATCTTGCAAGTATCCTTAGTGATAAAGTTATATACTCATGGGGAGGTGACACCGAAGATGTTGGAAGAAAAGTGATTGTTATCAGTTCATGTTTACTTGAAAATCTAGACTCTGTGACAAAGAAGACCTTAATGGTGAGAAATTCTTTATTTGCTACTGCCTTTCTTTCTGTAAATATTGAATCATTTCCTTATAGGATGCAGCAGATAAATGTGTTTCAGTGGATTTTGTTTTGTTGGAGCAAGTGTCAAGTGATGTTGGTTCTCTTTCAGAAATTATCAATAACTTTGTTAAGAATATATGTGATCTTGAGAATTGTTCGTTTCACAGTCATCTTCCAGGTTCTGAATTCGTCTAAGAATTTAGTACAACACTTTCTTCAATCTTCGTGAATGGAAAGAGTATCAATTTAGAGGTAATTTTACAATTTTACCCTTTTGCAGATGCAAAGGTGTTGTGTGGTCTGGTAAAACAATGGCTTCAGGATCTGAGGGATGAAGCAGAACAGCTGCAGGGGCGTCTCAAATTCAAGAGGAATGTTCTGGGCTCTTTAAACCAAATATCCTGCAGTCTGTTTCCATCTTTTAATAGGATCATTGATGAGTTTGAACCCTGCCAGGTATTATATCTTTATATAAATAATAAATTATAATCCATGATTATGACCTATGATTATGTAAATTAAATTGTTGTCTGACAATTTTTGTATAGTTTTAAGTAGGATTACCAAATTTTAATAGGGGAAAACAACAAAGGAATGTATACAACTATACATAATACACGTTTAATTATTATATATGTATCGACCTGCAATTTATTGTTTGATGTACTAAACTTCCAAAAACTTATCTTTTGATAAAATTAACTTTAAAAACAAAAACATTTTTATGTTACCAATTTATATCAATCTTTAACTACTGATGTAACCAAATTACATCAAAACTTTAGCACATCTAAAAAGTAGGTTTTGGAAAATTTGGTACATCAATAGTTAAGTTTAGAAATTGTATACATACAATTTTAAACATATACAGTGAGATACATGTTGTACTGTTGAGTTCAAATCATCGTTTTTTCCTTTTATAAATAGCATTTTTTTTAATTCTTAGTAGACAACAATATAAGATGCCATCTTTAGTCCTGTAGTATGAAAGGAAAATCTTAAAAACCATATTGAATGCCACTGATCTGTTATTTTTAATATTTTTGTTATCTTTGTAGAGTAAATTACATTTATTGTCCCTGTGGTTAGCATAGAATTATGGATTTCATCCCTCTCTTTTGTTTTATTACACAGATAGTTCCTAATCTCAAAATTTGTAACATCAACGGTCCCTAATGCCAAAATATGTAACACCCAAGGGTCCCTAATTTTGAAACTTGTAAAATTTTAACAGTCACTAAAAAACTTAACAACATTTATTGCTTTGGGGACCGTCAGTGCTAGAAGTTTCAAAATTTAGGACCATCCATGTAACAAAAAAAAAGCTGAGGGACGATTTCTGCAATATACTCATTTTTCCTAATCTTAATCATCTTTGATCTAAATAACAAAATACAACTTTTAGGCATGCAGGTGTCATGGCTATCCATTGAATAATGAACATGGAAACAAAATGATGAAGTTGACTTCTTGTCCAGTCACTGGAAATGAACTTAACACACTTGATTTACTTGGAAATCCTCTGAAAGTTGGGGAGCAAACAGTCCTACTCATGCCTTCTTTTCACTGTTATACAAAGTTGCACCATGTTAGCATGCCTATTGACTTTAATGTCATTGAAAGAACCAAGTTAGGGTCTCTTAGTGAAGGTAATCCTCTCACTTAATCATTGTATATATGTGTATGTGCGCGCGCGTATATATATATATATATATATATATATATATATATATATATATATATATATATATATATATATATATATATATATATATATATAGAGAGAGAGAGAGAGAGAGAGAGAGAGAGAGAGAGGTGAGGACTCAAAATTTGGTGATAATGATCCATATTTCCTGATAATGGTTCAATTTCTCCTGATAAAGATAAAATAAAGATCCAATATTTTTTTATAATGACCCAATATTTCTTTAGAGGATTGGTTGATAATTGTCCTCGCGGTCCTCACTGGATCCTAACCCTATATATGTAAGTTTGTGGGGTTCCATCTTAAAACCAATTGGTTGTAAGAGGAGTAGCCCGGGATCTTTATAAGCAGTATTGTCCAATGTGGGACAATACTCAACAATATATGTGTGTGTGTGTGTGTGTGTGTGTTGTATTTATTGTTATTTACTCTTTACTTGTTGGTGATTTGTAACAGGGTTGATTGTAGGGAGTCCCTTGGTTGTTGTCCCATCTACTTTGCATGAATCGGATGATACTGATCAAACAGAGTTAAATACCTTAGGTAACTAAATAAATGTCTTTTCGTTCCATTTTTTTTCAATTTATTTTCAACAGTGATTTTCTAGATGATAATAAAAGTATGGGCAAATGTGATAAAATAGCAATATACTTTTAGGTACAATTTTTAGCCGGGCTATTTTGGTAAAAAAAGTTTTTTTCGGCCCTATTTGGTAATTAAAAGAAGTTTTCTTGCCCGTTGTGGTTATTTTTTAACGTTTTTTACTCTACTAGCTGGGTAGCCACACAAAGTAGTGGGTAAGTTATTCCACGTTTTCGGTTCAGGTTATATATAAATTCTAAATAACTAATATCAAAACATTGAATATATAAGTAGGGACAGTTACAGAATTGTTCCCTTTACGATCTTCCAATATTTTTGAATTTTTTCAAGTAAAGTAATATTTTTATATAAAGGTTTCCAAATTAGGGACGAAGGATTTTAGAGATTGAAACATTGGATATTGATTTTGATTAAAAGAGGGGTAATATAGTAATTTTAATTCTTGTAAATTTTAAGAGATTAAGACTTAAGGCTAAATTTCTATAATATAGTAGAGATAATTACAAAAACAAGGCCAGTTTAAAACTAGTAATTACCAAAATGGACCTTAATAAATAAAAAAGTTATAATTACCAAATTTTTTTTTTGCATATTTCAGTTTCAACATAACTGGTACGGATATTGAGTACATCTTCATGTTCAACCATAATATATTTCGCAAGTTATGTATTTATTTTAATGTGATTTTGCAGTCTTTCAAGGGCTTTGCAGCACCCTACATTCTCTAGATCAGGGCTTGATTTGTTCATCCAGATGTAACACAGAGACTATGAGTGAGACACCCTTCCACTGTTATTACATACTTCTTCCTTCAGAAAATGGAGTTATGCTGCTCAGGGTGAGCTCTGTTTCTTTTTACTATAAGTGGCCAAATGGGCGGGCCGGGTTATGGGTTGAAATGGATTCAGGTCAGAACGGGTAATTTTCTTAATACGTTTTGAATTTTTTAAATAGTTAATGTATTAAATATAATTAAAAAACTTCATTATCAATATATCAATCTATGTTTTCTGAATCTATAGATATAAGAGGATGCAAGCATTTAAATACAATTCGGGTCATTTATGACTTGTTCAACCCATTTGAGTTTTGACCCGTTTCATTTGACCGAAATACAATTCGGGTCACTTTTTTTTAATGATTTCTTTAACCTTTTATGACTCGTGCAGAGGCTTGCAGGATCAGAAGAAGTGATACCTGTCCCTGATGTTAACCAATCATTTGAGTCTACTGAAGCTAAGGACATTAGAGCTTCTGTAAAAGCCTCTTTACTTGAGGTTTGATTTCTTCAACTAATAGCTCATTAGTACTAAATACTGGTGGCAATTTCGACCCGTTTATATAAGAAAGGATTCGATTTGGGTTATGTTTTATCTGTAACGGGAATGGGTTATGCTAAAACATGTAACTAAAAAGAAAACGGGTCAAATGGGTTGACCAGGTCAAATGAATTGCGTATTCCACAACTCATTCCATTTTCATGTTCTATTATGTTGCTTAGATTGAAGTGAAGGACTACAATCCTATCCTGCATGAAAGGGGATTCCATCAAAAACTAAATGTGCTTGTGAAAGAAAGCTTGCATTTTGGGTAATAATATTCTCTTTTAGAATAAACTCTACGTGTATAGTTATTAATTTAGGGAAACCACATACTAGTATATCAAACTACACACGTTTTTATAATTGTAAGTATCATATTTCAAAATCATACCTTTTGATGTACTAAACTTCCAAAACCTACTATATCTTTGTATCGGTCTTCCAAAACCATTCAAATTGACACATACAATGGTAGGTTTTTAGTACATCAAAAGAATGGACTTTTTTTTCTTTTTTTCTTTTTTTTCATTTTTGTAAAAATATCCAGGATAAATTACAATGATGGTCCCTGAGGTTTACATCAAATATCACCTATGGTCCTTTACTTTAATTAATTACATTGATAGTCCTTTTTTGGAAATCTTTTGCACCTACAGTCCTTTAGCCTAACGCTCGTTAATTTTTCTGTTGAAAAATTACACCGGTAGTCCTTTTTCTAGTTGAAATATTTAACGGGCTTTCGGCTAAAGAGGACCGTAGGTGCAAAAGGTTTCCAAAAAAAACTACCAATGTAATATTTTAAAGTAAAGGACCATACGTGAATATCAGGGTAAACCTCATGGACCATCCTTGTAATTTACTTAAAAATCCATGTCGCAAAAAACCAGGTGCCACCTAAGCAAAATACTGGTTTCAGGTAAACTGATACCTTAAAAGGTAAGTTTTGGAAGTTTAGTACATCAAAAGGTAAGGTTTAGAGTATGATATTTAGTTATTTACAATAATAGAACATATATAATCGGATATATTGCGTTATTACAGTGTAATTTTCCTGTTTATTTAAAATGATAAAATGCAGTATTTAAAGTTCATAAAATTGCAACTATATTCATGTATGCAGGTCATTTCCTACAAAATCAGAAGATTTACCTCCTGAACCAACTTCAAGTCAAGTAAATCTAATAAAAAACAATTCTATACACTCAAAGGAAACAATGAGTACAATAAACATTGAAGAAGAAATCCAACCGTTGGATTTAAAATCTGGACAAGATAAGATCACAGCACAAATAACAGAAGAATGGGAACAACTAATTGTGAATGAAATTCCAACTATCAGTTCTCCAACTTGTGTTACTAAACCTAAATTGGATCATTCAGTTATTTCACCAGTTGAAAGTAACAAACCACTGGATGAAAAAACTTCAAGGATATTAGAAAGATTAGAAATACCAAGAAAACTTAAAGCTAAAGTGACTTCACCAGTTTGTGTTGAGTCAGGCGTGTTGACCAAGAAGCCTTTAATCCCGTTTCAGTCAACTCGAGATTTGGGAACAGTTTTTAGTCAACCAATGAGACCTAATTTTCAAAGGCTGAAAAGGAAAAGATAAACGGGTCCCACCAACCAACACCGGGTGATATTCAACTGTTCAAGTAAGTGTTCTTTAAAATTCGGTTAGTATATTTGCTTCTTGCATGCATTACTTGATTGAAAAATGATAATAATACATGAAACCTGAAATAACATGAATTTTGTGTTTGTGGAATTTAAGGGGGCGTTTGGGTTTGGGATTTGAAACTGATTATTTGCTTATTGCGTGTTAGTATTAATCTAAAAGGTAGTTAAGGATTAAGTATCATATGCTTTACACTATGTCAATAAACTTAATGGTTATATCATCTATTCTATAAAGTCAAAGCTTATCGGAAAGTCAACCACTTGAAAGAAAATTTTTCGGCATTTTAACATGTTTTTTCTTACTCAGATTTGGTATTAATGAAACTAGATATCTACTTGGATGGGAATTATCATTATATATAGATCTTAACATTTTAAAATTAAATTTAACGTATTTATGTAAACTTATGATTTTTGAATCTTTTTTTTGGTAAAAACGTATTTTAATGATCCATTTGGAACATAAAACCATTATTAAGACCAACTAGACATAAATTTATACAATGACTAACAAATGGACAAATTTAAAAGTATATTATTATTATGGGTTTTGTTAATGACAGACATCCCTTAGGGCTGTCTCTAACATGCATAAAATGATTGTACATTCATTGATAGAGTAGTGTTCCTAAAATTCAGGGGGCGGTTTTTACATTGATTTTGCCTTCTTATTGACAGCCCTAAGGACTGTCATTATCATTTTCCTATTATTATAGGCAAAAATAACCTTATACATTATGAAAATTCATTTCTACACCACAACTTTAACTGATACACCACACGGTATAAATTTATAGCTAATTGTATAATCATATTAAGCAATGGTTGTGGTGATGCAATAAAAATTGTTGTGTAAAAGTCACTCCCTATACATTATCACTAAAATCTAGGGAAGTAGAATCTAAGAAGATGAAAAAAAACACTAACAACCATTAGACTCTGGGAACTGGTTGATTATGGGTTTGAATTGCATAGTAATGAGAAACCTTGCAGCCACCTAATAAGTAAACAAAAAAACAAACATTTTAAATCTTCAATATATAAATATTAAAAATTAAATAAATTACAGTGACGTTGTATCGTGGATGTCAGATGGCGGTTTTTGACGAGGTAGTTGAGTTAGAGCATTTTTGTTATTTTGTCGAGTCAAAAGAATGCAAACAAATTAGACAATGTATTATTACCCATAAATTTTCAAAAGGTGAAGCCACTTTTGTTTGGTGGAAAATGGCTGATGCATTATTACCTGATACATTATTCTTAACTATTGCCTGTTCATTTGTGTATCTGAGTTATATTACACAATGAGATCTGTAAAAGTCAATTTTTGGAAAAGGTTCCCCACCTTAATGTACGGTAAGCAATTTGTACACAATCTCTTTTGATGCATAAACTATCAACCTTTTGTTTTTGACCTCACACCACTGAAATTATTACACTTCCGTCAAGAAGTGGTGTGAGGGTATTATGGTCAAAAACCTAAAATTGGTGGTGTATGCATAAAAAAGAGTGGTGTACAAATCACCTTGATGACAAGATTTTTAGAGGAAATACTTGGTAACAAGATTTATAAAATAATTTAGGATTAGTTAAGTGAGTTTTATTAAGGTTTTACTACCAACCCATATACAACCTTTTTAGAATAATACGAATTCAGCTCGCATCAGCTGCCACACCACTTTCGACAATATACTTTTACTTAATATTTTTGGATTCCACATATTATAAAATACACTGACAAATTACTAATATCTACATAAAACACCCACTTTTATTAAAACCGGCCCCACATTCTCATCACTTCCTCTGTCGTTTTCCCACTTTCTCAACACAACGATGAGGAGCCGACGGCCATGTGGCATGTGCCATCGGTTTTACCAAACCTGGCTCCAACCAACGCCAAACCAAAGCATTGGTTGGCAAAAGTATTAGACCACTGCCAACAGTGACACAACTGATGCCGTTAATTTTTTCCAAATTAGTGTCACGTCAGCTCAGATTCCAGCTGATATTCAACTGACATACTCATGTCATCAACAATACCCCATTCTCTTCAGTTTTTTTGGGTCCCACCATTATATAAAATACATACGCACATAAAATACCAAATACCTTATTAAATTGTCTTGGGCCCGCCAACTCCTTCTCCAAACTCTTCCTTGAACCGCAAAATTCAACAGACGAGCTTTGGGAGATGAGGTGTGCCAACGGCAAGATGTCGTCGGTTGGGGAGAAGTCATCACCGAAGAGTGCCATTGGCACTTGTCTTAATAGGCAGGTGAACAACCAACTGTGTCATCTAGTCCAAACTTATAGAATCAGTCAAAAACTGTTTCGTCTATTCCCTCGTGTAAATCATTACACAACACAATATTTTTCAACAAATCTCGTGCGTCACTTTTGCAATAATACATGGTCTAATTCAGCCATCTCTTCAAAGACCGCCATTTGACATTTAATACATCATCACTGTAATTCTTAACTTCAAAATATTAAAAAAATTAAATCTTCATTTTTAGTGGCTCAAGAGTATAAGCTTTACTCCAATTGTTCTTCCACAATGGAGTTTTAGTGGCCATTTTTCAATACTCGGAGTTGAATGGTTGTTACTTCTTATATTGTTTTTAATCTTGTTATACTGTCCTAGATTTGACCCAGCAAACATAATAAATAACAAAATTTACTGATCAATCATTCTAATAAATGGCTCATGACTGCATATCTTTGGACTTGATTCTACATCTCATTATCCAACGACCAATCAATCAACGGTGAAGATTGTTTTGCCTCATTTGATCTTATTGTCTGACCTTATTAAGCTAAGAAAGGGACTTTTTAGAATTGCAAAAATTCTTTCCCCTTAAAAGTCAAAAGGACATTTCCACTTGATCAGCCCTTTTGATGATTTGCTGCCATGTGCTTGATTTAGGCCTTAAAATATTTGGTTTAGTTTGCACGTCTTTTTTGTAGGTGTTATTCTCTCCCCACATAATATTAACCATGTAAAATGGGAACCCAAAATTCAGTGTCACCAATATTCTTAAGCAATCGATAATTACAAGTGATATACCCTTGTCCTTTTAGGATGAAGATAATTTGCCTTATTGAAATTTAGCTAAATTAAATAAATCAAACTAGCTGAACAGTTTAAAAGTCGTCCAAAACGTATTTGATATACATACAACTTCGTAAATTACCTTTTTAAAATTTAAAATTGTTATCGTAACTATATAGTTTTTGTGATCAGTTTATGTACGGAAATGGCGCTCAAATACTCATCGCGTATTGATGTGTGATTACTCAAACGCACATAACAATACCAACAAACATAAAATTGCAAGAAAAGATAGAACATAGGGAACATATATCACTTGTTTGCGTACTAATATGGTAAACATTTGTATGAAAAAGTAGACACGAGAAAATTCCAATAAATAAAAACGACACTAGTGGCAATCATATTCATTATTACCGTTTTTCAAACTTTGAAAGAAATATATACAAATAAAAAAAAAACAATAGTGGCAATTAACAACGATGTAATATATATACGCAAGATATGGATACGTAAGATATAAACATTCATACTTCAATCTAGAAATAAAGATGCTTGTTGAAAGACCTATGTTAAAAATATGTGGTGGAAAAAAAAATGATATTATGTCATGAGTATATATATAGCAGCACTAACTTCATATCCGTGATAACTAGCAAACCAGTATTAACTATAATAGTAGTAGTAATCAGATATCAGTACTAATGGGATCACAAGGTTAGATACAACCATTAATACTGATTTCATCAATACTAATCCTATCATCAGTATTAACTAACTTGTCAGTACTAACTCCTTAACTTTAATCCCAACAAATTATGTAACGTATGTTATACTTCCCCCGTCCCAAAAAAAAGTTCTCATTTCTCTTGGGCACAAGCTTTTAGGAGATAGTTAGTGGTGGGTTCGTTGGTAATACTTTTGATTACAATATAATGTTAGACTGGAGAGAGAAAATGTTTTATTGGTGAAATCATTGGTAATAATATTATTATATTAAGTGGACCCCTTACATTTGAGAAATGAGAACTTTTTTGTGGGACAAAATTTAGAGGAGAAATGAGAACTTTTTTGTGGGACGAATGGAGTAATAAGTAAAACAATAATGGAAATCATTTTCATAATTATTGTATTTCAAATTTTAAAAGAAATATTTACATATATATTGAGTCAACTAGCAGGGTACCCGCGCAATGCGGCTGCGGGTACCTAGTTACTATATTTTGAGGCGAACAAATGTTGTTTGGTCGCACGTCTTTTGCATTAAATTGATTATCGAGAGGTCTTGTGATGGGCTTCCACTCCCAGATGTACTGGACATTATATTGGCATTGTCAAATTTCAAAATGTTGATGGGCCGGCATTCATGGATTGGAAACACCTTATTAAGGTAGTGTTCGAACATCTTTTCCAAAGCTGTGAGTTTGGTTAGTGGTAAGTACTTTACCTTTGGACCTGTCCCACCCGAGTTCGAACCTTATAAGCAGCTTTTTAAATATTTTACAATCCGGCAAATTGAACATTTCTAATTATAACAGATTTGAATTCAGACATGCCTTAATTAGAAATGTGCAATTGATTTATAAAGTAGTATAGATAATCAGGTGAATAGTTGGTATTCCTGAAGACAAAAATAGGTTAGAGAAAGAAGATTTGCTTAAACTTGATAACAACCCAACCACAATGACGAAAGGATGACGTAAGTCCATTACTATAGCATCTTTCTTTCTTTAATCATCCAAAGAGTTTAATGGTGCATTTTTTGCTATTAATTATTTATAGTTTGTCCCACTACATTTGCTGGCAGCCACAACAATAATCATGGATGTCCCTATACTCCTTGCATTATCCTTTTACAACTTTTATATATCTATATTAAAAAATATGAATAAAAAACACACAAAAAAAAAATAATAATAAAAAAAATACAAAACCATTATCATAAACTATAGCAGCCCTGATCTTCATTTCTCTGTACATAAAATATATATGATTCTAGAAGGGTTTGATTTGATCGATTTTCTTTGAGGGGCAAAATGGTAAAAAAAAACCTTCTTAGAAGTTTTCTTTGTGAAAGTCAAATTTGGTTGACGTCTTGTGTGAGAAATCAGAAGCTAGTTGTTTTAGCTCTTTTGTTGGTGCTGGTGCTCCACAATAGAATACACCTGAAAATATAACACAATAGTTAGTCATAAAACATCACACATACACACAATATGATGCAATAATTAGAACAATATGTTTTCCCCATTATTTATGATATTATATAATCTATTTTTGGGAAAATTGACTTATAAGAGAAGATCGACTTTTCGTACACGGTTTAGACACTCATGTCGGTAACATTTTGACACGGGAAATTTTTTTTAATTTTTTTTAGCTAAGTACTAAAGAATATGGTAATTTTTCAATTTTTGCTGACATGTCAGTCATATAAGTTGCTACTACAAGTTATGGGTGGTCAAATACACATAATAACAAGAATTGAAAGGTTATTACACACAACATAAAATAACTATACATCTATGATAATATAGTTAATAGCCTACTACATGTGAAACGTGTATTTTGAATATCTACTTTTTTGGCATGATGCACCTTTCTTTGTCAATGTTGTTAATGAGATTAGTATATTAGCACTAAACATTGATAATCATACAAGCATTTTTAGCTTTTTAAGTCCAGCAATACCATTTTTTTAATATCTAAACTTGGAGTTATTATGATAAGATATCTTTTTAGTCATAATAATACTTTGTTTGATCCCATAATAATCTGTCTTATTAAGTTATGAAAACGACTCCCATTCAGGAACTATAACGCGTTTTGCCACCTCTACTAAAAAGAAATAATTTGAATGAATTTAAATAGAAAGTTACCTATTCTGCAACCCGTATGATTAAGAGCAATTCGCTTGTACACATTACGCCAATTCGGTTTTGCAAAATGAGACTTAACCCGAGTACCCGAAACAACATCAACCCCGTTTTTGGCATGATTTAGCGACTGAAGCATAGTAATTAACGCGGATCTAGCATCACCTTCTTCATAAACACTTGTACAATAATTATGCATTTCAATAACACCATTTTTGTCCATTTCAGCGGCTTCATTCATAACACCTTTAAACCAATCAAACGAACCTTGTTCTCTAGTGACCCAATAAAAGTAAGCTCGTGTTGTTCTAAAGTTGTTTGAACTTGTGGGGCCCGATTTGGTCTTTTGTAACGTACCACCATTTTCCAAAACATTGTTTTCTTCATCTTCTTCTTCTTTTGCTTTCATGTTATTCACGATGTCTTTCACGATACTGATCATTGGTGTTGCTCCAATTCCTAACCCTACTAGCAATACTACGTCGTATTTCTTGTAGTCTTGTGCCGG
This sequence comes from Calendula officinalis, assembly GCA_963853835.1. NCBI lineage: Eukaryota > Viridiplantae > Streptophyta > Magnoliopsida > Asterales > Asteraceae > Calendula > Calendula officinalis. Next base: position 75,344,762 of record OY970827.1, on the reverse strand, counting down.
TGCACCGTATGGACCGTCGATTAAAACTCTCGGGAAACTGTGAAAAAAATTGATCAAATTGTTTAGGCAATATAGGTAAAATGGAAATGATTTAGCGTCGAATGTCAACTAAAGGGTATTCAATATCCATAGAACATCCTAAAACTTATTCCAAAAAAGTAGATTATGTTTGTAATAATATAGATTTATGATCATAAATAGAAGATTAGTTATTTATAAAATTTAAGAAAAGAGGAAAACAAAAAAAGTGTTTGTAGACCATCTGATAAATGTTTAACTTCGGAAGTGATCAACCCTGTAATTTTAGGAGATCATTTCGGGTGGTTTTACCGCGAAGCCATCACGAGATGGTTAGGTGAAATATCTTTATATCATACATGAAAATTGTTGCCTAATATTTTCTAAGTTATTCAAAAGGGAATCTTTTCTAAGTGAAGAAAATGAGAATTTTGTATCCTTATGACCACATGTTTGGACCACAGTGAAAAATTCCAAATCCAAAAACTATATATGAATCATGATAGTACATCTGTGTTTTCGCATTTGACAACTTTTTTATAGTCTGTTAGATGTCATTGTTTGTATGACGTGGACAAAATGTTCGCTTAATGCTCTACAGCTAAACCCATAACCATCAAGTTGATGATCTAGTGAGAAGGGCTCCCGAATAACTTCTTACAGGTTATGGGTTCGATCCCTCTCTGGGTAAATACTTATCAGATGGTCATAGGAATATTCGGAAATAGTCACGATAATGATTAGATCACGTATATCTTAAGCATAAGCGCGACCACCCCATGGTAGCCTGTTATTAACGGGAATACCCTTTTAAATCTGTCGATCTTTCCAACAGTATTAATTTGATTCAGTACTATTAATTAATATATATGATTATGTATGAATAGTTTAAATCTAGAAACAATCGAACTCGCTTACTTTGGATTTTCCCCTTGGCTTTCAGCTCTAAGGAGCCCGCTTTTTCCATTACGTGGAGGTTGACATACCTACCAAAGACAATAAGACACATATTAGTTAGGTAATACGGAGTAATTAGTAACCAACCAACATTTCGTATATGACCCTAAACGTAATGCAAAACTTACATTTTGATGTACTGAACGTTCAAAACTTATTATAGTAAACTCCTATATAATAGTGGGTTTTAGAAAGTTTAGTACACCAAAATGTAACACGTAGCAAACACAAGTGTCACCTCAGCAAAATATCGGCAAAATACCGGCTTCTGGTAAATTGATATTGTAAAAAGGTAAGTTTTGAAGTAAGATACATTATGGTGTTGTTTTCCATCTAAATTACCAACTTGATTTGAAAACAGTGTTTGGGTATGTTTGATTTGAGGGTATGGATTTGATACACATATATTTAGGTATCCATTTAAATGGTTGAGTTTAAAATTACATACCCATTCCCATTCCCTCAAACTAAATTCTACCAAAGTAACACGTTACGTACATCTGAAAAGACGTTTTTTAGTTGTCGTGTCCAATCACCGAGAGTCCGAATATGCACACTCAAGTAGTCATCTCCCGGGGCAGAAGTAATTGAAAATGGGTGCCTGTGGACAAATATTGATAATTATATGATAGTGCATTACACGACATTCCATTTTTATTTTAATCACATTTCAAATAATTTATAATTTACAAAATAATATAAATTTTATTTTTATACAACTCACCATTCAAATTGGGAAACAGCAGCACAGTTGACAAACATGTATTGTCCACTCTTGTATTTGAAGCCTTGAGGCTTTGACATATTAAGTGCCAATACATTTCCAGGATAAACAGCCACCTTTAAGAATAAAAATGCTATATTTATATATAATGATAATTGTTAAGAATAATTGATTCAAAACGTTTTTGCACAATGACTATATAATGACAATTGTATACGTACTTACTATTTTTAAACACAAAAACCTAATTAAAATGCCTTAGTTAAAATTAATAAACAATATTATTGCAATAATCTATTTTTTTATTAAAATGGTTTACGAATTTATACCTTAAGTATCTTGACTGGCTTGATACTCGATCGGAACGCCCTTATTAGTCTTTCACATGCATAGAGCGAGATTGGAACCGCTAAGTACATCCATGTCTACACCCGAAAGCATGATTTAGTGCAAGAATTAGCGAATTACGAATACAAACTTCTATAGCATTAAACGAACAACATATTCAAAACGTTTCTATTAAACGAGAAAAAGATAAGAGCAACTAACCGTCTTCTTTTTCCAATCCTTAGTGAGGTAAAGTTTAATCCCGTGAACTATAAGCATCCCGTATACGATAACAAAGAGATGATGGGAATACCAAAACGCGTTAAATCCTGTTAATTTCTTTAAAAATGTGGGTAGCTTTAGCTTGTCTCGCCTTAACCATGGGGTTGCTAGTGTAAAAGCTATTGTCATTAATACTACCATTGTGATTCCCGTGTACCCTTCTACTTCCTTCACGAAATGCCAATAATTTTTGGCTTGTTCCCCAAAAAATTGTTGTAGTGGCTCATATTGTTCCTCGGTTGCGTGAATTAGCCGAGGGAAATCACATGTTAAATGGGAAATGGCGTGTAATGCAACTCCGATTGAAATCGCCATTGCAATCACCTATAACAATACATCTATATTATATTTTTTTCTAAATGTAATTATTTGACCATTAAATAATCAGATAATCAGAAGAAACATAGACAGTTTTCAAATGTGAGAAATAGAAGACTTACTTTGTGGAAGTTAAGATTGTCATCAAATGGGACCGCCACGCCCAACCGAGTCTTGTTCCTCAACCAAGTAATCGTGTTTCGGCAAACTGGTAAAAGTATAAGCGCCATATTTAACTTTAAAGTTTCGGCTGCTCCTTTAGCTATACATACACACGGTCCTAATAAGTCATACACTTCTTTTCTTTGCTTATACTGAATGTACTTCCATGTAAACAAACCCGCCATTACTCCTATCCAAAGTACAAGTACCCAACATCTTTGCCAATTATCTTGCAAAAAAAACTTGAAATTTTCATACCATCTCGATATCGGATTACCATGATGCGTCGTTTTCAGCTTTTGGCTCAACATTTGGCTCAAGTTCTTGCTTTCTCCTCTCACGTTATGTGTCGGTGCTTGTAACAATAGCATCTCCAAGTTTTCAATCTGTTTAACATTCGTTGATAACAAAACATCACTAAAAAAATGGTTCCTTACCAAACTATATCTAATTCGGTGTATAACAAGTCAAGGGGTGTCTGGATTTGCTTATTGAAAATAGATCATGCATTTTGGAAATTGATCATCCAAAAACCAACGGTTACAAAATTTTGAAATTAGTGTTTGGATTTGATTATGCTGTTTGAAATCGGCAAACCTGATTATTTGTTTACTTAATACTCAATTTTTAATTAGCATATAAGGGTCTAATTCTTACCATAATATAACCGAGATTATCGGGGTCTAATTCTTCCATGATCAATGCTGCATATTCATCGGCTTGTTTTTGAATATTCGATAACTTGTTGGCGGAAGCACTCAGGCTGATAATCTATACAGCACATGGGCATCAATAATTAACAATCATTAAGACAAATTATTCAAAACTACCACTAACCACTTTTAATATTGTATTATTAAACTGTTACAAAATTAATATATACATAACAATAGTATATATTTGTATTATAGTTTATATAATCCATAATCCATACCTCTCTAACTTCGTCTTCTGTGATCCTACCATCTGCATCTTTATCAACCCTGCATGTATAAATTTTTTAATTATAAATTAAAAAATTATGAATTATAAAAAACATTTCAAAAAATAAAATATTAAATCCTTAATCAGTTACATGTCAAAGAAAGTTTGTAGCCTTGAATCAAAACTCTGATCATTAATTTGGTCCCAAAAATCTTTTAATTGTGTTTTGTTAATCCACTCGCCGGTGATGTTCCTCCGGCGACTAAGTGAGTCAAACAACTCTCCGGCGAACTCTTTGGACTCCTTGTTCATGCCTGAAAAATTCAAAAAACATAATAATTAATAATATCAAAATAAATTAAATATTATGTTTTATGGGTTTTGATAATTGATATTACCAATGCATTGCCAGAAAAGCGACCGTGGAAGTAAGCCGTCGGTTTTCTCGGTGAGTTCATCAAACCGCCGTTCCAAGGCGGCCCACGCCGCTCCGCCGTCGTTTTTACTGATGAATTTCAATCCTTTTAAAGCATGTGCGGCGGCGGATTTCGTCCGGTCTAACCGGCTCACCGGCCGTTTATTAAACGACGTCAACCGCTTTAACTCCTCCGACACCTGCCGGATTTTCGACGACGCATTTCGCACCACCGACGAACCAAACGACGACCGTTTCTCCAATCCTTTAGCTAACAACGTCAGCTCCGGATCCTCCACGTCATCACCGCCGGCGGTCTTGACACTGTGCACGGCCACCGAGTCGTCACGTACGTCCAAAGTGATCTCAACGTAATCTTCATTATTATTAGATTTCCCGCCACCGCCGCCTGTGGCGGTGGCGCTACCCCCCGGAGCTGCGTCAGGAATGTTGAACCTGGCGCTTTTCCGGCCACCTCTTTTGTTCAACGGGCCGCTGAACGCGTTCCGGTCAACTCCGACAACTTCATTGTCGGAGTGGTAATGGTCATGATGGCGGTTGTAATTTTCCGACGATGCTGACGTTCTTCCGTCGTCGGTACCCATTTTATGCATTTGTTTCCAAAATAAAATAATTTGGAAATAAATATAAAATCGGTGTTATAAGTTTTGGTTTTTTTGTTGGGGAAGTGAAGAATGAGAGGCCTCCCACTTATATGCTGAAACCGTGTATGAAGATATACGAACGAAAATAAAAAAGTCAACGAATATATTGTTTGACCAGCTGCTTTTTTTTCATTATGAACACTAGACGAGCCATAATTGTATTTTCGTTTGTGTTTATAATTTTATACGGTATGTTAAAATAAATCGTGGTATTTAACCATTTTGTGTAGGGGTGAGAGGGGTCCAAAAAAAATCGAACTGAAGAATTGAAATCGAAAATGATGAATTTTTAAAACCGAAATCAAACCGGTTATATGTTTTCTGTTGTAGTTCGTTTGATTTTGTTTCAGCTCGGTTCAGTTGCGGTTCACTTTTTTTAGCCCAAATGTTCATCCTTATCCGAAGACTGGACAGAAACTGATAGAACCGAAACCGAAAATGATGAATTTTTAAAACCGAACCAATTACATGTTTTTTATTATGGTTTGGTTAGATCTCAGTTGATTTCCGGTTTGATTCGATTTTCTTGGTCCAAATGTTCACCCCCTAATTTTGTGTGATAGTAAGTGAATGAATTACTTCCTCCGGTTCAAAATAAGTGATACACTTTTGGTTTCACGGTTTTTGAGGCAAAAGATTATAATGATGGATAAATTAGATTAATTGGATGGTTAGTGGGAATGAGCCCCACACTTTTTGAATAAAGTGGAGTTAATGATGTTTAAAAGTAAAAAGTAAGGGTAAGGGGGTCATTTTACTTTGTTAAAGTAGATAATTAGTGGGTGAGGGTCCCAATTTTTTTGCCAAATAAGGTAATTTTTCAAAGTGTATCACTTATTTTGAATCACCCCAAAAAGGAAAGTGTATCACTTATTTTGAATCAGAGGAAGTAATAATTTTGTAAGTATAATCAATATCACCAACTTTTTAAATGGTGACTATCTACGAATAGGTCATCTACGTTAATGTTGCACTTATATAAATGTATATATTTTTTTGAAGCAGCAAATTATGTTAATTATAATAACGTATATAAAAGGTATATTTATTTCAATTTTATATTATAGAAATTTTATATTCTCGAATCTTTCTATTTTCATGTAAGATCTGATACTAAAACTTGTATATTTTAAAGGAGTCTATTTAATTATCTTGTAAAAATAGACTGGAGCATATAAAATTCTTCATATAATTGTGTAATTGATGATAGTTTGAAATAGTTTTAATTAACTAATAAAATAAAATATTTGTAACAATAGACAATTGTTACCCTTTTTTTTCATAATATTAGCATATTAAACTCTAAGTTTATAGACGTGAATTGATTTGTGGTAACATATTTTTTGCATATATCGGTTGTATTTGAAATGAATAGATATTTGAAATGTTGTGTTTAATATTAGTTTTTAATTTTTAATTTTATTGATATACATTTAATTTAAACATATTTGCTTTTAAAAAAATATTATACAATTATAAAATGTGTGTTTATAAGGATGACATATCATATGCTTACTCATTTCGTCTTTATCCATATTCTTGTCCATTTTAATCATGACAAGTGTCGAAATCAGAAAATAATATGAGGTTAGAGAATTACTGGATGATACATATCAAGTTTAGAAATGTGTAGACATATTGATATGAAGAAAAGATTGGAAAAATATCATTTCTCTAAATTATAAATATGTAGTGATTACGTGTTTTGGACAACAATATTACATTTAACTAAAGGTAAGTATGATAATGTGCTTATAATTCACTTAATGTTTGACATATGTTTTTGTATATTTCCTATCTTCTTTTTATCAAATATTTATTATTTGACATCTTGTAAGCGTTAAGATGTGAAATAAAGTGAAGTTACGTATTATCTTATAATCACATGTTTAATTATTGTTTGTATAAGCGTTAAAATATGAAATGAATTGAAATTACGTTTTATCTTATTATCACATGTTTAATTGGTTTCTATAAGCGTTAAAATATGAAACGATGTGAAGTTACATTTATTGTTATATTTTTTACGTTTCCAATATAAATGAGCATGATGTGTTTTGTTTGTTATTGTAGTAAATCGTGAGTTGCTGCGGATTTTATAAATAAACGTTTTTTAATTGAAATCAAAATTCGTTTTTCATTGCTTTAAATTATTTATATCATATTATGAATACAGAAAAAAAGATATAGGTCCATAGTGAAACGTTCAAAGAGGTTCATGGTTTTTATAAAGTCTTGAGAAACAAATCTCAGCTCTTGGATTAATCAACTCCCAAATCATCACTACCACCAAAATATTTAAAATGTACGGAGTATTATTTATTTTTTAATAGTATTTTTTAGTAACTAAAAATGAAAATTTAATTTGTATAAGAATGTTTCATAAAAAAATGTAATATGTAGAATAGGTAGTATAGATTGGAGATGTTTCGTGAACTTAAAAGATAACTACAAAACAATTAAAATTTAAATAATAAAGATGTATTATAAAGATATATTATAATATATTAAGAAGTAAATTGTAAAAAAAAAAACAATAAAATCTAAGGGCCGAAATAAAAATTTTTATAAACATAATGGGAAATGTATATATGTAGAATGGGATTGAGAATTACATGGTTTGGATCCGGTGAGTACTTAAAAACCGGCGAGTACTGCGAGGACTGAAAAAAAACTCTGAAAATGATCCAAAACAAACTTTAAATTTTTTTTTTAAACATAAAAATCACAGGTTATAAGATCAAAAAAAAATTCAAAAATGATCTAAAAAAAATTATGGATCACAATTTTGATCCACAAAAAAATATGGATCATTATTATAATCGACAAAAAAAAGTGGATCATAATTTTTTTTTCAAATTTTTTTTTTGGTCAAATGTAGTAATAATCATGGGGAGTTATATATATATTTTTTTCGGAATTTTTGAATTTTTTTTTATGTGTTCTCGCGAGTCCTCACCTGATCCCACTTCGAGAATTACAAAACCTGATACGACACGACAAAAATACACGTAACGAAACAAACTTGGGACGAAATTAAAATTTGAATTTGTGTTCGTGTCGTGTTCATGTTGTGTAAAACAAACACGATGTCGTGTCGTGTTCAGAGATTAACACGAAATTTACACGATAGTTATGCTTTTGGGAAGATTTAGAAATTAATGTTATATTTTTGTCGTGTTTTTAGCATTTAATAAGTAAGAAATTTATTATTTTTTTGTTTATTTTGTGTTGTCGTGTTTGTCGCGTTTATCATATTTTTAATTGGGTCATGTTCGTGTTAGCAAAATAAAACACGACTTCTTGTCACGTTGTTTTCGTGTTGAGCGAATTCGTGTCGTGTCGTACTGTCGTGTTACCCGAAAACACGAAACGATAGCACGACTTAGACAACCCTAACTATATGTATGAAAAGAAGCAGTAGGAAAAAAAATTTGATTATTTCAAAAATATTTTGTTAAGATATATTTGAAAAAAAAAAAAATTATCTTAAATTCAAATAAAATATTATCTAATTCGGATAAACTTAATAAAATATTAATTTGGATAAATTTAATTAATCTATGGATTAAAGTATTTATATTTCTTCCAAAAATCAGTACAAAATATATTATTTTATTAACATTAACAAATTAAACCATTTTAGCTGTTTATTATTAATCTATGGATTAAATAATTTAATATAAATTTTTTTAAAGAATCGTTATTAACTCATTTTACCATGGAATCGACAAGTTAAAATTCTTATTATCATATGTTTGAATTTTTTTAGAGTTGTGAAGAACCCTGATTTAGTTGATTTTGTAAAACCCGAAAACTATCTTTCCAGTTTTAATTATATTTAAAAAAGGAAAATGATAAATGACAGTCAGTCTTAAAGGCGGTCAATAAGAAGGCAAAAATAAAGTAAAAATCTCCCCATGAATTTTAGGAACACTAATCTATTAATGAATGTACAAACTAGGGGTGTAACATCCTAAAACCGGCCTAGTTGTTTTAGGTATATAATGATATTTGATAAATATATATTTGACCATATGTGGAATAAATTGATTAAGTGTTAAATGAATTGTTTGACCTTTTGTCCTTTTGTGATATTTTAATCAAGGGATTAAAATATCTGTTTTCTGAAATGTTTATATAAAAATGTGATTTTTATATTTTTGGATTCCCCTTTTAATATCGTCTCCAGAAATGCTTTCGTTTTTAAAATTGGAGCCCGTTTGGTATTTTAAATAAATTAACTACGAAAGGGACTTTTTATATTGTATTGTTTAAAAGTTGAAAAAAACAAAAGTGGGTCCCACCCCTCCCTTGACCGGCCCCTAGATGGGGGCTTGCCCATCTTTTTGGTCATTCACTCCATCTCACTCTCTCTCTACCGTCTCTCTCTCTTTCTCTCTCTAAATCTCCATCTTTTTCTTCTTCTTCAAGATCTTGAGCTTTTGGTGAAGATCCAAAGCTTGTTTCTTGGCCAATCTTTAATCCGAACACGTTTTTGGAAAGCTCTTGAGGTAAGCTTCAACCTATATGTGTTTATTTTCGATTCCATGATAGTTGATAAATTAGGGTTTATGTGTTCTTGAGATTTTGTTGGTGATTATTGTGTTAGATGGTATGTTAAGTGTTTACTCTAAGTTTGGCATGTTTTGTTGTATGAGTACAAGTGTTTTAGCACAAGGTACAATCTTTATAGCACCATGTACACATGTGTGGGTGTGTGTGTGTTCGTGTGTGTGTGTGTATTCGTGGGGGTGTGTGTGTGTGTGTGTGTGTGTGTGTGTGTGTGTGTGTGTGTGTGTGTGTGTGTGTGTTTATCAATTGTGTGGTTTTGGATTATGCTTCTAACTTGACTTAATATGGGTTTTAATGTTAATGTGGACTAAATTAATATGTAGGAAGTGTTAATTGTCAAGATGGTTAATTATGACTTGATTTGGGTAAGATTGTTAGTTAAAACAATTGTTTAAGGTTATGTAGAGAGTATGAACCAATTATTGTGTTAAATGACTAGTTGGTGGAAAACATGACATTGATGTGTTGTTGCGGGTTTTGTTGCTTAAAAATGTTAACATGATAGATTGGATATGTTAGTTTTGAATTATGTTGAGATTTGGTGAAATTGATGAAATGCTAACTAGTGTTTGGATGTTTTTAGTTAAAATGGTTAACTAGTAATTGGAAGTGAAATACATGGATTGTTGGTGACTTTGAACTTGATGAATTGTTTAATTGGTTATAACTTGTTAGTTGTGATGAATGTGTGCTAAATGATTGAGCTTGGGTGGTGTTTGGATGGTTATTGGGAGATTTCATGAGCTAGTGAAATTGTGGTTAATAATAATCTAGGATGGAGTTTTGATCTTGTTAAAATAACTAGTTAGTTATTAATTGATAAATGGTGTGATTATAGCAATTATAGTTGTGCTTGAAATTGTTGAAGTAAAAGAAATGTTGTTTTTGATCCGTTTGGGCCATTTAGTGGTAAAATGACTTAAAATAACTTGGATTGTGAAGATGTAAGTATTTGGTTAGGATTATGTGATTAGCAATGCTATTGGTAACATTTGGTGAATTGCAAGTTGATGTTATGTTTTCAATAATAGGAGGTATTATTGTTTAATAACCCGGTTTGACCCGTTTGAATGTATTACTTGCAAATGACTAGTTGACTTGCTATGTAAGTGTAGATGGTCATGACATGTTCTTATGATGGTTTAAGTGTTTGGCTAGTGCAAGTGTTAGTGTTAAATGTATAGTTAACATTGTTTATAATTTGGTGGAATTATATACTAATTCGGTATTCCTTTGGTGTACAGGAATCGGGATCGTGACTCATAAACATTAGACCTCTGAGTTCGACAAGTGGAAGGTTTCGGTGAGTGGATTTAACCTCCAACTTGTGTTTGGTTTAAATTGGTTGGTATTTGCATACCTTGAAGAAAATTGCAGGAACATACCAGATAAGGGGAGTTCGCGTCGCGAACTCCACTTAGCGATCGCGAAGTAGCTCCAGCGGATTTGGTTGGTCGTCGCGAACTAGATCACGATACGAGTTCCCGACGCGAACACTAGTTCGCGATTGGGAACTCAGTTGTGACGTTTTGCGCGGTGTATTTCGTAGCTAGTCTACTTGTTATGTATGCCTAGTGTTAGGGAACACCATACATGACCATGTGCACATAGGAGAAGAGACCTTGCTTGATTGTTAGCAACCCTTGGCTTGTTTGTAAGCAACAACTCGGTTTGATTGGTAACCGAGGACTCGGTTTGATTGGTGACCGAGGTTTGAGAAGTCAGTGCGCTGGGCAATGGGTGTCGACTAAAGGGTATCCGACCTTACCTGTATTTGTTGCATGGTCAAGGGGAGGGAGTTGCCCGGGTGTTGGTCACGAACCGCTATCGGTTACCGTGGTTTGGCCGACCATGGTTTAAGGTTCCGGCAGGACCCCGATCTTCTTGAACGAACCGGAGATGTTTATTTAAACTTCCGTGTTCCAGTGATGACCCAACCGGAGATGTTATTTTTAAACTTCCGTGTTCCAGTGATGACCCAACCGGAGATGTTATTTCTAACTTCCGGGTTTAAGTGTTGACCCAACCGGAGATGTTTTATAACTTCCGTGTTTAAGTGATTAGTGTGGTGGCTATGTGACTTTTAGATAGTAGAGATGTCTATGCTAGCTCGTTGGGCTTTACAGAATTTGTAGATTATATTCATTCACTTAGCTTTGTGCTAATCCCTCCCTCGTTGAATCTTTTCAGGTGATCGGTGCTTTGGACGGGATGATTGACCAAGCTCAGTTGATATGTTTTAAAAAGGAGCCATGTCGTTTAAGTGACACCGTTTAAATAATTAATGTTTTGAAGTTTATTTTGGGACATTGGTTTGTAAACCTAAACCTAAACTTATTATTATCTTTATGCTTCCGCTAAACTAACCTAGAGGATAACCTAATCGCCTTCGGGCATTTAAAAAAAAAACGCTTCCTAAATTTTGCGGTGTTACAAGGGGTGAGCATGGGGCGGGGTGGGGCGGTTATTAACTAAAACCAAACCCCGAACCGCCAACTTCGGTTTTTAGGAATTAGAAACTGTTCGGTTTCGGTTTTTTGGTTTCGGTTTTTCGATTTTCTCAATAAAGCGGTTCGGTTTCGGGTTTTTTTTCGATTTTTTGTTTTCCTTCAAATTTACAAATTTTGTTAACTTTAAAGTTTTGATTCAAACTTTAGTATTTATACAGCTATAAGACTTGAAAAATATTAAAGTAAAACATGTGAAAAATTACAAATAATATACTTAAAACTTTCTTTTAAATAGTTAAAGATCAAATTTTTTATAAATATAAAAATATTTTAACAAAATTTGTAATATATATATATGGCGGGCGCGGGGCGGTTTTTTCGGTTCGGTTTTCCGTATGCACCCAAAAACCGCCTCAAACATTTGGTTTTTCAAAAAATAAAAACCGCTCACATCGGTTTTTCAAATGATTTGGTTTTTCGGTGCGGCTGTTTTCGGTTTTTTCTGTTTCGGTTCGGTTTTTCGGTTTTTATGCTCACCCCTAGTACAAACGTTTTATGAATGTTAAAGACAGCCCTTAGGCTGTCATTAATAAAACTCTTTAAATAAGAGTAAATTACACGAATGGTCCTTTAAGTTTATATCAAATTTCACAAATGATCCTTTAGTTTTAAAAATTACACCGATGGTTCTTAATTCTGAAAAGTTTTTCACCGATGGTCCTTTACACTAACTGACGTTAATTTTTTCTGTTAACTTACCCCATGTGCAATGCACATGAGGGTAAAAAAGTCATTTTTCATTTCTTTTCATTCTTAAATTAATTTTTTTATCTTAAATAAAAGTTTTTAGTTTTAGAATAAAAAGAAAGAAATGAAAAATGACTTTTTTACCCTCATGTGCACTGCACATGGGGTAAGTTAACCGAAAAAATTAACGTCAGTTAGTGTAAAGGACCATTGGTGAAAAACTTTTCAGAATTAAGGACCATTAGTGTAATTTTTGAAACTAAATGACCATTTGTGAAATTTGCTATAAACTTAAAGGAACATCCGTGTAATTTACTCTTTAAATAATTAGCAATTATTCATTTGTAAAAAGGTAACAATGTTTAAAGTCGTATACTTTGGGCGAGAATACGATCTCCAGTACTTCAATAAAATGCTAGATTCTGTAGAAATAAAGTAAAAATAAAAATATTAGTTTTATAAATTTAAATCGTTTTAATTATTGGGCGTAAATCATCTTGAGACATATAACGCGGCTTCATACGTGAGTGGTTGATTTATTTGCTCATATAAAGCACAAACATATAGTGAGAACTATTTTAAGCCATTTTTTGATGTAATCTTGTTAGAAAGGCAAAGAAAAATTAGATTTGAAATTGTGCCTTTTTTGGTCGTCCACTAATTAACCAACTTTATGTAATTTATCGTATAGAATAATATTATACTATTATCAATTTTTTTAGAAAAATGCTTGGCATAACATTCGGAGTTCGATTTATCTACAGTGCATTATACAAGGTTGTAAATCGGTCGGCGGTACCAATACGATCGACTACCTTTAAGGGATTAATTAGTTTTGTAGGCGGGTACCATTAAATAAAAAGTATTTTTTTTATATAAATAGATATTAGTAATATCTTAATAAAATAACTAATTAGTCAATAACTTTATAAATAAATTAAGGATGTTCAAAATTAAAAACCATAAGTCCATAACGAAACAACTAAATTAGTCAATAAAAATCCTAAAATTGATTTTTTAAGTAACTTTGACTTTGGTTGACATTGAACAAATTTGACATTAACCAATTAATTGCAACGATTTTAACAGTGAACGATAAATTGGACCGATTACTAAATTAGTCGCTAAACCGCCTAGATGTCGCCTAAACTGATTTTTACAACACTTGTTATTTATAGTTTTCATAGGTGGTTCATGGTAACTTGTGATTGACTTTTTGTGTAAGAAAGACGAGAGGCTAATTATTTTGTATTAACTTTCTATTATAATGATTTTATTTGAACAAAAGCTTTTTTATAAAATGGAGAGGTTTTTTTAGAAAATTAGAATAAAGATGGCTAGTTAAAGAGTCTTAAGCCACCTTTTATCACACCCATGATCACCGTCTCGAAGAAGTGTCGATCTTTGGAAAAATTGACATCTTGATGCATCGCAACCTCACCATCTGAAAATCACACTCCAAAGGTTCGAGTTGTCTTAGAATCATTGTTAAGTGACACATTATTATTATATTTTAACTATAATTAAATATGTCATTTTGCTTAATTTTCTAAAAGTATTATAAATTTTTAGTCTTTTAAATAAACCTTGAAAGATAGTGTAAGTGGATGTTGTTTTTTGCTATGATCATTTGATTTGGTTCTATAATGATGATATGACCTTAAACATTTTATTAGCCAATGTTTTAATGGTAATTTAGGTATCATGGTGCAAAATCATTGCATTAACAAATAAAATAACATATCCTCCCAACACGAGTGAAAAACAAACATGTCTGAGTTCAAATCTAAATAGATTAACTCAAACCGTTCAAATCTAAACGGGTTTGAGTTAACCCGTTTACAGGTCATGTATGGATTGAATGGTGAATAAACAAGTTAACTCTCCAACCCAAGAAATTATAACTGAAAAATAATTTACTCATGTTTAATGAACTAAACTTTACAACTCACTTAACTCGTCTACTTACTGACTTGCTTAAATAAATAAGTTACAGTTGTCGTCCAAGATAATTGGGTTAAGTATGTACATGTTAGAGTTGGAATTCTCGACATAATTAAGTAAATCGCTGGCCATCTATGGTCTGGATGATGCTAACATGTCAATCCAAACCAAACATAAATTAACACCCCTACATATTATCACAAATTTTATAAAGTGATTTTACAATATGTAAAAGCTTTTTTATCTTCCTATTTTCTTAAAAATTAAAAAATAAAATAGAAATAGAAGATGACATGGAATTGCCGGGTTATGTACAAATTATTAGTTTGGTGCAAGCATCTTACATCAAATCACAACTTGCTTCGACTTTAAGATAACTAATTTTTTTTTAGTTTTATCTTGTTTAGATAGAAAATAATTTATCTGAATTTAAAGTTGATTCAAGTTTTTTCCGTTATCCAACTTATAAAATTGCCATTAAACGTTGTAAAGTAGTCGGGTCACAAATTAGATAACGACCCGAAACAAGTTATATCTATTATGTGATTTGTCTGATGATATGGACCTACTAACAACTTTAGCTTAATCTGTCCCTTTATTTTCCCTCTAATATGAACAGTTAAACTAGATTTTCATTTTATACTATAGCATATGTGTGGTACAAAAATCAGATCGAACAGAATTAATAACCGAAAAAATAGTTTCGGCCGGACCGTGGCCCGAAGCGATGACGCTCGGAACCAAACTGAACCAGACCGAGAACCGGCCGGAACGAAAACGAACCGAGAACTAAGGAAATTTCTTCGACTTTCTTTTGTTTTTCTCGGTTTTTGACCGAACAGAACCGTTTGGAAACGAGTCGAAGCGGACTGAGAACCAACTTTTCATGAAAATTAGAACCAAGAACCTAACCGATATAGCTCGGTTGGTTCTGCGGTTTCAGTCTCTTTTTAATCCAGTTTGCACATGTCTATTTTACTGTGACAACTCGATATTTCTGGTATATAATTTCATTTCATTTCTAAACTTTCCTTATTTAAAAGTTTTCATTTCTAAACATTTTTATTTTTGGCATTCAACCACATAACAAAATCACCAAACATTTAACATTTTCACCATACATTAGTGTTTGACTATTTTAGTTAACACAACATTTCATTTTATTTGTGGTGACTTCATTTCTCAAACACATTTCTAAAAATAATAATTAAGTATTATTTAATCAATAAATCAAAGTAATTAAATAAACGTGACTCGGATGTAACTAAACCTAAAATCGGTACCTCGATGTCAACCCGACCACCAAAGTGGCCGAGCCTACTCCCTCTTGACCCCCATTCTCGGCCGAAACACCCCTTGGGGTGTTGGCCTTATCACTTTCCTTTCAACCTTATCGTTATCTAGATATAAAAGAGTTTGAATCCTACTCAAACTCCAACACAAACCCTAATTGTGAGACCATATAAATACCATCTTTCGATCAAACCCGCAAGCAACCCTGCTCGTTCGATTTCTTTGCCATACGATCACGAGGTATGAAACTTGAACCCTCTTCACTCGTTCCCTAGTTTCGAACCCGAGACCATGGCCTAAGGCCTTATGGTCTCGGTACCCTCATGGTTTCGATACCCGACGTGCATGCATGCATGCATGCATGTCAACGGGTTTGTTCGTGTGATCGTTTATTGCTTCGTTATCGTAATCGCTAAACCCTAACCTTGTTTGTAACACCTCAATTTTTAAAACATCTTTTAAATCATTTAAAAAATACATTTGCAACATTTTTCAATATTTAAAATATTACAAAGTCCAATATCCAAAAATACGGTTTAACAAAAACCTTTGAAAAGATTATCAGAGTTATAAAACACGGTGTTACAAAACAATATCATAACCATAGGATATCGGGATCTACCTAAGAGCTCCCGAGCTAATCATCACTAGGCCACTTCTATCGCGACCTTCTAAACCTCCGGATATGAACCTGAGTACATAGCCACAAAAATAAACGTAGTACATGAGACAAAATAGTCTCGTGAGATACATGAGTTTTTCAACCCAATGCTCGAATATAATAAAATCATAATTATTCATTTCTTCTTTCATTTATTAATTATCAATTCATATGTTATTCATTTTCATACATACACTATCAAGCTAACCATAAGCTTACTCATAACATAATCACATACTTGTAAACTATCCTTAAGCTTACACGTTCTTTACACATACGCTACGAACCTCACCGAAGCAAACTCCCCCGATGTGAGTTATCATAGGTAAACTACCCCGTTTCCGGGTTACCATTGCTCGCTCGTTTCCGGGTTATCATTATTTCCCTGATCCGGGTTATCATAAACTAGACAGGCTACTCTTCTGTAGGGAGGTACCGCCCAAGTAGGTGTCACATAACTCCCCCAACTTGATTGAGTTATCATTAATCCGGATACTTTTTCAACACATTGAATTCATCAAATATGGGTCTATGCCCCAATAATTCATAATCAAACATAAATTAGAATACATCTATTCTAATTATCATATCAATATCATTTCGATTATAGACACCAATCACTTATTAAATAAGACATATTTCTTATTTATCAATATCTCGATTCTTTTATCTCTTCTTATCAATCTCATCATAGACTCTATCAAGTCATTTACTAAATAAGATTCATTTCTCATTTTCAAAATCGTAAGTATTTTATCTTTACTTCGACTTAGAATTTCGTATCTATTACTAGTCACATCATACTTATTTTATTAATAATTCAATCATTACTTTTATTAGTATAAATTACTAACAAATGTGCATTACTTTAAAAATCCTTTTTGTTAGTTTTATTAATACATTTTATTAATAAAAACTCATTATACAATATACTTACTTGCAAAATCATCAATTATATTGACTATATTTTAATAGCATATCCAACAAATTTTCTTATCTTTCCAATTACTATATTTATTAATAAAGACTCAATAATCATTATTTGTTTTCAAAACTTTTTTGCTATGTACCCAGTTTAAAAGTCTCATGTACTCACTTTAGCGATAGGTAAATCCAAATCGTGTTTATCAACACGAATCCTTGCTTCACGCCTTTGGAATAACTCCAACTTTTAGGTGTTTGCAACCTATCACATAATCATCACATTTCTAGTTATCATCAATAACTAGATATCTCATAAACTTCTATAATCGTCTTTAACCACCAAGTTCATCCAACTTGGTGGAAATCCCAAAATCTAAGTTCCAAGATTTCACCAACAAAACCCAAATCCAACAACAACCCAAGGTTGACATCACCAGTCTCCAATATTAGTTTCATAACACTACCTAGTCACTAACACCCTTTCCCCCAAATTGTGGTGACATTCAAAATCCTAGATTTTCATAAATCTTAAGATTATCACAACCACATGCTATGACATGCTTTTCCTTGTTAAAATACCATAGGTTTAAGTTATTTACTTCCCATTTCCCCATCCTTGATAAACCCACAAACTAGGGTTTATGGCTTTTAAGCAAAATCCTCAAAATCTTACATCTAAAGCTTGATGAAGAAGAGATTTACCTTATATCATCGACAATGGAAGCAAAACACCAGATTTGGAGAGCAAAATCAGATCCAATCACACTTTTCCACTCAAAATAACTATAAACACTATAAAGAGAGAGTTGGGGCTTGCAAATGAGTACCAAATGTCAAAAATCCGTGTTATCTGGTGCCCTAACCCCTTGAGCCGCGAGCAGACGACACTCGCACCCCTGATCCGACCGCGCGCCTCGAAGACCATCCCCTCGCGCCTCGAAGACCTGCCCTTCGCGTTCCGCGGCAACCCTTCACGAAATGCGAGCGTCTTCTGCCTGAATCTACTCTGTTGGTTGATGTGCTCGCACCTCACGAACCCTTCCCTCGCGCCTCGAGCATTTGAAACTCAGAATTTCCATTTTCTTCCCATTCACAAACCATACTTTTGACCCGTTTCATGTCTTGTTAAATGCATAACGTCCAAACATGAATATCAACACATAAAAGACTCGTTTCTAATATTATTAGCACTTTAACATAATATTTCCATTTAAGTTATGGACCGAAATTTATGGTCGTTACATTGTTGCTTTATTGTTATGGTGAAACCCTTGTAAATCCTAGATCTCATGTTGTGTGTATTGTTAAACCCTTGTGAAAAACCCTAGATTCGTTGTGACTTGTTAAAGCCTAGAAACCCTATTAATAATGTGACTTGAACATTAACCCGAGTCACCGGTGCCAGTTGCCGGTGACAACCCGATTGTTAAACCCGAAACTATCATCAAACCGAAGGGTTTTGGCCATTCGGCCAACCCTAGACCAACCCGTAACCGAAACCCTAACCGAACCCTAGGTTAAAACCCTAGATGTACCCTAGTTGACTTTCGTTGACCGTGTTTAACCTGAAACGTTTCTGTTTTGACCCGTGAACCCTAGTCGGACCATGCATGAACCCTAATTGACCCGTTTGACTCGTAACCCTAGTTTGACCTGCAAGCTTAATCGGGTCAAGGCTCGTACTTGGCTTATAACATTTAATGGCTTTAAATCATATTATGGATAATCTATAACTAACACATTGTATATTTACTCAACTAGTACATGTACAAATACTTGTATTAATTAGTTAGTTAAACTAATCTAGTAGTAAGTTAAACTTAACTTAATACTTAACTGATTTATAATGACTATTATAAATCATTCCTTTCCAAGTATCATTGCATATCTTATCTCAAAAAACATGCACTCACCGGTGTGACGCTTAAGTGTTTCGTAGGCATGGACGTTTCATCATCAGTTGACTAACTGTGCACATAATTCCAACATAACAGTCATGCGATGTCATAACATTACAAACGTATTCAACACATATTTATACTTTAAAAGTTGTAATTGTGGATTCTCTACAGTTACATTACATTTTCGTACTCACTTTACAAACTATGACAGTGTTGAACTTATACTTTTTCAGTCATAAAGCTATTTTCTTAAACAAACATTTTAGGTAGCAAACAAAACATTTACAACCTAAACACTCAAAACCTATGGGATCACTCAACATTATTTGTTAACCCTTTTATCTTATGTTTTTCAGGTAATGTAGGAGCTCAGTGAGACTGGATGATATGAGCAGTGGATTGTCGTGAGCTATGAACAAAACATTTAAGTTTACGAACAATCATTTCATTTTCAAACAATTTCTATTTTTGGAAACTAGTATTTTTGGAAACTTTCCATTTTTAGGAAATAAAACTATTTTCATTTTGTTATTTGAATGGTTGTTTGTTTACTTATTTTTTGCTATGTTGTCATGAATGTTACACCTCCGTTTTCCGCAAAACATTTTAAATGACGTAAAACTCATTTTTTGGCGGGGTGTGACATTACACGTTAAGAACAAAATACCATCAGGGAGGGTAACTTAGGGGTGGCAATTGAGCTGCGTTACACATTCAAACTATGGTAACTCATACAAAACCCGTTTGACCCATATAACTTAACAAGTGGGTGATTTAAAATGATTAGCGGGTCATAACGATGTTGACGGATTAGAAATAGAAAATTGTACCCCAATACGAGACTAGATGTTAAAGAATTATAGTAAATTAAAAGCTAACATAAAACTAAAATCTTAAATTCAGTTAAACAAGGTAACAAAATCTCAATTCAATCAATAAAAAGTTAATTTTATAATATTTACATCATTTAAAAAAAAAAAAAAACCAAACAAATTGATAAGTCAACCTGTTTATACATAAGACAATCCAAACACAACCCAATTTATTAACGGATTGGACGAGTCGACCTATTTTATATTCGAACTCATTTAAGCTCAACCCAACCATAATATATTATTATATGTAGGGTTCGTATAATATTTATGGCCGTGTTGAGAATTGCCCTATATGATAATTAATAACTTGGTTTTCCATAAGCCATTTGGATTTCATCTATTTTACTATACAAAGAAAACATACTTTTATGCTTCAAAATAAAAATAAAATTATATTTTTTAAAGAGTGATAGTTCTGACATGTGATATGCAATCTTTTCGAAGATTTTGGTTTATAGTAACCGTGTCTATTATAAATCCACATTAAACTATTATTCTAATTCTTATTATTTTATTTTATATTTATTTGGTTAAACAATTGTACCTTTTCATGTCTCGAAACACATATATTTGATGTTTAAAGGAAGCAATACAAGATAAATATATATATATATATATTTTTTTTTCATAAATAAGAGCTTATTTAGAAAAACTAGTGTTTGTATGGTGGTATTTTTCGAACTTTCAAAAGTATGAAATTCGGGGTTTTTTAAAACCGGAATGTCACCTAGAACGTGTCATGCGACACTGTGTCAGTAGATCATTTATGTCACCCACTTCATGGGTTTTTAAATCTAGGAAACTCACAAAATTATTTATAACTTACCAGGTGGGTATGGTAATTAAGTCGGGTGGGTTTGTACGGGCGTCAGAAGTTTCCGGGATTTAAAAACCCGAAAAATGGGTGACAAAAGACACAAAATAACCTCTTTAAAAACCACAAAACTCTCATTTAACTTTTTCTTCATTCTTTCAATAGAAAGCTAAAAGAACTTAAATTAGTACTAATCTTTTTATTTTAGGTTTTATGAAATTCGACGCATCTAAAAATGAAAAGAAAGAGGACATTAAAATAAATGACATACATTATACAAAACTAATAATCTAACCATTTGTTGGTGGATTAACCATTTTCTAGAGGTTATGAATTAGATCCTTCCGGGGGTAAAATACTTACTAGATAGTCAAGTAAATGTTCGAAAGCAGACATGACAATGGGTAAATCGCGTACATCAACAGCACAAGTTCAGCTACCCGGGGGTTTGTATAACGGAAATACCCTTTTAAAATTAAATAAAATACATAACTAATAGTCTACGCGACTTCCTTATGCATATCGCGATACAATGTCATTGTATGCGTTCAAAACCCGAATGGTTACGATAGTAACTTGATCATAAGTATATTATACAAGCTGTGCCCGTAGTCACCATGTGTTCACATCAATCTGATCATTAAATAAAATATAACCATGAAACGTGATACACTAAATTTAGTTAACTTGTTCCCATCATTAGTATATTCTATAGAACTATATCAATAGTTATATATAGTCAATTGACCTAGGCATCAACCGCATATTTTAAGGGCAAAAAGTTCATATGTCACACTTATACATTCTGCATGGGGAATTTTGTTCACTTAAATACAAGACATCTTGACAACAAAAACCATATTCAATCCCGTCAAAGGTGAGGTATGGAGAGATGAGATATAGACAGTCATACCTATATAAAAGTAGAAAGACTGTTTACCGAAAGATCTCCGAGAAAATACAAGTCGTCTTGAAATACAAGTAAAAGTCTATATGTCACACTTACAGTTCTATATATGTTTTGTTCATTAAAATATGAAAAAATTTATTGTTTCTTACTAAATCTTCATATTGAATCTTTCGACTCGTTTAATAGTTAGGAGGATGGGATTTGAAGATTTAGCATGAATGTAATTCGTTTTTTCTTGAAATATATATACTGAAATTTGAAAGCTCGACAATTAAAGAATATTTGGATGATGGAAATTTTGGGTCACTATGAGTGTTGGAGCAAATCACAGATCAACTTAGTACTGATGCTGCAGTTCGTGATAATTATGTTTATTACTGATGGGGCAGAACATGTTACTACTGATGAAGTTGATACTGGTGTATACTATAACTAAAGTTACTACTGATCAATGCTTATTGAAGATACTACTGATCATTGTAGTTACTACTGACGATGTATCTGGACTTACTACTGATCACCAAGTTTACTACTGATCTTCATATTTACTACTGGTGATAAGTTTTACTACTGACAACGCATATTTGGAACAAATCAAGTCCGAGATCTTCGCAGAGATAGTTATAGAATGTAAATCAATGTATATCGTTTATAATTAGATGTAAATCGTATCCTAGAATAACTAGGGTAAATAGTTTAGCTTCAAGGACTATTATATATAGTTCCTTACGAATTGTAAACGTACGTGTGTATTGTTAACTCGATAATATACATTGAAGCTTTTTGTGAAACTGTGTTCTTAATATTCTTACATATTGTTCTTACAGTTCATCGTTCTTAATACATTGATATAGTGTTGATCCGCTGCAACTTCTATCATCAATTAGATCTAAGGTGTTTTATTAACTTGTCTATAGTTAATCGATCCTGACAAGTGGTATCAGAGCTTATTGGTTCTAGATCTACTATTTGTTAAGAACAACAAAAAGTTTTAATCTTTAAAACACACACATTATTAATCATGACTGATAATAATGAAAGCACTCAGGCCAACAAAATTCCCATTCTCACTCCCAATAACTTCGGGATGTGGAAGAATCGTATTAAGCAATACATGCTTATTACAGATTATTCCATGTGGGAAGTAGTCTGTGAAGGAAACAAAACTGGTCAACTTCAAGCAAGCAGCTCTGCAACTGAGGCAGACAAACTTAAATGTGAGAAGGAGAAGAAAGATAAAGGCATCGAACTCAAAACTCTAAGCACTCTCTTACTGGCCATTCCTAATGATTATCAACATCTCTTTGTTGAATATGATGATGCAAAAATACTATGGGAAGCACTGGAGAAGAGATTCGTTGGGACAAAGAGCACCAAGAGGAATATGAAGTCTGTTCTCAAACAAGACTTTGAAAATTTCAAAGGAAAGCCCAATGAAACACTCACTCAAGTGTTTGACAGATTCAACAAACTAATTGGTGAACTCAACCAAGTTGGTGTAAAGATGGACCAAGAAGATGTCAACATGAAGTTCCTAAGGTCTCTTAGTGAAGAATGGGCCATGTACACAGTGGTGTATAGACAAAGAGATGCTTTAGAAGAAAAGGAGTTAGATGAACTCTATAATGATATCAGAGTGTTTGAAACTGAGGTAAATCACAAAAACCCTTCTATTTCTTCTAACAATGCTGCTTTTGTGTCTAGTACAGGTCAAGGACAAGAAACCTCCACAGGAAAGACTGCAGATTCTGAGGATACTGCAAGAGAATCCTTCTTCACTAGTCATGTGCACACTGCATTGATTAGTGATGACTTGGAACAATTGAATCCAGATGATCTTGAGGAAATGGATCTTAAATGGCAGATGGCTATGCTGAGCCTAAGGACCAAAAGATTCTTAAAAAGAACTGGTAGGACAAGCCTAAATTTCAACAAAGGTGACAAAGCAGGATTTGACAAAACTAAAGTCAAGTGTTACAACTGTAACAACCTTGGTCACTTTGCAAAAGAATGTCCTCAACCAGACAAAAGATCAAAATCAACTGCTCTTGTGTCACAACAAGGACAAGGCTATGACTGGAGCTTCCAAGCAGAAGAGCATGCTCAAAATCAAGCTCTCATGGCCTTTACTGAAAACAAAACTGAGGTAAAATCTAAACCTTGTACTCCTGAATGTGCTAAAATTATTAAAAATCTAGAAAAAGAAAACAATAAATTAAATGAAGATTTAGCAAAAGCAATCAGAAGAAATCATGAGTTTGATGGTGTGATTACTGACCAAGAACATCAAATAAAGGTGTACAAGATGATTGATCAACGGATCAAGGAAGAATTGCTTCAAGCTGTGGATGAGAAAGAGTTCTATGAAACAAAAAATAAAGAACTAACAAGTAAATTAGAAGAATGTCAGCTTGAAATTGAACAAAATAAATTAACAATTAAAAAGTTTGAAAGAAGCACTAAAATTCTTGATGAATTAACTAATAATCAAACTACAGAAAAAGTTGTTCATGGGGTGGGATATCATGCTGTACCACCTCCATATAAAATCATTCCACCTCTTAAAAACAGTTCAGAAAGAATCATTAATGAATTAAAAACTGAAAATCAAACTGAATCATCTAATGAAACATCTGAATCAAATAATTCTTCTGATAATGAGCAATCAATTGAATTTACTATATCTCAAAGTGAATCACCAAAATCAATTGATACAAGTTTTCACACAGTTCCAAGTCCAAATGAATCTCCCAAATATAATGCAGATAATGTACCAAAAATTTTAACAAGGGGGAATGAAAGAAACAAAAATCAACTCTTAGACCAAAGAATACCTGAAGGTGCTAAAAATAAGAAACTAAGATGTGTTATATGCAATAAAATGAACCATTTAGCAAAGGATTGTCACTTCAATCCAATAAACTGCAAAGAGTTAAAAGAATTTAAAGTTTTTAAAGAAAATGCTAAGACTCAAAAGTTAAAAGTTACTACTGGTCCTTCAGTAGTAAATAAAATTAAAAATCCAATTGTTGAAGATCCAAGATTTGGAAGAAGTAAACCAAGGTTTGTGCAAAACAGAAGAGTTGGAAGCCCAAAGAACAGCAATTACTTCAAGAATAATGGAAAATCCAATCAAAATAAACAATATTTTAAATTTTCCAACACCAGTAGAAACTCTAACAAATTTACTACTGGTGTTAACCCTAATTATAATGCTGTATGGTACCAATACAAGAATACTACTGGTACAAACCCTAATTTTAAGAATACTACTGCTCCCAAAATAAATTTCAAAAATACTACTGGTAGTAACTCTAAAAATACTACTGGTCATTCTAAACATGGTAAGTACCCAAATACTACTGGTCCATCAGTAGTAAAGTATTCAAAAGCTAAAAATCATGGGTATAAACCAAAGTCAGTAGGAAATTCTCACACCAGTAGTAACTACAAAAGGGCAGTAGTAAAACAAAACACCAGTACTAAACAAGTATGGGTACCAAAAGTGTTTAAAGTTAAATCTCCCAAAGCTTATTTCTCAAAGGATGAACCCAAGACATATAAAGCTTGGGTTCCCAAACTTAACTAATCCTTTACTCAATTGTGCAGAGCATTCAGATCCCAGAAGAAGGAAGAACATGGCATATTGATAGTGGATGCTCAAGGCACATGACTGGAAATCTGCAAATTCTTAAGGATTTCAAGTCATTTGATGGAGGATATGTGGCATTTGGTGAGAATCCCCAAGGAGGTAAGATTACAGGTAAAGGTACTGTTACTAATGGAAAAATTACCTTTGATGATGTATTTTATGTAGCTGAATTAAAATACAATCTTGTCAGTGTGTCTCAAGTTTGTGATAAAAAGAACAAGATTCTTTTCACAGACATTGAGTGCATCATTCTTTCTCCTGATTTTATTTTAGATGAAAAATATGTTGTTTTAAGAACTCCAAGGAGAAACAATGTGTATTGCCTAGATATAGGGGGAGAACTCATTTCTACAAATGAGGTCAACTGTTTTATATCCAAGGCAAACACCACTGAATCAGAACTATGGCATAGAAGGATGTGTCACACAAATTTTAAAAACATGAATAACTTAGTAAAAAGAAATCTGGTCATTGGACTACCTCAAAAACAATTCATGTGTGATCATCATTGTGTTGCATGCCTAAAAGGTAAACAACACAAGACTTCTCATAAGTCCAAAATTGTTAACTCTATTTCTGTTCCTTTACAGCTCTTACATATGGACCTTTTTGGACCAACAAATGTAATGAGTATTGGAAAGAAACAATATTGTCTTGTTATTACTGATGACTTTTCCAGATATACATGGGTTTTCTTTCTCAGGACAAAGGATGAAACAAGTGAACTCATCAAGAACTTAATTGTTAAACTGGAGAACTCATCTGATCAAAAAGTTAAAGCCATAAGATGTGACAATGGCACAGAATTTAAGAATACTAACTTAATTAACTTTTGTGATCTTAAAGGTATTGACAGGCAATACAGCTCACCCAGAACTCCACAACAAAATGGTGTAGCTGAAAGAAGAAATAGAACCATCATTGAAGCAGCAAGATCAATGCTTGCAGACTCAAAATTACCAATCACTTTTTGGGCAGAAGCTGTCAATACTGCTTGTTACGTTCAAAACAGAGTATTAATAGTGAAGCCACACTTTAAAACACCATATGAACTTTTTAATAAAAGAAAACCTTCTATAAATTTCTTAAAATCATTTGGTTGTCCTTGTACTATTTTGATTACAAGAGAACAAATTGGTAAGTTTGACTGCAAAGCTGATGATGGAATATTTGTGGGATACTCTACTCAAAGTAAATCATACAGAGTGTTCAACAAAAGATTAAGAATAATTGAAGAAAGCATTAATGTATCCTTTAATGAAAACATTGCTAATGAACAAGGAAATGGTCCAGATTGGCTATTCAACATAGACAATCTAACCAAATCCTTTAATTCTAATATGAATTTCAATACAGGTAATTCAAACTGTCACAATCAAAAGGAAGGAACATCATCAGTTAATACTGGTCAAGAAAAGATGAGATACATAATAGTTGATACTGCTCCCATAGTTAATACTGATGTCAGTAATAACTCAAATATTGAAAGCAGTAGTAACTCTGAGAATGAGGACAGTAGTAATTCAAATACTACTGGTACCAGTAATAGTACTCAAAATACTACTGGTCCCAATAATAACCTAGATTCTCAAGATACTACTGATACCAGTAACAACTTCAATACTACTGATCTCAATGAAGATGATAGCAGTAGTAACTCTGACCAAGATAATGATGAACCAAATACTAATGACAATGAAGGATCTCAAGAAGAACAACTACCTGAGGCAAATGAGTCCAACCTTGAAAATCAACTAGTGGTTGATAAAGCTACAACAACAAGGACTCAAAAGAACCATCCATTAGACCTTGTTCTAAGTGATGTTAACTCACCACTTCAAACAAGAAGCAAATTAAACAAAAGTTTAACTGCAAATATGTGTAACATAAGCTTAATTGCTAATGAATGTATGTATGAATGCTTTCTGTCTCAGGATGAACCAAAGAAGATTCAACAAGCAATGAAGGACTCAAACTGGATTGAGGCAATGCAAGAAGAGCTTCTTCAATTCAAGTTACAAGCTGTTTGGACACTTGTACCTCTACCAAAAGGAAAAAGAGCCATTGGAACCAGATGGATCTTTAGAAATAAGAAAGATGAAAGAGGCATAGTGATCAAGAACAAAGCCAGACTTGTAGCCCAAGGATACACTCAAGAAGAAGGTATAGACTATGATGAAGTATATGCTCCTGTTGCCAGAATTGAAGCTATAAGAATATTCCTAGCATATGCTTCATTCAAAAGGTTTAAAGTCTATCAAATGGATGTGAAGAGTGCTTTCCTGTATGGGAAGATTGAAGAAGAAGTTTATGTTTGCCAACCTCCAGGATTTGAAGATCCAAAACATGGTGATTATGTGTTCAAACTTGATAAAGCTCTTTATGGCCTACATCAGGCACCAAGAGCATGGTATGACACACTATCATCATATTTATTAAAGAACAATTTCAAAAGAGGAGCCATTGATAAAACTCTATTCACAAAGAAAGTTAAAGATGATATCCTACTGGTACAAATCTATGTAGATGATATCATCTTTGGCTCAACCAATGATTTACTATGCAAAGAATTTGAAGAACTGATGCAGATTAAATTCAAGATGAGCTCTATGGGTCCAATGAATTTCTTCCTTGGACTCCAGGTTAGTCAAAGAACAGATGGTATTTTGATTAATCAATCAAAATATGTGAAAGACATCTTGGAAAAGTTTGATATGAAAGACTGTAAGAGTGCAAGTACTCCAATGGAAACACACAAACACCTACATCCTGATATTGAGGGGGAGGATGTAGATGAACACTTATATAGATCAATGATAGGTTCGTTGATGTACTTAACTGCATCAAGACCTGATATTATGTATAGTGTTTGTGTGTGTGCAAGGTATCAAGCAAGACCTAAAGAACTACACTTGCAAGCTGTCAAAAGAATATTCAGATACTTGAAAGGCAAACCATCACTTGGTCTATGGTATCCACATGATTCACCCTTTGAACTCATAGCCTACACAGATAGTGACTATGGAGGTGAATGTCAAGACAGAAAATCCACTACTGGTGGATGTCAATTCTTTGGATCAAGACTGGTGTCATGGCAATGTAAGAAACAAACAAATGTATCAACATCAACTGCTGAAGCAGAATATGTAGCTGCATCTGCTTGTTGTGCTCAAGTACTATGGATTCAAAACCAGCTCCTAGACTTTGGTATCTCTATCCTTAAAACTCCTATTTTTATTGACAATCAAAGTGCTATTAGTATTGTGAACAATCCAGTAAAAACACTCAAAAACCAAACACATTGAAATACGATTTCATTTTATAAGAGATTGCAATGAAAAGAAATTAATCAAAGTAGTTAAAATTCATACTGATGATCAATTAGCAGATCTTTTTACAAAAGCATTTGATGTAGGAAGATTTAACTTTTTGGTTAGCAGTATTGGAATGATTTTAATAAACTAAGTCTCTTAAAATCATGTGTAAAGTTTTTGTTGTAAATTATTATTTATTCACTTAAGTGTTTTACTACTGGTATTTCTGTACTACTGGTGTGTAGGTATGTGCACAAAATACTACTGGTAGCTTATTACTACTGATGTGTATTAGGTTTACATAAATACTACTGGTATGTCAGTACTACTGGTGTTCACATATACTACTGGTCTTGTGTGTTAGTAATTACTACTGATGTCCTTAGTTACTACTGGTGTCAAAACCATGAGTTACTACTGATGTTTGTGATTACTACTGACGTTTCTTACTGGCATATCATTTACTACTGGTCCTTCAAAATCAAAATTACCATACTAACCCCCATGAAAATAACCGTTATGTTATGATTCGAAGGGCAATTTAGTCTTTTTGTAGGTGAAATCAAAAGATATAAAAGGCGGAAATCGTTTAGTTTATCATTATCTTCACCTCGATCTGTCAAAACCTCTCAATAAACCCTAGTTTACGATCAAAAACCCATAGTCAGTAACAAAATTCCTGCAAAAAATTCAAAACGATGGCAACTCTACAATCTCTTGATGTGCAAACCGATCTGAAATATTCAGAATTTCACAATATGGTTGCCTTTTTAAAGAATCCCGACGGAACAAAAGATTTCCGTCCAATCGTCAAATTCTTGAGAAATTCTTACATACAGTTCGCTCTAACTGTAAAACCAAAATCATATCAAAAGCACTTAATTGATTTTTGGACAAATGCTGAACGAGTTGAAGGGTCAACAATGCCCATGATCAAATCAACTGTCGATGGAAAGACTATCACCATCACAGAAGAATCCATCAGAAATCACCTTCAACTACATGATGATACATGTATGACCACTCTTCCTAAAGAAACTATTATTTCAAACTTACAAAGAATGGGTTATGAAGGAAGACTAGACATAGTCACATTTCAAAAAGGTCTTCTTTCACCCCAGTGGAAATACCTTGTTCACACTATTCAACACTGTATTTCTCCAAAAAGAAGTACTTGGAATGAGTTCAATAAATCAATAGCATCTGCTGTTGTTTGTTTGTGCACAGATCAAGTCTTCAATTTCTCAAAAATGATTTTTGAAGGAATGCTTGGAAACCTATCCTCATCAAAATTTTTAATGTATCCAAGATTCCTATCTCATATTTTCAACTGTGAAATTCAGGTTCTATCTGAACATAAAAATCTTTTTCTCTTTCCTAAATTAAACAAAAAGGTGTATGCTAATATGAGAAAACAATTTAAGTTTTCGGGCAAGGAAACCCCTCTGTTTCCTAACATGATCCAAGATCACACACAAACTGGAGAGGGTTCAATCATTGCTACAACCCAAATTGAACCTCAACCCACTCCATCACCCCCAAATACAGCCCAAACACCACCCCAAACAGCCACTCAATCACCCAACTTAGAAGTCCTGAATGTGTCCCAGGAACTTGATATAACTCTGCAGAGTGCTACTCTTCACTCTGTGGAAGACCTACCAGACAAAACCAAAAACATTTCCTCAATTTATAAAAGAAAGAAACTTTCTTCAAAGGACACCAGGGGACAAATAGAGTCACACCCCAGGCTCAAAGAGTTGTCCTCCAAGGAGGAGAGAGGACATGAGGGGAGGGCTTTCACTACTGATGCCCCAAAGGTGGGTGCACAGGATAGTGAAAACATCTTTAGGACCCAAACCTCGGCAACTTTGAGTGATGACTCTTTTGAGGAATTACTCAAAGGACCCCGGTGCCAAGAAACCACAAGGGGGGGCATCTCTGCTTCTTCTAGGAAGAAGAGGATGTCTAAAAGACCCAATGAATCACCAAGAAGTGATGAGGGCAGAAGTATTGATTTGACGGATAGGATGGAAAACCTTCAAACCAAAGTACCAGTTAGTGAGCCCGATGATCTTGCTAGATGGAGTGAGGGCAGTATTAAAATCCAACAATTGACGGCTAAAGTGGATTCCTTGGAATCCACTGTACAAGATTGTCTTTATTATCAAACAAATCAAGGAAAAACTATGGCTGCTATGAAAAGAAATGTCAATATCATCAACAAAAGAATGAGACAATATGAACTTAGGCTTCATCAACAATCAAAGCTTATCAGGAACTTGAAAAAGAGGATTGATGATAGTGAGGCTCCTCCAGTTGAGCTCACTAAGGGGGAGAAGGATAACATACAGACAATGATTGATGAATCCATTGCAGCAGCAGCTTCCTCCCTCTTGAATTTAAAAGAAACAGAAGTTAATGAAGGCCCAGAGATGATGATTACAGAAGATGAGCCCATTACTACTGCTACAATGGAAGAACAAGTTGAAACAGAGATACCAGTAGTAACTCCTACTACTGATGATATAGCAGTAGTAAGTCAAGAAGAGGAATTAACTGCACTAAACACTACTGATGCCCTATCAGTAGTAACTCATGAAGTAACACCAGTAATAACCACCTTGGTTACTACTGAAGAAGAAATTCCTGAATTTCCTGAACTCATTGATGCTAGAAAACATGTCATCATTACCAAACCACCAACTCCTACTCAACCACTTATCATACCTGACATTGATGATAATGTGAATTGGTTTGAGGTAGATGAATGTACCCTTCCTCCTCACCCAAAAATATTACCAGAAGAAGATCTAAAATTGTTTTATCCAAAGTTACTAATGACTGGTATTCCTGACATGAAATACACTCCACCTCCATCAATTTTGCCTGCTTGTGTTGGAAAGGGAAAAGAAATATATGATGATGATTATCCAAACAGGGCATTAGGGCATCACATGGTCAACAAAATCAACCATGTTAGAAAAGAGAAACAATCAAGATGGAGGATAAAACATAGAAGATTTCTGGAGAATGTAGCTATGTATCAAGCTATTGAGGAAAAGAAAAAGAAAAAGAAAACTGAAAAACCTCAAAAGACTGAAATACCTGAGTTAATGAAAGATGGTCAGATTGAAGCTCAATTGGCAGAATTTCGAAGATACAGAAAAGTAGAAGAGGAACATCTTGATTTGCTTGAAGAGCTAGTAGCTGAAAGCAAAAGAACTAAAAGTCCCTTAACAGATGATGTGTTTGAACAAAAAGCACTTATGATTGACTTTCTGAAGTCAAAAGGGCACAGTGCAAAATCTTTTGGCAGAATGAAGATGGTTACTATTATAGACAAATACTGTACTGCCAAGAAGAAAGATTTAATTGAACAAGAGGCTGAAGAAGAAAAGAAATTGAAAGCAGCAAAAACCTTAATCCCAATAAGTCCAAATTTAATTAAAGATAATAGTGTGTCTACTATTGGTGAATCCTCATCTCCCCAGACAAAGAAAAGAAAGAATGAAGCTCAAGAACAGAGTTTTCAAAAGAAAGCAAAACAAGAAAAAATTATACCTGTTCTTGAAGTACCTGTTGCTCCACTTCAAAATAACTCAATACTAAACTGGAAAGTCTTGCCCAATAATGCTCTATTAGTTGTAAGGGAAGACAAAATCATTCAAAAGTTTACTGGATGGCTACCTTTGATCAGATCCTGTACAAGAAGTGATGTGATTAAACTTCTGATCATTGGAAAACCAAGAATGTCAAAGAAATTTTGGAGAGAATCTGGAGCTGGATACTTAACAAGAATGATTGATGCAGCTTTTTATCCAGATAACTATCCAGAGTTATTTACAAATCCAGAAAATGTGTATGCATGGAATGTTCTCCCAACTTGCAATATGTATTTCTTTGAAAGATCAAGTAAAAATTGTGAGTTGTACTTATATGAAAGAGAATATCCTCACTCAGAAAAGGAAATGTATCAGATATTCATCAACACTCTAATGAAGCCCTTTGATGCTGTTATGTTCCAGAATAAATTGAATTATTTTATCAAGAAGAACAGCAAATACATAATTGAACAAAGACTTCAACAAAATCAAAGAACATTAGAAAGAAGAAAGAAAGAAGAAGAAGAACAGAAGAAACTTGATTGATTAAAACATAATCAATAAGTTTAGGGGGAGATTGTTGGAGCAAATCACAGATCAACTTAGTACTGATGCTGCAGTTCGTGATAATTATGTTTATTACTGATGGGGCAGAACATGTTACTACTGATGAAGTTGATACTGGTGTATACTATAACTAAAGTTACTACTGATCAATGCTTATTGAAGATACTACTGATCATTGTAGTTACTACTGACGATGTATCTGGACTTACTACTGATCACCAAGTTTACTACTGATCTTCATATTTACTACTGGTGATAAGTTTTACTACTGACAACGCATATTTGGAACAAATCAAGTCCGAGATCTTCGCAGAGATAGTTATAGAATGTAAATCAATGTATATCGTTTATAATTAGATGTAAATCGTATCCTAGAATAACTAGGGTAAATAGTTTAGCTTCAAGGACTATTATATATAGTTCCTTACGAATTGTAAACGTACGTGTGTATTGTTAACTCGATAATATACATTGAAGCTTTTTGTGAAACTGTGTTCTTAATATTCTTACATATTGTTCTTACAGTTCATCGTTCTTAATACATTGATATAGTGTTGATCCGCTGCAACTTCTATCATCAATTAGATCTAAGGTGTTTTATTAACTTGTATATAGTTAATCGATCCTGACAATGAGCTAATATAATCATGCCACATCCTTCCCAAATTCCACCCGGCCCACATACGACCCATAAGGTTTCCCATTAATACACTATTTCTTTATTCCACATGCCCATTTCTGTCTTATTTTATCTATTTCAATTATTGGGACTTTTTTTTTAAACCATTCTAAAGGCTATCACGGCATGAACATCTTCAAAAATAAATCTTAATTATTAGATTACTAGGGTCACGTCAAATTCCCTTTAAATGTCTAACATCATATCGCACCCTATTAAATTCATGTTAAACACTTCTCGCGCGCAACTAAAAGATTTTTGGGGTATTTTTTATTTTTTTGATAAATTGTTATTGCGAGATCGAAATGAATATTATAGAGATATAAAACCAGGGAGAGTAATTTTAATGTGAGTACTAAAACCATGTTAAAGAGCCACTTTAACGTGACTTTAGCCTCACACGATACCTAATGCTCTTAGAGCAAGTGTTAGGTGTGATACCCCATCATCATCGTCGTGACGCCACACTGGGGGTAGCTGCGGTCGTGGTGGTGAGGGCGCCTATGGTGGGTGTTTCGCGGCGTTGATGTGGAAAGTAGTTCTGTGTGATTATTAGTTATCTCATATTTTGTAATAGCAGTCACTCTACCGTTGGTAGAGATATAATTATCTACATCATACCTCCTTCATAACCCTCAGGGGCAGTCTAGAGTTTTTGGAAGCCCGGTACATTTTCTGAAAAATTAGGCCCCAAAACTTAAACAATTGAAAATTATAGTTGATATTATTCTACTATTTGATTTTCCCAGATCGCTTATGACTCCGGATGACTATTAATATTATAGTCTAACATTACTTGTGCCAATAGTTAACCTAGGCTAATACATATGCAACAAAATTATTGGACCCCTAATTTTGACAGGCCGTATTCACATACATATTTTGAACACCCCTTGAGCCGCCCTGATGACCCTCATTTGAATAAATTATGTAGCATATTTTTGTCGTCTTGTTATAGCTTGTTGACAAAGAAAAATCTACACAAGAAAGTAGTTCGAATTAAAACCCTTGATGTGTTAAATCTAGTTATAAAAATGTTTCCTTAATACTACTAATCTAGAATACCACATTCATAGGCTAGTATACCTAATCGTGGGTAATATAGTTTAGGTAAGTATTTCGGGTTATCGTATCCGCAGGGAACAGCTAAACTGATTCGTAAAATTAGAACTAAGTGAATTAATCTAAAAGTAATGATTTAAAAAGGGCTTTTCTTTTATCAACTAAAATTATTAAAAAGATTAAACTAAAATAAAATTACTTTTAGAGAATTGTTTTAAAGAGATTTAAAAGGGTATTCACCATGATTGAATCCATCAAGGTCTATGTCTGGTTGTGAAGCCCCGATTACTTCTAATGTTCTAGAGGTCACGGTATTAGATTCCTCTCAATTCTGTTTAATAAACTAGACACAACTAATAGGAATTCCTTCTCTCAAAAGTTGTAATCTAATCACACCTCGTGTTGTCGATTTTAATAGGTTTGGATCACCTAAACCCTCTAACCTAGAACTTCCGTTACTACGGTTAGACATCCGATTACCCTAACTTATTGGAATCTAATTTCAATCCCTATTCCTAGTGAATTGTCATCTATGTCACTTGAGTGAAAAGATGATGATATTAATAACTAGTTCAAGTGTTGTCAATAGTTAAACTAATCACCATTAAACAAATTAAATGACAAAGATCTAAGGCTAAAACCAAAAGATTAAATTACTAATCAACAATTGTTCAAACAAAAGAAAGTTAATCCTAAAATTAACCAAACATAGACCTAAAATTCTTCAAAACATAGTGAATAAAAGGGTCTAGTACATATCAAACATCAAACAAACACAAAAAGTTGAAAACATGATTAATAAGAACAAGAATTAAACCAAAAAGTTGTTGATGTAGGATGTCTTAAATCTCCAACCCAAATTCGATCGTATGCGACTGTTTGCCATGGGTTCTCTTTTCGTTCCTCTATCCACAGCCTAAGGGGCTGTGGGTTTTTTTCCGTAACCTCCAAAAATACGTCCAACTCGTAAAAAACTCTATATATGTTAATTGTCCTGCTCTCTTTTTATTTGTGGTATAACTCCCCTAGTAACCGACTTCATTTAATTTCTTTTGAGATGTGGGCTTCACAATTTTTTAATTCTCGTGAATGTGGACCGGTTTCTTTATTTGCCACAAAATTCACTTGTGACCTCAATCTCCTAACATATACGTGGCCTTCTAAAACCATATGTACTCCAATATATAAATTGCCACCTAACTTAATTATTTTCCAAGTTAATTGACTTAGAACACTTAGATTTTAATGTGATATCCCTTTTGTGCTCTTGACCGAACATCTTCGTGGCATGACCAAATCTGGTCGTGTCTTTTCACGTCACAAGCAGTAGTGTATTCAGACATTCTTCTTTCTAACGTGTATTTGGCCCGTTTGTTATCTACTTTGGAGTTATGACCTGCAGTTTACAAATATATAATGATTAGGCATGAAAAGCTTTATTTTCCTTAATAATAATGCATAAATGTATAATATTGACGGATAAAAACATGTCTAAATCCGTCAATATCAACCCTAGTACCTCAAATTCTGTTATGGTCAAGCAGCTTATCTCATAATACTGGTTACTGATACTATTTTTCCACCAGAAAGTTTTATAGATTATGACACACAATTTTTCAACCTTTGATAAAGAGAATTCATTTATGTACCACAACTTTTACTTCCTATACCACAACGTACAAGTTTTACAGTTAACTGTACACGTATGTTAAGCAACAGTTGTGGTAGATGAATTAAAAATTGTGGTAGGAAAATCACTCCCTTTTAGTTTCTTTACCCCAACTCCCACCATTTTTTAATAAACTACTTATTTTTTACGACCTAAATGAAAAAGATGTGCACAAAGTGTAGAATTATACAAAAGCAAATTCTCTTCGTAGCTCCAAGAATCCTCACATATCAATAGTCCAAACTCTTGATATGTTAATTAGCATACGTCTCTGTTTGCATGTTATGATCAAAAAATGTCTGATTCAAATTTATTATAATCTAGTTATATTATGATTCAAAGTTAATTATAATCAATTATTTAAAAATATTCCATGGACACATTGGATCATTATCTTACAGTGTAAAAAAATTTTACGAAATTTAATAAGCTTTAGAGAAATATGGTCTAGTTATTATTCGTTATTGTTCTAGAAAAATTTTATAAATCC
Source organism: Calendula officinalis (assembly GCA_963853835.1). Taxonomy (NCBI): domain Eukaryota; kingdom Viridiplantae; phylum Streptophyta; class Magnoliopsida; order Asterales; family Asteraceae; genus Calendula; species Calendula officinalis. The sequence goes on along the minus strand of OY970827.1, from coordinate 75,307,838 downwards.
TAACTGCGAATTAAAACTATTAAATCATATATATTCACAAGTTAAAATCTTCATATATTTTAGTATTTCGGATTAATTAAAAATGTGATGCATGCGGTAGAGTCTCGAGGTATGTTATTTTGACGAGACAAGTCAAAGATTTGTGGTTTGGTAAGCTTCCATTATAATTACTTCAAACCAACCATCAAATTGACCACCGCATTATACATTTATATGTGATATCTTATACTATCTGTAATTAGTTTGACTAAACACATTATAAAACTCAATTATTTGGGGGACAGAGTGTGGGACGCTATCCTTACGCTGAGTCTTGAGACCATTTGTTAGGATGAAAAATTCTGAATAGCATGAAACTCAATATTAAATCGACGCGAATATAAACATGTTCGAGGTGTAGGAAAAAAATTACCAGATGAAAGTTCCTTTTTTCTTTCATTCACAGAATTTGTGTTTTATTATAATTTACCATGATTATGGGTATTTGTTAAATAAACGATTACTAAAAGAATTATTTATGCTATTCGTGTGAATCGACAGATTCAATTTATGTTATCTCGTTCTTAGTCTACATTACCATTGAACTTTGATTTGGCAATTGCAGTTGATCTGCTAGGCATGTATCACTTTTTTTCTTCTAATTTTGAAATACAAGTCTCAAAGATGAGTTTCCATGTCATTTGGCCCAATAAAATTTAATGGTTCATATTCGCAGCCCGTATGCTACTAGGGTGGCCCAGTAGTCTCCCCATCTATAGCGGGCCTAGAGAAGAGAGCCCATGCCCATTGTTGAAAAAGAAAGTTTGGTTCTCTTAAATGAATTATTATATCAAATGCCATCATTTAATAATAGGAAGTGATTTAATTTTCACACTACAATTTTTATTGCATGTACTACAATCATTGCTTAATTTGTGTATAGCTTAGCTATCAAATTTGTATTGTATGGTATAAATATTAAAAATTGCAGTGTAGAAATGAATTTCTTTTATTAATGACATGGATAAATAGACTTGTAAATCTTCGTTTGAAGTGGTTATTGTTTCCATTCTTTAGACGTTGTGACGTTATAGAAATGAGATTACCTTTCAGTCAAAGATGCCTAGATAAAATACCTCGGGTGATGATATTCGATTTCTCAGTTTTAAAAATTGGTTTTGCTACTAAATTAACTAATATCCTAAATACGGTTGAGCTGGTCGGATCGAGTTAGCCGACTAGTTAAACAAGATAACAGTAATTTTGAGTATTTATGATAACAAATTACGTAAATGATGTAAATTGCCAAAAAAAAAAAAAAAAAAACTAAGAAAATGCAAAATAATTATCAAAAAAAATAAAAATCAAAACCTATATTTCAACTAAGATTATCATTGAACTCCAAAACCTTCATAAAAATACATGGGTATTTTGAGAAATGTTATTACTTTCTACAATTTGTGTCTACTTATCTTCCTACATATATCATCTTGTGGTAAGTAGCAAGATAAAGTAGGCAAGAGATTTTATCTATATTTCTTTTTGAAAAAAACGGTTTTTTTTTTCCGGTTCAGCCCGGTTTTTATGTCCAACAAGTCGATTCCGGTCGAGTTATAGCCATCAATTTAACTGGCTCATTCTGACCACCTACCTTCTTGTTTTCGAATTCAACCGGTTGGTAACACACTAGTTATGAAACGATTAGAACAATATGATCTCCAATTACTTATAATATAAGTTATATAATTAATATATTCTAACACGGCATTCAATTTATTGTCGGAAAATAGAGTAGGGCTGAGCATGAGTTAAAAATTAAAATAGACCGGTCCGGACCGAGTCAGGGTACCAATTGTAGGAAAACCAGCAAGTATATTTATGTAGAAAATGTGGGCCCGATTGGTCAAAGTTTGGGCCAACTAAATTTGATGGGCTCTCTCTTAAAAAAATTGCTCAAATATAATGCATGTTTTTTTTTTTTGGTTCTTTAATCATCCATTTGGGCCTTATATCTATGTAGAAAATTTCTACTAGAAATCGAGATCTGCTACTTTTTTACTATTTTATTAGCTATGTACTTCCTACATTGAACACCGGTCAGACCAAAGACCGGACTGCCTGGTAGCGGTTCAGGTCGGTCCCGGTTTAGTTGGTAGATTTTAGTTATTTTTATTTCTAGATGTGGCAATTTAAACTCCCCTACTTAGTTGGTAGATTTTAGTTAATTTTATTTCTAACACGTCGGATGAGTAAAATATATTGAAAAAATTGGCCAAAATGGAAACATGGCGAACATGTCAAAACTTGCCTAAATTGTATTTTTAACTCACATACCCTCTTAAACCCCTTTTTTTATTAAATAATTTACTTTCGTAATAATACATATTTAATAAGGGTGATTTTCCTACCACATCTTTTGAGTATTATACCACAATATGTGCATTAAATGCTTGTATAGTTTGCAGGAATAGTTGTACATTGTGGTAGGAGTATCAAAATTCAAAAGTTGTGGTATGAAAACTAATTCCCATATTTAATACATTAGTTATTAATAAGTTTTATGAAAAGAAGTGTTCCAAGCAAAGACGTATTTGTATTTTTTTTAATGACCCTAATCCGAGCTCGCCAAGCTGTTTTGGGGCAGACATTATATGCCAACTGATCCAGCATAATTTTGATTTCCCCATTTGTGGATGTGCCCCAAATGAATTTTCGCCTTAATTTATTAATTTCGTCAATTACTCTTTGTGGGGCTAGGTACAAAGAAATGAAATATAGAGGTAGACTTCCAATTACGGATTTACATATAGTAAACCTACCACCAAAAGAGAGATTTTTTCCCTTCCATTTAGATAATTTTGATAATCACCGGTTTCCAACTCTTAGCTAAACTCATATTTACACCCATTATCAATCCAAGGTAAGTAAATGGCAATTTTGCTTGCTCACATGTGAGAAGAGAAGAGAATTGCTGCTAGGTATCATCTTCTAAAACACCAATACCGAATACCTTGCATTTAGAGTAGTTGACCTTTAATCCTGATGCTAGATAAAAGTAGTTTTAAATTCTTTTTAAATTTTGAGCGTTTGAGACTAACCATTTCCCTATAAATATAACATCGTCGGCATAAAGCAAGTGCGAGACAATCACCATATGGTTTATTTAAGGGAATTAATTTGTGTACTACTTTTTTTATACATATACCACACAGTACAAATATTACTACAGACTATACAAACACATAATGCAACTATTGTGGTCTATGAATTAAAAGATGTGCGTAAAAATCACCCCCTTTTATATAAAATATAGACCCTAAGAAAAGAAACATTTGGAACCAACAACCTTGAATTGTACCGGTATACCACCACCTTCCACCTAAAATGCAAAAAGACAAATTACTTAATCTGACCATCAACAAAGTGCAACTTGGTTAACTTATTGCTCAACTTGGATGATGAAAAGCTTAGTGCCAGTATCATAGTTTAAATAGAATTGATAATCCCCTCAATATAGAAGTTATGCACCTTTTCTAAGTTGACTTTTCTTTCTAGAATTGGTGGTGTAGGCCATTGGCTAAAAAAATATGAGGTTAGTGATGAAAAGAGTGTGCTGTTTTATGATGAAAGGTGTTTTCATTCATGACACTTATGATTGTGGCTCTTGACCTTCTAGTACACACATGACAAAATGTTTCTTTAAATTAGGGCTAAAATGTATATAGATTATATTACGTTTAGTACAAGTATATCACAGATATCATCTTTATCCGGTAACTGACTAATTGGTATATATGTTTCCAACTATCGTAATATTTTTATGTAGCGTGTCAAAAAAATTGAAAAATAACCATTCGAAAAGGTTATTATTTGTTGACTTTTGTAGAATTTAAGAGTTATATGTAACGAATGAAATCGTATTTTTTTTTTAACTTTTTTGTATAGTTGTAAATGTTAATGGTGTCTTTATATGAGAAAAAAGATCTCGTTTTCAATGGCTAGAATGTTGTGGTCATAGTGTCCAACCATTGTGCTTATGCACGAAATAACATGGTGGTTGTGTTGGTTGGGTGAGGTCCATTCCAAAGCACTTACTTATTCTATCTTGCCACTTGTGTATGGATTTTAAGTTAAGTCGTGTATTTTGTAATCAAATTTCGTTATAAAATTGTATTGTTATCTACTAAATCTTATTACTTACACTTGTATTGATCAATTGAGTGAAAAGATAAATAGGAAGATTTGGTAGAAAAAAAATGAAACTACTATTTAGTTCTTACAAAAAAAACAAAAAACCAATTTAAAAACCAATATAATGATTTGGTTATTTTCCAAACCAATATAAAAAACCAAATATCCGAACTAAATAGTCTAATCTGAATTATCTAATTGGACAATTTAATTATTTGAAAATAGTGAAAACCATATAAGTCAGTCTTGCACCATAACTCATGCCTTCAACGGGAATATCAAATATGCTCTAACCAACAAAGCTACATACCATGGCACCATGCCATGGGATGATAATTGACTCGTAACATAACCAAATTATTTTATAAAGATTCTACACTTCGTCTGCTAAGTCGGCTAGGTTTGACTGGTATTATAACCTTTTTTTATTTTATTGATGAGTTTATAGTTTATACTATATATAAACTCAAGTTGGTAACACGAAAAATGAACTTATAGAATCGTCGAATTTTCGACACTAAAAGTATGTAATATTATATGGCACTTACTCATAGGGGTGAGTGCGGTCCAGAAACCGAACTAAACCGAAACCGAAAACGATGAATTTTCAAAACCGGAACCGAACCGTTACATGTTTTCAGTTTTGGTTTGGTTCGGTTACTCACAAGTTTAAAATAAACATTCTAAAACACTAAAACTAAAATAATTACGAATTTTGCTAATTATGTCTTTTAAAAATTATGGTTAACAGATAACTTTATGTTTAAAATGCGACTATATTAACTATAAACACAACCTTTTAACGGCACTAACCACTCTAGAGTGTTTATGATCTAAAAATTACTTTTTAAGAACGTTATATTCCAATTTTTTTTTAATAAGCTAACTTGCTAGTCGTGAGTTTAATTCTATTTATTAATCATGTTTGTTAATGGTCGGAGACAATAAATTTTATTTATTATTATTTATCCTCTGAAAATAATGTGTTTGATTTTGATATGATGAGGAGGCTGCCACCCTTATAAGTTATGCATGAGTCCTTTTCATCTTCCTTTTTTTTCTTTGTTCTTAAAAGGGTGAAAAATAACATTAAAACGAAACACCAAAAAATAGTGGCGGATCAGGACCAAAATATAGGGTTAGCATAATTTTTCTCTCACATAATATATATAATAAGATTATTATTAAAAAAATGTATAGTTTAATTAACTTAGAGATTACCATTTAGAGGTGTCCTTTTCGTTGATGCATTTTCATTAACTTAGAGATCTATAGCAACCGAGCATGGCCTAACCTCGAAATAACAAAATCTGATCCATGTAATTTGTTGATATTTGAGATTCGGTGTCGCAACGTAAACCAATTCCATAAAAAAAATTCGAAATTATGCAGTATGCAATGTGTTTTAGGTGTAAAAATGGTCGGTTAATGAATTTTTTTTAAATTATACCATCTTTTTTTCAATAAATTATTTCTTTCAAACAACTACGGTCCATCACCACGAGTTCCTGAGTCCATCACCACACAAAGCGAGCCGAGAAAGCCTAAAAGAAAACGGGGAAACAACTAATCGCTCGAAGCAAATCAGGACATAAATTATCGATGTAATTTTATAAGTAAAAAGCATACTTGAAATATTAAGTAAACCATATGAACCACCTGTATAATTTTCATTTATTTTATGCACGTTTATTTTTTTATTGTTAACATTTAGTTATGCGTTCATAATGCTATAAAACATGTTTGCTTTACATTTTGGAACTTAGTTTTTGTTTATATGAGTTTTGGTAGCCTTTCAATGTACATGGGTACCCCATGACTCATGACACCAATGAGCAAAAACAATTGGTATGTCGTCTCATTTGTAACCTAACAGTCTACATTCTATAATCTATAATTTATTTATACTAACTAATAAAATACTAATTAATATAACTAAAATTCTTGTTACATATCACTCAATTGACTATTCACTTCACCTTTTGATATGTCACCTTTTCTCGAGCTGGTTCTCGATTCCCATTTTTTGTCTTTTTCGGTTCTCGGTCTTTTCGGTTCAAGTTTTTTAGTTCGAACTAGAATTTGAATTTGGCAATTTCGAGTCTAATTCAAGATGTAGTTTATGTTGATGATGTAATTTTTGGTTCTAAACCCGAAATAACCGGACTGAATCGGAACCGGAACCCTTATTTCGGTCCAATTCTCAATTCTTCGTATTATTGTATTTTTCGATTTCGGGTTTTTCAATTCCGCTTCGGTTCTAGAAGACTGGAACCAAATACATCCCTACTTCTCCTATGGCAATAGTAACCTTTTTATTTAGTTATTAAACTTTTAGGAAATTGAGTTTGTTGATGTGACCTAAAAGACGAGGTGTCAATAAAAGGAGGACACACAATGAAGAAATGTTTCAAAAATAGACATTAAAAGAGAAAAGAAAAATGAGAAGAAAAAGAAAAAGAAAGGTGTCGGATGAAACATCCTTTTCATTTCCATACTCTCACCGACGACATCCCACTTTAGTCCTTACCGACACTTTGGCATGCCTCTCAATTCATTTAAATATCAAATCAGCCATAAAAAAGAAAATTAACAATTAACTTCTTATCTAATTGTAGTTATAGGTGAAGAAAATATTTTCACATATGTGAAAGAAATGAAGGTAAGTTTATTAGGTTAAACGGAAAAATATTTAATTGTAACTACAAAGGTATTCTTGCGTTGACTTCAGCCTACCTGCAATATAGGTGATCACTTTGGAATTAATCGACTCTTAAAGCGAGTTTGAAACACAAATTGCGAAGAAAAAAAAATAGTTTGCCAGTTTTCCTTTTTCAAAATGGAGATGTATGAAAAAATTGAATGTTAAAAGTTTGGACAATCGGACCAAAGGTAAAATCTATATTATTTAAAGGGATAATTATTTTTATATCCTTGTAAAACTCATAAATTATTTTTATATCCTTCTCAAATTCATAAATCAACTCTATATCCTTCTGAACTTTATAATTATTTTCATATCCTTCAAACCTGTAAAACTCTTTTTTATGTCTAAAATCTATTTTACTATTTATTAAATCGTGATAATATCAATAATACAGACAATTAGATAAGAAGTTAATATAAAAAAGTTACAATATTTTTCCATATATTATTAAAAAAACTATTAATATAACAAAACCAAAATTATAATTTATTTCCCTCACTTACTTCCTTTCCTCTCTCACTCTCTCTCTCTCTCTACCTTACCGATCTCCACCTTCTCGGTTAATCGAACAGAATGTAGAAATACACAAACTTAAGAGGCATGTAAATGGTGGTGACAACGGTGTCAGTTTGGGGATGTGAATTAACAAGCCGTAAGTAGGGTTCTTAGAAAGAATTTAAATTAATATTGTTTAAATTTAGACACAGTATTTTTGAACATTCATTTTTTATTCGAACTTTTATCCATCATTACTTTAAGACTATGCGTAATGGGTGACCACTGTTTCAGTGGTCACTCCTGACACATCAGCGCCACATCAGCTCGATAAAACACATTACAAACTCCGACCGAATCCACGTAACCAGACGACCAGACCGGTCCCCTTTGAAAAAATCCATCCCCTTTGAAAATCAGACGACCCACAAGGGTCATGTGGCCGACCATTGAGCTCGAGCGACGCGTCGCAGGGGTGGGCTCGTAAGGGTTGGGATGCGTCCCATACAGTGCCACATATGGGAGACGGAGGTCCGCGACCATTGATTTAATTGTGCGTTACAGACAGTCTAAGAGTTATCAAAGACGATTTATTCGCTAACATCAACCACATTGGGTGAAGCTAGAGTTAGGTGCATCACATGTCTCGTTCCACATACCTCCTTATTTTGTATGAGAGTTTTCATCGATTATATTCACAAGATCTCAGTCTATTATCATATTATATGATTTTTTTTTTTAATATAACGTGAATATAACACGTTTCCACCACACAGTTACACATGATATTGTTGCCACAAATTGGCTCTAAAATACCTAAGAATGAAACAAAATCCTATTGCCACGATATCGACATCTAGTCACCTTTGTTGATGTAATTATAGTTGACTAACTATGAAACAAATGAAACATTAAAAGAAGGTTAGCTATTTTATATAAAAAAAAAGAAGTGATTTTGGGACCACATAAATTACTCTAAACATCACAACCACTGTTTTATAGTATTTGTGCAATATGTTTTAAAGCTTGTACAATGTGGTAAGTGAATCAATTTATATGGTCCCAAAATCACTACCCATAAAAAAAATATAATAAGATGTAGAGACATAATAGTAATTCAAATTGTTTTAAAATTAAGTTTCTATTAAAAAATGTTATTTTTTCTATATGTAGTTAAGATAACCATACCCGTTACAAGGAAAACAAAAACAAGGAAAACAAAAAACACTTACTTTGTTATAATTTACATACCACACTATAAATTTGATAAATATTTACTTAGTAGTATGATTGAACTATTGATATCTAAGAAGCCATTTAGAAGTATTTTTCAATTATATATATATCCCTCCATACTAAAAATTTAAACAAGGTGGTGACGATTATAGGCGGGAGGTAATAAAGAGACAAAAAAATGAAACCGACGATTTTTCTTGTTCAAAGGTGTTTGTTCATATGACTTTTTGACGCCTACCAAATTATTTATCCATTTTTTAAAGACCAAGAAGTTGCACATGTCTCACGTGTTTTTAAGTAAATGACCTTTATTATTTATAAAATAAACTGTTTATGGTTTTCAATTTCATTATAAAGAGACAAATATTATTTCAAGTATATATTTTTATACGTACAAATGTACAATGCTGATTTATGAAAGGGACAGGATACACGATTTGAAATATTGATGTAGAGTTATAAACAAAAATACTGATTGAACCGTTGATTCTCATATTTTAAGAATAATCTATTTGAAAAGCCACGTTAATTTAAAGAATGTCATAAATTCTCTGTTTAAAATTGGTTCAACTCAAAAACACATTTTTTTAAAGAAAATAAGCATTTATTAATATTCAAAACTAAAACTTAAAGTATATTAAAGAAACCTGAAATAGGCCTATTTCCCATTACGTCTTGCTTTGCAGCATGGCACTTATTTTTTTAGGTAAGTATAAAAAGGAAAATGATAATGACAATTCTTAGTACAGTCTTTAAGGGGTAGTTGAATGCATAAATCGTTTGTATTTTTATTAGTGGGAGATGATTCCTAAAATGCAGGGGGCAGTTATTGATTTTTGCACAAATTTTGATGCATATTTTAGCTTCTTATTAACAGCTCTTAGGGCTGTCATTATTATTTCTCATATAAAAATAACATAGTGTATTTGTTTTATAGCCATATGAATTCGGAAAATTTTGATTTTAATTAATTAATTTTATTTAAATAAATGAAGAGATATTAGATCACAAGAACCAAACCTTTGACAATGAATTGAAAGCAATTGATTAAAGAGAAAATCTGTTGAAAAAGTAATGTGGTTATCACTTGTCATAATGTATCATAAATATCGCATATGGATTGCAATGGATTTGGGGACATAATGAGGTACCAACGAAATATAAGTCAAAAGGTCAAACCGCCGGTAAGTAAAGGCAGAATGTACTTACCAGTCCTTGTACTTTTTTATTATAACATTTTAAGCACCAAACTTCAAGAAAATGTTTAGACCCTCGATTTTTTTCTTATACGTCGTTTGCTTCTTTGAGGTTTTTAATACTTAAACAGGTAAACGGAAAAGTGATCCATATTCTCTGAGTTTGAGTATGAATATGGATTCAGATTTTGTATAGATTCAAGTATTAAACACTGTAAACTTATTAGAAGTTATTTTCAATTAAAAAGAAACAAAACAAAATTATTCAGTATTTACTTGTTTTATTTTTTCATGGATATTTTGGATATCCGATTATCTGAAATTTCTGAAAATTACTATCCGAATCTGAACGGATATGCGAAATTTGGATAATTTAGTATCAATTTTTTAGGATTTTTAGCTGATAAATTTGGATGCGGGTAATTTTAAACACCCCTATATAATACGAGTCGAGTAGTATGAAAAAATATACCTCATCTTTTTTGTCATGAGCTTCGAGTAACAATGTTTTCCAACAAGATATGAAATCATTACCTATTTGGTAAAGACCATCTACAAAATTAAAAGTAAAAAACCAAGTTAATTGACATTAAGAGAAACAAAAGTAGCGTGTAAATGAACAAAATTCTAAATGCAGGGTAGAAAATGTATAGTGCAAAACTAAAGGGTTTAATTAGCAATATTCAGCCCAACCTAACTGAAGAAAGTCAATGACGGTAGAAAAAAGCAAAGGGTCCACGGAAATAATAAGATCCAAATCATCCACAAAATAAACAGCCCCACGGCCTTTTGTAGACGTGTCACATTTCCCGATAATATGATTATAAAATCCTGGTATATATTTTTGAGATTTTAATCTTCTAATTTAAAGAATTTTTTTAATGTGTAATGGCTTCTATTATTTGTGTTTATTTATGTGTCTACTCAAAATAATGAATTATATAAGAAAAAAATTAGTTAATTATCAATGTTATTATGTGATAAGTAAGAACATAAAATAAACACAATAATAGACATTAATACTATTTATCAAGTTTAAATTAGTAATACGGTTTTTGCAAAAGTACAATTCACGTAATTTTAAGGTATATAGGCGTGTGAGAATATTTTACAAATATGTTTGAAATTAAGTTACCGCATGTCAATTTTAAGCGTCTTTATGGTAATTAAAGTACTCAAAACGTAATATATATAAATTAATTAAAATGTAGATCATTAGGTGCAACGTTTTAAAAAACGTATGACGTCGCGTGGTGGTATCATCAAACCTTAAGACTTAAACCTTACGAGTCTAGCGAGTAATGATGTTATTAGATCTTTTGTTTTATGTGATATTCATATGTGAAATTCATAAAAAAAAAAATTTAATTTAAATTTATAATTATACTAGCCGGGTACCCGCGCAATGCGGCGGCGGGTACCCTGTGATTATATTTGATAACGACCAATTGGTAGGTGATGGTGACTGTAATGACGATGGCTAGTAGTGACAGTGGTCACGGGTGTTGGGTGGTGGCGGTAACTTCAACTTTTTAAGATTTAAGAGATTAAGAAAGATAATTTTTTGTCAAGTAAGAAACATATGGTCTAGTAGCTCAGTTAGTTAGGACATATTTTATTTTAATAAATTATATTTTAATACAAGAATACCCGTACAATGCGGCAACGAATACCCAAAACTATAAGTTTGCGGCGACCAAATGTTGCTATGTTATACATTTTTTCTAATAAGCAAATGTGTTGTCCGATCTTTAAGTCAATCCATTTAGGAAATAATACTCAGATCTATTATAATACTACAAATTAGGTGTGAGCATTCAGGTAGAAAAAAACCGAACCGAATCAAACAACTACAAGTAATAAAATCAAGTGTTTGGCAAATTCTAATTATTTAATAAAATCAATACAGAACATAACCATTTTAAAGTTTCAAAACACAAATCCAAACAGTCCAAAACATGTGAAATCATGCCCACCTGTAATACAATCTCCATCTAAATACCCGAGCTCCAAAAGGTACCGCAAAATTGCCAGTGTTCCTCAATCTAAACAAAATTAAAAAAGAACCATGAGGAAAAAGAACAAATAATATACAAGTTATTTTCTCCTTATATTATGAAAGAACACTTCACACCTTTGAGAACACATTTGCCATGGCCCACAATTAACATCATGCACAAAATACATTTGTGCATCCCCTTTGTATAGATATACAATCATCATCTACACACAACATAAGCCAAAATTACTGTTCATGTTGAAGTATGTTAGATTGAATTTTGTAATAATTAACTTATTAAAGTAATATTCTTTACCACAAGCAAGATCTGCAGAGTGAATTAGCGTGTTCTTTGAATTCTTTAAGTGACTCTGTCAGTAGTGGAATCGAACCCTGAATTCACCGAATATTAAGCATTATTAGTTTAATATATGGAAACTTTTCAAGTCTTAAATTCGTATTGTGTTCATCTGACTAAAAAGCACAAGTTTTTCTTTCATGAAAGATCATATAAATCTAATTGATGAAGATAGATTTGCATTAGGTTACTTGAAAATATTAACTACTGGCCATGAAAAAACATGTTGACAAATGGTAAAAAAGCTCGTTTCCTAGTTTGACATTAACCAAGCGAATGAAGAAACACTCACCAAAAAGATGATATCAAATACATGTATATTATTCAGGTCAAAAAGTAACAACAAAATAAATCAATAAATCTAAATATTGATCTAACCTTCCCGTAAGAAGTGTTCCCGTACACCCAAAATTGTTGGGGCCCTCACTACATGACCTTCATTAAAATCTTCAAGCAGGTTACACATTTTGAAAGCTTCACCAAGTAGTTGTCCTGAAACATAGCAAAATAAAACAATTTTTTTAAGTCAACAATAAAAAATAAAAATTCATAGTGGTATTTAAAAATGTATACCCGGTTTATATCAACAATCTGAAGAGCTTCCACTCTCGTAAATGTTATGGAATGGTTTTGATTCTCATGCTTCCCTTCTCCCATTTTTGTTGAGCCATGCAACTTTATCCTGTAAATTTCCTTCAAGAAGAACAAGGATACATACAACAATATATACTATATACCAATATCATGTTCTTATAGAGAGACATTGAAAATAAAAAACAACCTGATCACGATTATCTACAGCTTTAATCAACACAGAGCTGAACTTTTGTGAAAACTTACTCGTCGATCGGAGGTTGGATTGTCGGAGGTCGCCTGTATGTGAATGTATGCATTAATGGCTTTTGAAAAGGGAATTCAATTACTATTATGTATCTTCTGGAATCAAAAGCTGGATGAAACCTGTAACTTAGCTCATTCGTCTTGTATTTATAGGGTTTAGAAACCCTTAAGTTGAAGAGGCTGATTTCTTGAATTGAGGTGGGCATTTGAAAGGGGTTATTGCAGAATCGAGGTGGGTAGAGAAATCAAGGGAAGCAATGTGTTATCTGTAAACGTGATTGCAACTTCCGAGGCTGGTAGACGAAGATCGAGGGAAGCATTAACGTCTGTGATAGGGGGTATTTGAAAGGGCGTGTGTTTATTCTAGAATGCCGAAATTGGAAACAATTTATTGGTATGTGTTTTCAATTTTAAACGCAAGCAGCTCCTAGAGCAGGTGGTTTATTGCATGACATATGAGCAGGAGGTCACGGGTTCGAGGTATGGCTTCTCCTTTTTTTCTTGAGTTTCTTGAAATCTCAAAATAGAAAGAAAGTGGCTGAATTTTCTAAAAGGTATTTATGGAAAGGGCCTAAATGCTTTATAAAGTAGTAGAGATATTACAATTGCCTTACGCCACCTTATCGTGTCGTATTTACTGTCAAGCCTTACATTACATCCATAAACTATTTCATACGACGGAGTCGTGCTTAGGCGTTGTCATGACACATTTTTTAGAAAATTGATTAGGGGTGGAGTGAGCAATTGTAATATTGTATAATATTTTATGCAAATTAAGCACCGCGTGTCAACAAGTAAGCATGTCTACATGTCGGCATTTTAGAAAGACATGTGTCATAATAGTTGATACATTAAATGAAAAAAGCACTCTATAAATACAGAAATAAATGCATCTTAGTAATTAGTTGCCACTCCTTTTTTTTTTTTTTTTGAACAGCGACAAAGGAAATCGGGCGAGAGGTTCGGCAAAGTCATCGTCCCCGACCACGAAAACCCGAGAACTAGAAATAAAAAATCTAGTAAGGGGCTAGCACCACATTATAAAAAGAACAAACAAATAGGAAAAAACACCATAAAAACAGAAGACTTACAAAAGTAAAACAACCCCTAACCACAAAAAAACAATTAAAAGAAACATGTCTTCGAACCAGTCAACACACCTTTTAGGGGAAATATGTTCTCTAGCATTTAATATCTTGTGTTCAGTTTCAATGGAGTTTATCCTCAGCTAGTATAGATAACTAAGATCGTTGTGAACTAGTGATATCATTAGTTTATATCACCTGTCATTAAAGTAGAAGTTTATATGTTAGAGTAGAGTTGTATTATAGCAAGTCCAAAGGTTTTGCATAGTTCCAAAGAATAAATCATAGCCATTGGATCAAAATGGTCAAGATCAAATCCCCCACCTACAGCCACCGCCGGCCGCCGCCTCCGGCCACCGGCCGCCGCCGACCACCGCCGCTCGCCGCCGTCTGCCACCGTCCGCCGCTGGTGGCCGGCGACCGGCGGCGGTGCTGGCTGACAGTGAAGGTGCTGGTGGTAATGGGGGTGGTGGTGATATTGATGTATTGAAACACATGTGCTTCACTAAAACACATCATATTACTTCGAAGTACATGTGTTTCAGGTCACGAAACACATGTGTTTCAAGTCACTAAAAACATGAGTTCCTAAACACACAGGAGAGCATACGAAGCACATGTGCTTCATTACTTGAAACACATGTGCTTGGCTGTACATATACACTCCTTTATTTTCAAAAGACCTGTTATTAGTGAAGCACATGTGCTTCTAGCTTACAAACACATGTGTTTCATTACTTGAAACACATGTGTTTGGCTGTACATATACACTCATTTATTTTCAAAAGACTTGTTATTAGTGAAGCACATGTGCTTCTAGCTTACAAACACATGTGCTTCATTACTTGAAACACATGTTCTTGGCTGTACATATAAACTCATTTATTTTCAAAACAACTGTTATTAGTGAAACACATGTGCTTCTTGTAACGAAACTGTTGGAATATGCTTCACGTACATGACATATAGTTATATGGCTAGACGTATGTGAGCCTAAAGGGTCACACACTTATACACCAAACACCATTTAATATATATAATATAATTATGGTAATTATATTATTTATATAAATTATGATTACTTGGCTAGTTATGTTTTAATTAATTGTTAAGTTAAAACGTATTAGTGAGTAATCTAAAGAATCAAAAGTACACGGGACTAAGTGTCATATCTCATAACTTGTAATTATGGATATATACTTAGATTAGGGAGTAAGAAAGATTAACCCTAATCTCTCCCACTCCCAACATACGGCCGCAACCTCAAATATTATAAACGGAGTTGTGTGTTTTTTTGAAGGGGGTAGTACACGTACGCACAAATAAAAGAAATTGTCAAAGGTTTTCAAGGTGTGCTTGTACACGCCTAATTGAAAGAATTCTTTTGAGTTTTATAATATTTGGACGTGCAAAATATCTTTTGCTTTCTTGAGCAAGGGACTAGCATCTCGATTGGTGTTCTTGATATGATGTAGTGTGGATACCATTAGAGGAATTCTACATTGAATTTTTGGAGTTCTTCATCCTTATTCATTGGTATAATCAAAGGCTTCAAGGGTATGATTTCCATCCTAACTCTTTGATATTATTGCTTAATTACTTTGTCAATATGGAAATCCGTTATTAGTGATTAAATAAATTAGCGTTTTACTTGATTAAACCGTAAATCACTAACAAAAACACATGTGTTTCAAGTCATGAAACACATGTGCTTGACTGTACATATATACTTCTTTATTTTCAAAACACACATGTTTCAAAAAGTGAAAGACATGTGTTTCAAACACATGTGCTTCCAGTCACGACCACCACCACCGGCGACCACCTCCGGCCGCCGTACGCATCGCTGCTGTCCGCCGATGTCCGCCGCCTCCGGCCGCCGTCTTCGGCCGCCGGAGGTGGGTGGGGTATTGATGTATTGAAGCACATGTGTTTGTAGTGGTGGTGGTTGTTTGAATCTTGATCTTGACCATTTACTTTTTCTTAATCCAAGGGCTAATAATTTCTCTTGGGACTAAATAAAATTAATGGACTACCTTGAACATACCACTGTTAGAGTATCCCGATGATTAACCTCACAATAATTTACTTCCTCCGTATCAAAATAAGTGACACACTTTCCATTTTGGGGTGTATCAAAATAAGTGACACACTTTGAAAACTTTCCTTATTTGGTAAAAATAGTGGGACCCATACCCACTAACTATCCACTTTAATAAAGTGAAATTACCCTCATACCCTTACTTTTACTTTTAAAACTCATTAATATCACTTTATTCATGTAAGTTGTGGGACCCATTCTCCACTAACTATGTACTTTAATCTATTTTAACCTCTACTTTAATCTTTTACCTCAAAAAACGTGTAAGCCAATTTGTGTCACTTATTTTGATACGGAGGAAGTATTATTTTTAACACATTAACTTTCTACTAACTAAATACCTATTCATAAAAAGTCCCCTATTAGTTAACCTTTCCAAAAGTTTTTTCTTACATATATTACTAATTTACCTTAATTTATCTCAAATGTTTTATTAATGCTCCTCACATATATAATTTGATAATTTTTATAGCATATAATAAAATTTTGAATTTTTAAAACGACTCACCCAAAAATATTATAATACTTGATATTAATATTAAAATAGATAAAAATATTACATTGCAAATAATAAAGGATTCACATGTAAATATATTCAATTCATTTTTTATCCAATTTTCACGGATCTTTATCTATATTTCTTTTTTATTTATAAAATAAAAAGAATCTTATTTAGAGAAAAAATAGATAATGAATAAGAAATAATAATTAGTTTTGAGCAATAGATGTCTTTCACATCCAACTATAACAACGAGCAACTTCTTCATTTTTAAATGGTAGTTCCAAAAAAACGTACTTCGATATCAAAAAAGCGTATTCGTAAAAATATTTGGAAAATGAAAGGATATAATGCGGCCTTAAAAGCTTTGTCATTAAGGAAATCTCTTTCTATCGGTAATTTAAAAAGCTTTTTTGCACGACAAACAAATAAGTCCTAAAAAATTGGAATAATCAGAATGTAGAGTTTAGAATGTAAAAGTAATAAATATAGGAACTAAAGTAATCAAACATTAAATTTATTTGTTCCTATTTATTTTCCTACTCATTAGATCAAGATATGCGTAAACAAAACACAAAGGATAATATCACGTTAAAGAATTTATAGATTAGATGTATTATCTTATCAAGTGGGTAGGAAGATAAGTATGAACAAATAATAGAAATAAATATCATTTTTCTTACCACTTTTAAAAAACCGATAGAATAATTATATCGCTTCAAATTTAACCCCTTTATATGACATTTTATATTTGTATTTTCCACCCCAAAATTCAACAGTTTCGTTGAATCCTTCCATACAAATAAAAGTCTACAACTCAAATAGATTGTCATGTAACGAATATGAAAAAATAATAAAGTAAATTAAAAGATATCTTCATTAAATTCATGCAGAGAATATATAAAAAAAAATAGTAAATTAAATTCAAATATCTTCTTCAAACATACATGAATAATCAATTTAATTTTTCTTACGTGACGGTGAGATTACAAAATTAAATACTCGTTACTACCAACAATAAAAAGCAAAATCACGTACAAATACTCATCTAGCACCACCACGTGTACAATACGCTTAGCCACTTGTACATTACTCTCCTCTATAACTTTTCTTCCCTTCACCCATACTCATTTCTCTCAGTGCGTGTGTGTGAAAACTCTACAGTCTTAAATTACAAGAGACTACAATTTCAAGCAATCTCAATTTCTCTCTCTAGATCTCTTTCTCTCTCTAGGTTTCTTTCTCTTCCCCTATAAATTAGGAGGGAGGAGAGAGAGACGATTCAAAAGGAACAGTACTGGCCTGGTTAAAGAGTATTGTACCGAGTCAACTCAGAAGACGGAATCGGAAGAAAAGTGAACGGAAAGAGAAACGGAATCTTATGAATTTGTTGCAGAAAATGGTTTTTCCAGTTAGACGTGTGTGGCTTGCAGTTGCTGCTCGTGTTAAATCACGTAACAACGGTTAGTTTCTTTTTTCTAATTTCTAATTTCTGTACGATCTAATTAATTTACTGCATCGATTGATCGATTTGTAAGAATTTGAAGAATAAGTTTTTGAGATTCAAAATTTTGTCAGAATTATGATGAACGAGTATTTCTGTGATTAATTTGCTGATCGAGCGAATTGTAGAGTATATATAAATAGCTTTTTAAGCTTCAAATTCATGTTAGAATCGAAGTTATTTGCATCGCGATGAACTTGTTTTTGTGGATTTTTTTGAAAATTACTGATCCAGTGAATTATAGGATTCAAACGAGAATTGAAACTACAAATTTTTGGAAGAAAATTGAATTTCTTAATCGACATGAGCAATTTCGATTGTCTGAAAAATAGCTTTGATTATTGATAATTTATGTGGTTTTCAAGTATTTACGGTTTTATTTTGATTTTGAAAATGAAAACTAATCGAACGACTAATTATAAGATTTTAAAATTAATTTTTACATCATATTTTTTGATATATTAATAACTGTACAAGTATTCTTGTAAATTATATAAAAATATATAAAACAACTATTGTAATATATGAATTAAAATTTTAAAAGATGTAATGTAAAAATTACCGATTTAGGATTTAGAAGAGTAGTTGGAGAAAACATTCTCTAATTAAATCAATTGAGGCTCTAAAACGAAAACAATTGGAGGTCTTAAAAATATTAATTAATTAATGAGTTTTGATAATGACAGATAATAATAATAATAATAATAATAATAATAATAATAATAATAATAATAATAATAATAATGGATTTGCTAACCATTGCCCTTAGGGTAATGGTTAAGAATGATTAAAGTGATTAATGTACAGCAAAGAAAACATAATTAATTAAAGTTGGTTAATAAAATGCATGGGGGTGGTTTTTTATTAGGTAGTTTACAATCAATTTAAGCCACAAAATTTTCTTAACCATTGCCCTTAGGGCACTTATTATCATTTCGCTAATAATAATAATAATAATAATTCATTGACCGTTAACTTTTTTCTATAATTCAAAGAATGCTGAATTATTATATTCTTATACTTTGACAAGATTTTTAATCTAAAAATTCTGTCGGCGATTTGAATTTATTACATTGAAATAATATTTATTTTAAATTTTTATAAATGTTGAATGTGGTTATAATTAGAAGTACATAGTCTCGTGAGTGTGTTGAAGACACGCACCTTTGTTATACATACTTTAATGCGGGTATACGAGCTTTAATGGTGGTTTCTTTTTGTCAAAATGGTTTTTTTTTTCTTTTTTGTTTCTTTTTCTTTTTTGGAAAATGATTCTAAAGTATTTCTTGATTGTTCTTTAACTTTAACCCGAAAAGAAGAGATAAAAGATTCTACATTTTGTTTGGATTAAAAGGTTACTAATAATTGCATAAATTTTAAAACACAAAATAAATACATTTATTAAATACAATCCAAAATAAGAAAATCTTAATAATTAATAACAAAATAAATCCATGAATTCAATGCAAAATCACATTTTTTTTAACATAGGTTAGAATCAGGGGTTCGAGTCCCGTCGTGTACGTAGGTGGTAATTAGGATTAAATTATGATATTCCGTTAAAAAAAAAATACTCCCTTCGTCCCACAAAAAACTTCCCATTTCACTCTAAATTTTTGTCCCACAAAAAAACTTCTCATTTCCCATATTTGATGGGCTCCACACAATAAAAAACTATTATTACTAAAGTCTCCACCACTAATATCCACTAACAATTTTTTTCTCTCCAATTCAACCTTATATTTTAGTCAAAAGTATTATCAACGGACCCCACCACTAACTATTACCTAAAAACTTGTGTAAAACCCAAATGAGAAGTTTTTTGTGGGATGGAGGGAGTAATAAATCCATGAATTCAATACAAAATCACATATTTTTTTAACATAGGTTAGAATCAGAGATTTTCTTATTGTTTTATATATTTGGAGACTAAATCAAAAAAATAAAAATAAAAAAATCCAATCACTAAGCTACCCTTTCTCATTGCAAAATGACATACTTCAATCAATTTCAAAACAAAGTTGCATACTTCCTCTCAATTCATTTTCTTTCTTGTTTTTTTCTTTTTGGCAAATTCTCATAATGCATAATTTGGTAGTTCTCTATTTTATTTTTATTGGACAAAGGTCACCTTTTCCAGAAGGGGAGTACACCAATTATTCCAACTGACAATCAAGTACTATTAGTCTAGTAGTGAACCACATAACCAAATCTTGTTTTTAGTTGATAGGTTTAATTTATTAATATATTTAGGCCACCTCATTTAAAAAGGAATTAAACTAAAACAATTTTATGAAAACTCATCATTTTGTTTATATAATATTTGTATAAGTTAACTAATTTCTCTCTTAATCTCCTGTTAATTATCAAGGTTAGTCATCAAGCATGATGTGACACATGACCAATAAATAAACATAAAAAAACATACGCCAAACATATGTCAAAAGAATAGATTATATACATGCTGTTTAATATTGACTTGATCAATTAAATGATAAAATAATTTAGAAAAATAATATTTTTTTCTACCTTTCTTCGTATTCATATGTCTACGCATTTTTAAATTTGAAATATTTCGACCACTAATTCTCTTTCCTATCATCCATTGGTTTTGACACTTGTAATGATCAAATAAGTAGGAATATGAGTAAAAAGAAATACCATTACTCAGTAATTTAATGTCGTAATTTATTCTCTTCATTAATTTGCTACACAATAGATAAAGATGAATAAAAAAGGAGTGTATGTGACCGCTCTTGATTCTAACAACCTTAAAAAAGATAAGGTTGATTGTAATTAGTGGTTATTAATAGAGATTAGCAAATAACAACCGAGACCGAATAATTGGTCCTTTATATGTATCGTATCAAACTGGTACCAAATTCAGTACTTGGTAATACTCGGTGTTCGATTTCGATCTAAAAGAAATTCGATACCCTTGGTCCGGTACATGACGAGTACCATGATGAACAAATCCAAGCCAATATGAGAACCAAACTGGTCCCATACCGGGACCAGCTTACAGTACTTGGTACTGCTTTTAGGACCAGTTCTATACCGATATGATACCATGCTAATCCCTAAAATATAAGTTAAAACTTGATATGATACCATGCTAATCCCTAAAATATAAATTAAAACTTGATATGATACCATGCTCATCCCTCAAATATGAATCAAAACTTGATTGCAATTTTCTTTTTTATCCATAAAATATCTCAAAGAGTCCCACTATGGATTCCCACCGATGCTATTGATTTGATGACTTGTAACTACACTTCTAACTAACAATCATCTAGGGTGATCTTACCGAACCTTCATAATATCTCACATAATTCGTTTAGACAAATTTCGTAATTTAATATTATACTTTAGAAATGGTTCACTTATGTAATCTAATTTTTTATATCCAATTAGGTAATTAAAGTTTGTCCTTGTCTTGCAACTATTATCCAGTAACTAACCTAAATGATTACTTCTTGTTTACATCTATATTCGTATCAAAATAGTCAATTTTAGAAGCTTTAAATATCAGATATAGTCGAACAAACATGTAGTTATCAAAATAGACCACTTTACGAGTATATTCTACTATTCTATGACATGTGATCAAGAATTCAATACCCTTTTTATTTGGATTCTTTGCCTAATTTGGACCAGGTGGATGTGATCCAACAGTATGATATAGGCCAAAATAAATGTTAATATTCTGAACTTAGACAAGTTTTTCAACTATCATGAACTATTAAATGTACAGTATGGTATCTTGAATTTGACAAATTGGTCAATTTATTACCCGACCCATTAATTTGATCATCATTTCTTACTTGACATACTTTTGTTGGAGCTTTTGGTGGATTGAAATATATACGTTCATCTTAATATATTGACATTAGAAGCAAATCACATGAAAAAACAAGATCAAATTAGTAAGTCAAAGTATTAAGTCAATCATTTTGTCAAGTTCAAAGTATCATGTTGAAGCATTAGACCACTAGTAACGCGTGACCAAACAATTGGTCGTGACCTCCACATCATCACCAAACGACCCCCCCCCCCCCCCCCCCCCCCCCCCTTACGCCCACACCAACCCGACGCGTCCTATGTGCGTATCGGTCGTCCAGACGACCGATCAATTTTCAAAGGGGGGAGGTTTTTTCAAAGGGGAATGATTTGGTCGCCTGGTTACGTGTGTTTGGTCGGGCTGATGTGGCGCATAGGTGGCAGGGGTGACCAAACTTAGTTTGGTCACCCATTACGGGTAGTCTTAGTAGTCAGTGTAGTAAAAGACATAGTTAACCAAATTCAGGATAC
This sequence comes from Calendula officinalis, assembly GCA_963853835.1. Taxonomy (NCBI): domain Eukaryota; kingdom Viridiplantae; phylum Streptophyta; class Magnoliopsida; order Asterales; family Asteraceae; genus Calendula; species Calendula officinalis. The sequence continues at coordinate 75,285,334 of OY970827.1, read as the reverse complement.
TAAAATGCATTTTATCCTATAATATAAGTGTTAAGTGCACGTACAGAAACTTATTTTCGGTTTATATGTAGTAGAATGTACTTTCAAAATCAAAGTGCATAGAATCCGGTATGAGTTAACACTTCATGGTTATGTCGTACTATTCATAGCCCCTTGTTTAACTAAAAACTTGTAGCATTTCCCATACAATAAAATGACTAAAATTACGTTCCTTTTACAATTTACTAACAATTAACTCATATCCTAACGGTATCTACTTTAAACTTCTAGAAAATTAAACTAATATCGTCTTTTTTTGGCTAGGTGGCGGGCTTTTGAAGCTACACGATGATATACAAACATGCGGGTACGAGGATGTACAAGTAATGTGGGAAATGCTTCATAGAACCGAATCCGAATTAACATCAAACAATCATCGAAAACGTAAAACAAAATCATTTTGGAAGATTTTCGTATGGCACAACAATACTTGTTCATCACCTTTCACCATTGACCATGCTTAACAAAAGTCAAAGTCGGTGTCACCTTACTACCCTGCAAAAAAAATATTACTATTACTATTACTATTATCGTATAATATCGTATAGTATGATTTTGATATGGTCTCGACTGGCTATATGTGGAACTAGTGCTAAATGGAAGCACTAGTGCCGTGATAGTAAAGTCGGCTTTTTGTAAATATATTATGCTTTTTTGTTCAAGATCGAAATCAAATCATACAAAAATAACATAAGTTAAAGATGTATATGTTGGTTATGCAACATTTTACTTGAATAAAACATGTGATGTCTTTTATACAACATGATTACTTGTGTTGAACCTCGTTTTTGTCGTTTTAATTTTCACGTGACCGATTTTACTTTTATAACGACACCTGGATTTACCCGTGGTATAAACCGAATGCAAGTCAATGTCAGTCAATATTGGCATTAGAATAAAATAGATAGAATGTATACGGGAGGTAACCTTACTAGTGTAACAACTTTATAGGTCACCTAAATATGTATCAGTTAAATCTAGAAAGAACATATTGTATGACAAAGATAAAGGTAAAACATTTGAAAGATAAAAAAATAATCATTGGATACTTTTTGCTAGGCGTGAGCATTTGGGCCGAAATAAGGAACCGAATAAAAAACATGTAATCGGTTTGTTTTTTGGTTTTGAGAATTCATCATTTCCGGTTTTAGTTCTATCGGTTTTCGCTTCCGTTCGATCTTTGGACAGGGGTGAGCATTTGAGCTAAAAAACTGAACCGAACCAAAACCGAAAAACATGTAATCTATTTGAAAATTCATCCTTTCGATTTCGGTTCGGTTTCTGGATCGCATTCACCCCTACTTTTTTTATTTTCTAAAGTAAAAAATTATCGAAAAATCAATAACTATAACGCAAGTAATGATAAACGTGAACGTTTTATTCAGATAATTTAAATTTAAATAACACTAATGTAACCCTAATATAGGGGAAACCCTAGCCCTAAATCCCTAACAAAAATGTTTAACAAAGATAAATCCCTAAACCTAAATTCCATAACAACAATGTTACCATAAACTAATATGACCAAAAACAGCAGAAAATTCATACCATTAAACAGCCGAAACAGCTGGTTTGCAAGCATCTGTTCCATATTTGGACACAAGTCAACACCAAAATGTATCGGTCAACGTGACTCAACGGTAATTCATATGCCTCTGCAAAAAAGATAACATAATCAAAACGTATATATTAAAAGTGATAAAAACAAATAAAGAAGCAAACGTACCTTATCTATGTACATATTCAGGCAATATTGCTTCTTCATCTACGCATTCAAGCAAGAAATATGTTAAACACTTTGATTAACTCAAAAATTTTAATTCCATAAAAAAAAATTTCCTCTAAATTACCCGATTGGCTAAACTTAAATTACAGTAAAAAAAATGAAGAGAAATTGATGCCTAATCATACAACAGAACAATCAAATATGGACTTTCACAAATTTACATCATTCCTCAAAAGCATGTGTACATATTTTCTCTAGCAATACGGGCCAATCTTCCCCGAGTAGTCTCGGGTTTAGCTCCATTGCAACCCTAAAGTCTAGTAAAGATATCGGGCTTTTTGACTCGTGTACTTGCATTTGATAATTATGGCCCGTTCTCACACCATTGACGGGTCGAAATTGAGACGGGCTGGTTTTAACCGGCCCATTACCCGACGCTGACCGTGCGCTATTAAGTTCACAACAAGACCGTATCAAACCCTTTAGATACGCATCGAGCCCGTTATTGAGCGCGTTTGCGCAATCTGTTGACACTGATTGGAGCCCGTGTGCTGCAGCCACGGGCTCCATGCGTGCGTGTAACATTATTGTTTCTGGTAAACTGTTGGTGTCTAATGCACCAACATATTTACTAGTAGGTGGGGCCTTACGAGCCCCACCTACACTCACCAGGCATAATGGGATTCCCAGTGGAGCATGTAACGGATTCCTGCTCCCGTATTTTGTATCTGATAATTTCGTTTGTTGATCCACATTCTCAAAAGAGGTATATTTTGACTTTTCGGTTGACCCGAGATCACTTTTATGGTCTATAGATCTTCTTTCACGGGACCCCGTTCTCGCCTTTCGCGGCGATGGTAACAAAATGTCTCCATTTGGTAAAGCAGGTCGATTTGACCCATGGTTTATCGACCCGTTTTGATGGTAAACTCCTTCTGATGGTTTCTTGTTTCCAATTGGGATCTTTTCTGTACATGCATTCCTTAAAATCGAACGAATTAACTGATTATGAAGTGGAATACCATCTCTCCCAATCGTTTTTATACATATTTTATCAAATTCAACCTTACTTAACTTCAAACTCAAAAACTTATTCAAGTAATCAAAGTATTGTTTGGATTTCTCGGGTCCAACCTTCCTGATTATTTGACTTTTCAATTCAGCAAGATTGACCCATGAATGCTGCAGTGGTGGTTGCATTTCTCAATACAAAATTTCCATAAAACACTCAAAAAGGTTATCAATTTCTCAGTTCAACACATAAAAACCTAAACCCCTAATTTGATCAACTAAATTAGAGTTTCACACTTTCACTATATCTGCAAAATCTCGTCTTCCAGAATAAATTCAATCCGTTTAACAACAATCCACAAGATGAATAACGAAAACACATCATGAATAAACCCTAATTAGAGTTTCAGTAGCCAAAAACAGAAGTAAACTAACTCTCCCTCCAAAACTCAGTTCCTAAATTATTCAAATTCCACTTCACCAACACACAATCCCTAACCTCAATCGTATTTACATCACAAAAAATCCATCAATTTTCAAAATTGAATGCCTCCTTTGAGCTCAAATTATGTCCACAAATCACCATACTACAAGCTTCCAATTCCAATAACCATTTGGAATTTATACTTCAAAACTCAAATGGAACTAAATTAATCAATCAATTGAACTTTGCAGACTTCCAAACAGCAAATTCGACAAATTTAATCGGAATTGGGGGAATCAAAATGACAGCGGATTGAGGAGATTTAAGCTTCTAATCAACTTTCACAAAAAATAGAAATTGGTAAACCTGACCTTATTGTATCTGTACCAAAATTTAGATTCAGAAAACCAAAAGTGTTGGATTTAACAATCTTCAAACTGATTTTGATCGTTGGAACGCAAACAAATTGCAACAGCTTTCAATTGTGGAATCAATTTGTTGAATTTCTGTTCAATTTCACAGCGGCATTTATGTTTTCTCCGGCTGATTTTTCCTGCAGGTTGATTTTGAATCAGAGCTTGAAGAAAGCCCTCTTTGTGTTTCTCTGATCGCTCGCTCTCTCTCTCTCTCTCTCTCTCTCTCTCTCTCTCTCTCTCTCTCTCTCTCTCTCTCTCTCTCTCTCTCTCTCTTCGCTTTCTCTCTCTACTTTCTTATTCCGACTCGTTTATTTAATTACAAAAAAGGTCTTTCTCTTTTGATATATGCATATTACCCCCTGTTATTTTATTATTATTAGCTTATTTAAGTTTTGATAAGTCTATAATCCTATTATTTCTTACTTATGAGCTTATAAACTTAAAGTTACTAACATAAATTAACTAACAAGTTCAAGAGCTTATAAGCCCGTGTTAAATGAGCTTAAAGACTAATCAAAACTTAAATAAGTTAGCAAGTCGTAAAATATGTTTGTATAAAGTTTGTACATATATGGATTCGTGTCTGGTTTTGACCCGATGTTCTTTCCTAGTACAAACGATGGAAAACCTAGTTAAATTTATACGAAAGGGCAGAAAGGAAAATAACATTTGTGAGAGCGTTAATGTTGATGAAGCAAATCACTTTCACTAAAATAAGTAAGGAGATGCTAAATAATTCATTTCATTATTTACTTGTTTATTGATGTTATATTTAAATAAACTAATATATGATACATAGTTATAAGTTTAGATATAAATACCGAGAGAACATGTAAACATGCGAATTTGAAAAGTGGTTGATGGTAATTCATGAGACTGATTACGAATGTGTTGATGGCATTATTTTGTTGCTCATAAGACTGAGAGAACATGTACAAATTAAAGTCGATCATCACTCATTCCTAAATGAAGTTGGTATTATTCTGTAATTAAATTTCTTTAAATATTTTTTTATTATAACACGCTTTTTATCCGTGTATGTATATGATCAAGAAAGAACAAAAGAGGTTTCAAATCCTCGGTTTTGGGTCCTACAAGAAACTATTAGATGGTTGTCTAGCTAACAAGACACCTTCAAACTGGCTTGAACCCATGTCTTAGAGCGGCTTCCCAAACCGAATCAAGTCGGTCAACATCGATCGCACCAACTTCGTGGTGTGTCCAACCTTCGAGAAGATGGACGATTCCACCCGCATGACAAGCGTGAACCACACCTCTTTCCATTGTATACTGCACAAAGTTTTAAGGTTACATTTAACATTTATTTTCACGAAATTAGTGGCTACACATTTAGGCGGCGTATAAAGTCATTTAACTAGATTAGTAAAGTTAATGGAAAATGTTGAATAACTTCGTGTCGTCTTTATATATTGTCTCATTAATCAATAATTTACTTCGATTCAAAATAAGTGATATATTTTTCATTTTTGAGAGTTTTCAAAATAAGTGATACATTTTGATAATTTACCTAATTTGGTAAAAGATAGTGAGCCCAACAGCCCAACACCCATTAACTATTTTACTTAATATATTAAAATGACACAATTATCCTTACTTTTAATTTTAGAAAATCATTAAAATCACTTTATCCAAAAGGTATGAGAACTAACCACACTAACTATTCAATTTAATTTAACCCTTATTATAATTTTTGTCTTCAAAAAACGGTGAAATCAAAATTTATCACTTAATTTAAATCATAGCAAGTAGCAGTGCACAACAAACTCGAAACCAAAACTGAAACTAAAACCGAAACCGAAACCAGACCCAAAACCTTAAACCGAAACCAATCAAAACAGGTTTGACCGTAAGCGGTCCGGGTATTCACAAACCGGCCGGTTCCCATATTTAATATAACCGAAAAAATAACCGGTCTGAAACTCTAAAAATAACCGATTTTGACCGGTTAAAATAACCGAACCGGTTAGTAACCGAATCGAACCGGTTATAATAGGTTTGAGTTTTTATACCTTAAAACCGGTTAGAACCCGAACCGCTTATTGTCCACACCAGTTTCAACGTTCTGATAAAAAACCGGTTTCGGTTTCAAACCCGAACCGGTTTGGGTCAAAATCCGGTTTTGTGCATTCGAAGTAGTAAAATTTTTGCCTCGATTTCCAAACTCAACTAGTAACCTACAAGGGTAGTTTTGTCTTTTCACATTACCTCACATGCGCCTAGCCCTTGCACATCATCAGGAAGCTTCATGGCAGCAAGCTTACTATAAGTGCAGTCTCTTCGGTACTCGAACACCGGCGGAACCACAAACTGATGGAAATGTGTTCCGGGTGGTGCCCATCTTTGCTCTCTTGGTGTACTCCATTTGCCAAGAATCCAAGTCTAGTTACAATCACAAAAATACATTCTGAGTAAGTACATTTGTGGAATTACGTTTCTGCCCTTACTTGACTACCAACAAATTAAAGATCATTTAATCAATGAACATAATCTAACCTTGCAGTGTTTTGCCGCTTGAAACTTTGTTACTTGAATCAAATACTTTTGATTTTCCAATGGAGCTTCTTTTGAATACTTGTAAATCTCTCCGTTGACTGAGTAAGCATCTACATGAAGATTTAGTCGAACAAATCAAGATCCAAGCATATGAATGTAATTAGATGTAAGAAAATGGACTGGAAGGTCGGGATGGGTAACAAAGTCAAAATAAAAATTAGTAATATTTATGTTGTATAAATATCTAGTGTCAAAAATGATACCAAATCTTACATTGTTAAAATGTAAATATAATTTTTTGAATAAAACAACATAAAAATGAGAGTAAATTATACGGAAGGTCATGTGGTTTGCCACTTATTACACCCACAGTCCCCGAACTTCGTTTATTACACTGAAGGTCTCTGGTGTATACAATTTGTTACACCCATGATCCCTACTTCCCTTAACTTTTTGTAAATGACGAAAATACCCTTTTGGCCTTTTATAATAAAGCGAAGATAAGTGACTATGAATGTAATGAGTGATAAACCACATGGACCATCCGTGAAATTTACTCTATTAATTGATTTTTTTTCTTCTCTCTCTTTAATTCATGTTCTTCCGCCACATTCAGACTCACCACTCACATCTATCTCTTTGAATTTAAACATCAATCAATAACCATTATCGTTGCACCACCAACCCCCTAAAAATTCGATCCATCACCAACCCCTGCCTCCGGTTTCCTTCTCCAGTTCTTCCGAGCCAATGACGTTCTATCGACTAGAATTGATTTAGACAATTGATGCATGTCACCAGGGGATTTGGTGGTTTGCACACGCGGTGATTCAGACAATTGATGCAAGTCGCCAGAGGAGTTGGTGTTTTGCACACTCAGGTCGATAGAACGTCATCGGCGGCGAGACAACTGGAGATGGCAACCGTAGGCAGGGGTTGATTACGCGACGATAATGGTTATTGATTGAGGTTTGAATTCAAAGAGATAGCGGCGAGTGGTGAGTCTGAATGTGGCGGAAGAATATGAATAAAAGAGAGAAAAGAAAAAAAATCAATTAATAGAGTAAATTTCACAGATGGTCTCTGTGGTTTATCACTTATTACATTCATAGTCCCTTATCTTCGCTTTATTGCAAAAGACCAAAAGGGTATTTTCGTCATTTAGAAAAAGTTAAAGTCAACAAGGACCATGGGTGTAACAAATTGTATACACCAGCGATAAACGAAGTACATGGACTATGGTTGTAATAAGTGGTAAACCACATGACCCTCCATGTAATTTATTCTAAAAATGATAGTCACCTAATAAATCAACCTAATCCTTTAAAAATTGGATACATGTTCCATTTATTCTCTCTCCTTACACATATTGGCTTAAATTATTTATGACCAAGATTCTAACTTTACGACGAGCTAAGTAAAGGGCAATCGCTCTTCCGAGCTTTGAAGTAGCTCCCGTTAAGAACACCTCTTTGACATCTTGAGGAATCTCGTTAAGAATAACGGCTGCGGTTAACGTGTTTCCATGGACTACACGAACTTTAAGATTGGGAAGTTTTGTGACGAATAGTTTACCACCTCCATTTAGAGCTTCATTCTGTAGAATCACAAATTAAAGTTTAAAACTAAAGCCTTTTGATGCTTTTTCTCGCTCATTGGCGACGGGTTTTGTGAGTTGAAAAAAGCCTCATCGTTGACGATTTGCGACCAAATTTTTTCTACGGAATTAACTTTTATTTTTCAACAAAAATTTCTGTTGGAAATTAATCCATTACTAAAAATGTAAAAATAGCTTTAAGAAAATAGAAAACAAAAAAAAGTGACAGGAATTGCGTCGGAAATCCATCGCTATTGGCATTCATTTTAGCGACCAATATGATATAGCGACGACCAAAGGTGTATTTTCTGACGGTCCTCCAATGAAATCCCGTCGGGAATTCGTCACTGTTCCATTACATTTTTGTAACAGAATTCTGACAGCTTTCTCGTTGGTAAAAATATTTTTATAATTTTTTTTATTTCTTTGGAAATTGGTCGGCAACTAAACAACCATTCACAATTTGGGAAGAAAGTGATACAAACCTTATTCAAGGCGGCGAGACTAAGAACCTGAACACCAATCCTATCGGCTATTAGTATAGCTTCTTCAATTTGATTATTTATACCGTCTTTTGCAAATGGTAAAAAATACTACAATCATAAAACCGAAAATAAATAAAAAAGATATAACTTTATACCAAAGGGCTTATAACACAGCGGTAACTGGCGTTTTGGTGTTACACAAAAATAATTTAGAGGTGTTTGTGAGCCATTCAAAAGAAAACATAAGCCAAGGGTTATAAGGTACCATGAAACCAAATCTTGGTACAATCCAACTTTGAAGCAGTTTTCCTCTAAGATGACAGAAAGTGAGCAAAAAAGCTTTGGATTTAGCCCACATAATCAACACCACCATGAAAGCAAATGGCCAAATTGGGAACAAAATAACTTTTGTGGCAAATGGCCATGAGCTTAATGATCTAAAAACAAACGGAACATGCATTGATGACATGATATCAACCCCATGTGCAAGAAACACAAATTCTGGTGCTTTAGCTTTCTTGCCTACAATTAAAGAGAAACATGTATTCGGTACTTGAATTCAAGTATAGTTTAATTTGAGCTTAAAATATCTTTTTAAACAGTAGCGGAGTAAGTAAAACCAGATTAAATCCTATCCGATTTTTATAAAACCGGTTTTCGTACGTTAGGGAAAAACTGGATTGGATACAAATCCGATTTTGTGCAACTTTAATGGCCGTTATGTCACCTAATGAGGTCTGCGTGGCCAGTAGCAAAAAGTTAAAAATAATCACGCACCACCATTATAAATTTTTTGAGATTTTCTTTAACTTCATACAAAATTGTAATTTCCCTGTCCCATAAAAAATTCTTATTTCTATTATGCACAAGTTTTTAAGAAAAAGTTAGTGATAGACCACTGATATAAAATAAATAAGGTTAGTTTTGATTAAAAGATAAATCTCTTGGAAATAGTTTTTTTTTTATCAAAATATAGAGAAAACGTTCAAGTGGGTCCATCATTTTTACGAAGTCCCGAGGAACAAATATCAACCATTGATCAATAAGATTAAATGGTCAAGATTAATCACATATTTTATACATAAAGGGGTATTTTGGTCATTTGGCACTTAAAAACATTTTGATTTTTTTATTTTTTTTATTATTTTATTTATTTTTTTTGTTAAAAAATACTCCCTCCGTCCCACAAAAAAGTTCCCATTTCTAACAAAACTTTTGTCCCACAAAAAAGTTCCCATTTCTCACATTTGATGGGCTCCACATAATAAAATATTATTATTCTTAAGGACCCCACTACTAATATCCACTAACTATCATTCTCTCTCCAATCAAACCTTATATTTTAATCAAAAGTTTTGTTAGAAATTTGGGGCAAATCTGGTGAGCGGGTTGGGAGTTATGGCAGTTCCCGTGGGAGTGACAGGTGATGGCAGAATGTGTTGAAACTAGTCTTGAGTCGAGTTCTAATCCGAGTTCAATTATGCATTGTAGGATCTTCTAGGACCTGAGTAGTGACTCTCTTACGTGCCGAGGATTCCTTAGGAGCTTACGTTTACTGAGGTGGGTAATCTCACTATAAACTTGTATTTACATACGTTTCATGATTATGTGCTAACTTTCATGAACTGCGATTGAACTGAGTTGAGCTATGATTATGAAAATATGTTATGTGATTTTTTTAGTTTATTTTCATTCTGAAATGAGATATTGATGTCGAGTAACCAAGCTGGGTAACATATCATTATGCCGACGGTGACGTTTTATCGACCTAAATTGATGCAGACAATTGATGCACGTTGTCAGAGGAGTTGGTGTTTTGCACAAGCAGGTCGATAGAGTGTCACTGGCGGCTGGACAACTGGAGAAGGCAACTGCATGTACGAGTTTTGGATGGAATAAGTTTTCAGTGGGTTGGTGGCGCGACAATAAAGTTGGAAAAATATGGATTTAAGAGAAAAAAAATGAAAAAAATTCAATTAATAGAATAAATTTCACGGATGGTCCCTGTGGTTTATCACTTATTATAATCAGTATCCTTTATCTTTTGCTTATTACAAAAGTCCATAAGGATATTTTGGTCATTTATAAAAAATTGAGGGCAGCAGGGACCATGGGTGTAACAAAGTGTATACACCAGGGACTTCTAGTGTAATAAATGAAGTTCAGGGACTAAGGTTGTAATAAGTGGTATACCAAAGGGACCTTCTATATAATTTGCTCTTATTTTTTCCATAAATTATTTAGGTTGAGATAAGTAACACACAATGATACACAAGTAACATAAGACTATACGTAATGGGTGACCACTATTTCAGTGGTCACCCCTGCCACCTCTGCGCCACATCAGCTTTCTCTCTTCTGATCAAACAATGACCAAACATTGACCAAAGTGGCGTAATGTGTGACCGTTGTTTTTTTTATTTATTAAATTTCATTAAAAATTAAAAACATTACATTAATAATAATATAAAAAAACATTACATTTATAAAAAAAACATTACATTATTATAAAAAAAAACTAGTGGTTATTAGTTGGATGCCAAATATGTTCCACCAAATCAGCTCTAAGATTTATATGAGTTTCTTGACTATAAATACCCCTGATAACTTGTAATATTTCTTCATGTGATCGTACGGGGTCACCTTCACTATGTTGCTCTTCCGGATGAACGTTGGGAGATGTCGCCCTGCTTTTGTCTTTGATAATCATATTATGTAATATGATACACGTGTACATCAAATACGTTATTTTCTTAAGATTTTGGGACCTTGCATGCGTTCTTATTATAACCCATTTTTTCTTTAGTACGCCAAATGCTTGTTCTGCGTCTTTCCTTGCAGCTTCGTGCGCTTTCTTGTACCTTACCCGTTTAACATCATTCGAATTTGGCTGTGAAATAGACTTAAGTATTCGTCTAGAGCATCTGGTATGATGTCGTATGCTAACTGACGAATTGCAGAAGTACACCTCATCAGCGTGGAGGTACTTGGGTTCCCAAGTGCATCAAAACGTTCCGCAAATAATGGGACGGTATTAGTGAGATCGCGAATAATGCGTGTGAAAAGATCTCGGCTCATCCTGAAACGTTTACGAAAATCTTTTTCGTTGTACATCGAATTTTCAGCAAAGTAAGCTGTCACGAGACGGTCATGAGCACCGCCACAGTCCCTATTCACAAATCTTTTAGGATTTCTAGGGATACTAGAAGTGGAACCTTCAATAAACGCAGCTGCGTTTTTAAAAACGCAGCTGCCGTTTTTATAATCCCGTCCTCCTCCTCGTCGCCAAAAATGAAATTAGCGGCAGCCATGTCGTCATCCGAACTCATTTTCAAGAGAGCTTGTGTGATGTGAGTAAGTATGAGGAAAACAAATGAGAAGTGTGAAATTTTTTAGAAAAGGATTGGGTATTTATAAGGTAAAAAAAGGGATAAAAAATGGGGTTTGAATTGAAAGTGGGGGGAAACTAGCAGTTTATAGCCGTTTACCCCATTTTTTCTTCCTTTTTCTCACAACCTTCAACGGTGAGTCCCCGGCCTTCAACGGCGAGTCCCCGACCTTTAACGGTCGAGCCCCCGACCTTTATGGTCAAGGGACGCGACGGGGTCTTGGGCTCGTAACCGGCGGGACGCGTCGCCGGTGGTGACATGACGGTCGCGACTTATGATTTGGTCTTGGGTTACGGATAATCTAAGAGTATATTAAATGATACGAGTATACATATATAATTATTAAAGATAAAATCAAATTGGATACATTAAAAAGAATAACGTTGATCGAGTGTAAAGTTATACATTATATAATTGAAATATTAAACAATCTTTTGGTTGCATTATGAAAATTTTTCAAAGTAATGTGCGGTTACTTTTACTAGTTAATTATATTATTCAATATTTATGATGTTGTGTTAAATACAAATATTTTTCATTTAAGTTTATTTTGAATTTTAATTGTGAAAAATATATTGTGTTTTGATTTGCATTTTTTGAGATTTTTTGGATAGCGACATCTATAAGGGATAGTATGATTTTTTTCGAATCCTCCATTTATGAGGAATAAACCTCACCGCCTATTCACCTGAGGAAAAGTCTTCAACAAGATTCGAACTAGAGCTTGTGAAACAAAAGCCCTCACGACTTTTCTTGGTGAGATTTAATCTACACCAACTAGTTAAATACTTTATAAGTAGTTATAAATTCAAAATATCTAAAAATAGAGATTCTGATTAAACGATTGACTATTTATAGTGTTGTGTTTAAATAACATCATTTTCAGTTGGTTGTGTTTTTTATATTTTACTCGCAGAAATAAGTTTGTTTTGATCTGTTTATTTCTTGTTCATGGGTTACGGAAAATGTAATTGTATATTACTAATTTTAAATATTGAAATTTAAAGAATTCAGAAATAGGATTGAATGATTTATATGTAGTTATGCATAATAGAAACTTCTAAGGTTAAGAACTATACAAGCTTTTAAAAAAACAGGAGGTCTAAATACTTTATATAAGATGAAGATATTCACAAATATTCAATTTCAACTGTAATGAAGAGAATTGAAATGTGAAAGGACACAATTGTATTTCACGGGCCTCAACTCGTTGCCGATTCTATTATCCAATCACAACGAACTAAATTAATCTCTTTAATGTCTTAATCTTAAAGCCCATGTCCCTCTCCAATTTCACGTGATCATGAAGCAGTTTTGATCAATGTTTTAAAACCCATTTTTAGCATTCTTCCAGTTCTATTAATAAAAAGGCCATTATGGACCAAGATCCAAAGGGATCAATCTTTTACACCGATGTATCGTACTCTCTAACTAACTATTGTTTTCAATACAGTCGAATCACATGTTAACATTGAGTATTTATGATGAAATAAATATGTAAACGGTGTGCAAATGCCATAAAAATGTCGATGATTTATATCACCAATATGATTTTTATGTAATGCGATATGAAAAGACCGCTCCCAACCATGACTGAACCTGACACTTTAGTTTTTGCCAAATCAGTGACACATCAGCTAACACTACAACTGACATTAAACTAACATACTCATGCAACCAATACTCCTTCTCTTCAGTTTTTTAGACCACACCATTATAAAATATACACATAAAAAAAGATACCAAATACAATATTAAATTGCTTGGGCCCCACCACAAACCTCTTCCCCAAACCGAAGTTTGGGGCTTTCTCTCTAGAACTGAAGTCCCCATGCCAATGGGGGAATTCATTCAATTTTGGGGAGTCCCAACTGACTAAACCATTGGCAGATGTCTAAATGCGGTGACATAAGTAATATTAATGAATATTGAACAACTAAGGGTGGTGTAGGGTATACACTTGTTTGAATTCATTTCGATTAAAGTGAACTTGTAACACCGCATTTTTCGAAACCATTTTTTTTAAAAGCTACGGAATCGATTAGGTTTAATGTCTAGTTAAGTTAAGTTTACAACCATGATCCCACAAGATATTACAAACCGAAGTATTAGTTAAAAGACGGTATTACAAAAACAAGGCTCCATTTTCATAACACATTTTTCAAACGTATGGTCAAACACTTCGTCCAAAGCCCAACCCGTTCCAAGCCTTCCAACCTGAAATGTGTCAATGAGGGAGGGATTAGCACAAAAGCTAGGTAAATGAATAAACCTACAATTACGCTAAGTACTACTAGCAAGTAAGCAAGTATCACCTCCGATGGGGTAACCAATATGAGAGGATCGGCGGCTCTGCCGAACCCTAAACCATGGTTGGCCATAACCATGGTAACTGATAGCGCTGTACCCAATGGCCTGGTAAACCCCCTTACGTGTGAACTGTTCCCGATTCAACCCCCAAAATCTCTGGCAATCGTTCACGATCGCGAACCTTAGTTCACGTCGCGAACTCCCCATGTCTGCTATGTTTCCTGCGTTTTTACGAAGGCTGCAATCCAAGACAATTTCAAGCAAACACATGTTGGAGGTTAAATCCACTATCCTTTTAACCTTCAATCCCGTAACTTGGTGAACTAATATCACTGAGTCTACTTATCGGTTCCTGTAACAAGTATACTGAGTTAGTAATTAATTCATTGAATTGTCAAAATCATCAAACTTAACAATTAACCATACAAGACTCATAAAATACACATTTTATGATATTTCCAACTAGTCCAAAGATACCAACATAACATTTGACCATTTATGACCATCTAGCAATTTATCACAACTAGTTGACCCAAACGGGTCAAAACCTGAATATAGCCAAACACTCCCAAAGCTCCACCAAATAGCACATTCCCTACAACTAGCAAGTCATAGTTACTTAACAATTCACCAAGTCCATGACCACCAAGCTAGTTTATTTCACCATTCCATCAATACTTGATTTTAGACATTCATAACTTACCAAACATGTTTTCTTAACCTAATAAATAAACCCAACCATCAAAATCTCAAGAAATTCAAGGTTTGCCAAAACCCACCTTCTACAACCACCATTAATGGAGGTTGGAGGTGATTTTCACCAAACCAAGATTTCTTCCAACAAGTAACCATACAAAACATGTAAAAGCTTTCATAAACACATAAAACAACATTCATAACAAGATTCACTAACAAATCATCATTTTCTAAAAGCTCTAGTTCATACTAAAAACTATGAACTTCAAGAACAAAACTAAGAGAAGGTATAACTTATTTCCAAACTTCTTCTACACAAACTCTACAAGATTTTCGGGAGTTACACAAGGATTCACCAACAAAAGCTCAAGAACAAGCAAGGAGGTCTAGAGTGAGCAAGTAATGAAATAGTAAAAAGATGTGGATAATGTTTGAAATGAAGAAGAAAAGGGAAAAAAAAGAGGGTATTTCTCTCTCTCAAAAACTGGCCAAGCAACTAAGCAAGGGGGTTGGGCCCCTCTTGGTTTTTTCCATCTATTTTCAGTTTTCTCAGTATATGTTTGAAAGGTTCGATTCGTAGTTAATCTATTTAAAATAGCAACCATTGATTGATAGTATTTAATAGTCAACATTAATCATTTATTTTATACATGGAAGAATGAACATTCTGATCATTTTACATTCACATAAATTTAAATCCAATTTTTATATTACTTTTTTATTTTTTTATTTGTTATTATTATTTTGTTAAAATTTTTGTATAATCACATATGATTTTATGCATGATTATATGTAATGTTTATGTACAATCACATATGGTTATCACATGATATTTTCTTTTATTAACGAAATAAAATAAAATAATTAATTAATAAAAAATATAATAAAAAAATAAATAATTTTACAATGAAATAAATAAAATAAATTTTTTTATTTGAGTGTTATATGACCAAAATACCCTTCTATATATAAATTATATGATTAATCTTGATCATTAATTATTATTGATCAATGATTGAACTTTATCTATATAAAAAATTAAGGATTATCTTGAACAAATCTTCATAATTATTCAAATATAATGTGTATCTGTTGGAGAAAATTTGAAACGCCTAGAAAAATTAATTTCGCAAAGAATTTGACAGAATTTTAAAATTTACAAGAAATCTTTTTGTGGTTTAAAGGTAATTTGAGAATCCTCATACTTCGTGAATCGATCAGTTCAAAAATCCCTCTGCATAAGTTGTATGAAAAATGGAAGTTCTACTTCATGAATTACCCTCAATCGATTTAAAAAGCCCATGTATAAATTGTATGAAATTTGGATGTTCAATTAATTTGGTGCTTTACCTAATCTCTGTGTAAAAGAGAGAAGAATTAAGGAGAAACAGAAATGGGGTTTATATGTAAATGACTAAATTACCCTCTTCATATGACTAGATTCAAGGAACATACTAATACATGTTACTCTTAGACTGAGGGGTACGGGCCAACGCCCTCCATGGCGTGGGGATGAGGTGGCTTAGCCACGGCGTGACCTCATGACGAACACCGCCCCCCCCCCCCCCCCCAACGACGTGGGGGGTTGGCGTGGAGGAACGATCGGCTGGACAACGGCGGAAGACGGGCGTGGAGGAAGGATTATAGCCGTTGAACGGCTAAAAATATAGCCGTTGGGAATTTAAAAAAAAAATTATTTATTTATTTAATTTATTTATTTCCTATATAAACACACTACCAAAACACTACCAAAACACACCACAACTCTACCAAAATACCCCAACTCACAAATAATGGATTATCTTGGTTCATCATCTGACGACGATGACGCGTTTATGCTAACAATATACTCAGAGCTCCTCGATGATATATCCTCCGATGAAAATGAAGAAGTCTTTGACACTAGAACCGCGAAGCTAAATAGAAATCGAGAAGTTGGACACGACATGCTATACCGAGATTATTTTGCGGATGATCCTGTTTATGACGACGATAATTTCCAACGAAGGTTTCGTCTGTCCAGACATTTATTTATGCGCATATGTACTGCATTAGAAAACAGGTATCCTTTTTTTCAATTGAGATACGATGCTAGAGGTAGGCGGGGATTCACTGCTTTGCAAAAATGCACTGCAGCAATTCGATCTATGGCTTACGGGTCATCCCCTGATTCTCTTGACGAGTACCTACGCATGTCTGAAAGAACTGCTAGGGAAAGTATGTATAGATTTTCAGAAGGGGTTTTGGAAATATTCAGACCTATTTATTTGCGAAAACCAACAGTAACCGATGTTCAAAAATTATATGAGGCACACGAAGAGAGACATGGTTTTCCTGGAATGCTTGGTAGCATTGATTGTATGCACTGGGATTGGAGGAACTGTCCACAAGCGTGGAGAGGTGAGTACACCGGTGGACATCATGGAGTACCGTCGTTGATATTAGAAGCTGTTGCTTCCCAAGATTTATGGTTTTGGCATGCTTACTTTGGGGTTGCGGGTTCTAATAATGATATTAACGTGCTTGATCAGTCACTAATATTCAACGACTTGTTATCAGGAAAGGCACCCGATGCGCCTTTCACGGTGAATGGCAATCCATATAGATTCGGTTACTACCTTACTGATGGTATATATCCTCGTCATGCGACGTTTGTCAAAGCCTACCGACATCCAGTTGATCCAAAAGAGGTCTTGTTTACCAAAAAACAAGAATCCGCACGTAAGGATGTGGAACGGGCTTTTGGAGTTTTAAAGGCGAAGTGGCACATTGTCAAAAACGCGGCCCGTTCATATGACCTTCAAAGATTAAGATATATTTTGTATGCATGTGTTATAATGCATAATATGGTTGTCGAAGATACTGGTCGGATGATTTCTCCATATGTGCCGGACGGTCCCCGACATGCTTTGTATGTACCGGGAAGTGCAGAATATTTGCACAGGGTTGTCGACATTCGAGACGGAACAACACACGAACGACTTCGACAGGACTTGGCGGACCATCTCTACAACAACGCACATGCCGACGATGAAGACGCCGACGATGAAGACGATGAAGAGTAATAATTTATTTTAATTATTGTAATTTTTAATTTCTAGTATTTTAATGTTTAATTTCTAGTATTTTCATTTTAATTAAAAGTATTGTCATTTTAATTTTATTTAATGTAATGTAATTTTAAATTATATAAAATATTATTTGTGTGCAAAATAAATGGAAATGAAATGATGAGTTGGAAAATAAAATGGTGTGGTGTGGTGTGGTGGGTATTTCCACCAAATGATGTGGTGTGGTGGTGGTGTGGGGGTGTGAGGTGGCGATGATGTGGCGGAAAAGGGCACCACCACATGTGGTGCCCATACCCACTAGCCTTAGAGATTAAAAAGAAGATTAAGTCTCAATATTAATGATTATCGGTGTAATTTATTGGAGTTAGAAATTAAATCCAAAATTTTCGGCAAACCACATGAACATAATTTACTCATTTATTTTTCAGTTTAGCATCAATAGGGTTTTAGTTTCAAAATTTTAGTTGTAAAATTGAAAAGAATGCATTTTCGCTTTATATTATTCCCCCCATAAAAGTCAAAATAAACAAGTTTAAAGTTTTAATCGAAGCTTTACAAGAAAATGTTAAATCTTTTTAAAACCAAACAACTTTTTATGACTCGGTAACTTGGTCAACTGTCCACCAAAAGAAATCTTTGGAGGTTTTCTTTCACAAAGTCCGGGGTTCGAGTCTTACTGAAAGCTTTTCCTCAGTTGGATGGGTGGTGGAGTTTATTCCCTATAGGTGGAGGGTTCGAGGGAATGGATACTGCCCTTTGTGGATGTTACTGTCTAGGTTCGAATCACTAACTTAATAACTGGTCGTTCAGAAGAAGAAAAAAAACTTCTTATGACTTGTGTCTTAAATTTAATTTATAGATATAGGGTTGTATTTAAGGTAGTCCTTAATTTTTATGTAGTCCTAAAAGACAAATCTTAACCATTGATTCATTATAAATAATTGTCAAGATTAATCATATATTTTATACATGGAGGGTTATTGGTCATTTTTTTTTAAAATTTTTTTTTTCTTATTTTATTTTAGAATTATTTATTTATTAATTTTTTAAAAAAAAATATTATTTTTTTCATTAATAGCACATAATGTGATTGCATACTGACTCACATGTGATTGTGTGCTGAATCACATGTGATTTTACTAAAACATCAAATGTGATTAAATATATAATCACATGTGATTTTAAACTATAATCACATGTGATTAAGTAATACACGTAATTATCATATAAATATTGTTTTATAACGAAAAAAATTATAAAAATAAAAAAATAAAAAAAGTTTAAAAAAAATATATTGAATTTATTTTAAGTATCAAATGACCAAAATATCTTTTAATGTATAAATTATGTGATTAATTTGTATCATTAGATTTTATTGATCAACAACTACACAAAAATTAAGAATTATCTTGAATGTTTCTTTATAGATATAACTGAAACATGTCATATTATTATAAAACCAAACAAGTTCTAAAATAAAAAAAATAATGATATAAGTATGACGATTAATACTTGATGAAAAAGATTGGGACATAACGCCGCTATCACATGTTCTTTAAGGGGAAATATTGACTACAAGTATTTGATGATACATGAATGATATATAGCCTTGAGATCGAAGTAAGTTATTAACTGGACTTTTTTTTTGGAGAAGTCATTTATAAAATTGTAAGACCATTTTGGAAAAGAAAGATGATATTAATTCATATTAAGACCCTTACCAACAGCAAGGGATTTTCTCGTCGTAGCCCCTCATTGGTAGAAAAGTAGCTCGTCTCCAATGGCACCAACTCATTACAAACTCGTCGATAGGAAGAAGAGTTGTACCAACTCGTCACAAGCAATATGTGTGTGTGTTTTGGTTGGTTGTGGGGGGGGGGGGGGGTGGTGTTTAATTTTTTAATATAACTTTTAAGTGTAGATGAGTTAGTGATGAGTTGTTATTAGCACGACTGTGTTGGTAACTCGTTGGTAACCGAAGAGGCATCTGACGAGTTAGGAAATTGTTGGGTATTAACGATATATTGATTTGATGAGTCAAAACTTAGATAGAAGAAAAGTACAAGGACCTAAATCGAAGATATGGAATACGAAATTTAAATGAAGATTTAGAAGATATTGATAAAGTTTAAAAGATTTAATTTACTAAGTCAAGTATATCCTTGTAGAATTTAACCGATTTAGTTTATTATTTTGTGTTTATCCTTGTAAACTCTATATTCTCTACTATATAAAGAGACATAGTGATATTGTATTAGTTGTCAAAAAGAACCACGTTGAAGAAAAACGTGTATGTGTGTGTGTTTAAGAGCCCCAAGGTCATTAGTTTAATCATGTTAGAAGAGTAAAACTGTTCTAGATATTTTATGTAGAATTGGGGCTTCTTGTAATTGTTATAGTAAAGTGATCATGATGAAAACTTTGTTTACATAATACAAAGATGTTCTTATTCCGCTACTAATCTTATTTTTTGTGTATGTTATATTCCAAGATCAAGAATTAACAATTCTAGAGCTTAATGATCGAATTTTAGAGTTGAAATAAACTCAACAGAAATGCGTTATGATTGGAATAGGCCTAAATGTTTATATCCATATAATGAATATAAGTGTCCAAATAAAAGGATTAGACTAAAAAAATTACTGGATTCCACATGATAATTAATTTAAAAGTAGAATAATTAAGTGGGTAAGTTTCTAGTTTAAGTGGCATGAAACAGACCAAGATTATGAACATCTTCAAACTTAATTTTCATATTTTTTTTAACAGCTAACAAATACTCCTCTAATTCTATATCTTTTTGTCTTCGTCGGAATTTAAACCCACTACCATTCGTATATTTGATTAATTAACTTATAAACCTATAGAAGGTTTATCATAGTATACGTCCTTACATTCATAACTTAAAAAGTGAATATCATGGCTATTATCATAGTATACGTCCTTACATTCATAACTTAAAAAGTGCATATCATGGCTATTACATCAACATAATACATATGTTCGTGATTTTAGTGTTAAATATTTGATTTATTATAATGGAAATAATGTGTATGTCATGAGTCTTATGTCTTGGTTCTAATATAAGTTAAGAGATGCGAAGAGTACAATTATATAAGTTTAAGATGATGCTGGTATAATTTATAAGGTGAACGCACAACAGGCGGCTGTTTTCTAATTACTGAAAACCGTGTATAACTCTACTCCAAATTTCCTGAACCGCTATGACAACTCAATAATAATAAAACACAAGAGATCTTGAGAAAAACACATATACGAAATTGAATTCTTTCTTGACATAGAATACGAATTTACTCAAACCATTTATTATTGTGAATTAGAAATTGTGTCTAATTTCTAGTTTGATTCTAAAGAATTATCCCTATAATTAAAATTTTCAGAAATCCCAAACAGAAGGTTGAAATATCTAATTCAGCAAGTGTTATTAGCGATTCCTTTGTTAAATCTAAGATTATTGAAAGAACCCTACAAACCCCAACAACACCTTCATGTCATCCATAACTTATCTAAGGATGCAAACGGAGGCGAATAATATCGGAGACCGCCATACTCGTACTTGCACCTGAACTCCGATTCCCAAACCAGCTCCCGCCCCGCCTAACACCCAACGTGTTCTGGTAAAAAAAAAAATCCCGTAGCGACGTATCTGCAGATACTGAATCCACGGATCAAATTTTCTTCCCTTTATCATATTTCGTTACGACTTGCATATATGTACCTTCTTTTCATAAGTCAAATACTCTCGTTTATATTGATTAAAGAGTGGTGGTTTATGGTTGTAGTGTAGGTTCGGTTGTACCTTTTTTTTTTAATATGTATTTATTTGTATGTCAGAAACTGAATTGCATTTGATGGGATTTTAATAGACTTAGTTGATCGAGTACTTGACGTTTTAAAAATGCGGAAGGCAAAAGTCATCCGAATGATATATTTAGATATTTGAACTTGCAACACAACTAGAAGTAGGTATCTCTTTTGTATTTAACATGCAATAACAAAGCATTAAACCATCAAAGAAAATGAAAAATAAATCGAACTCGCAATCATTTTTAAGAAACTGAAACATAAATTGAAATTGCAACGGATTGTACATTTTTTTTTTTTGAAAAACTGTGTGGATTAGTGTTTTTGAAAAACAGCTAAAAAAAGCTGATTTATAACATAAACTATAAAACAAAAATAAATGTTGACTATTAATAGTGCGACATGTCATTGCCACATTCATAACCTCAGAATTTTGTTTGTTTACCTATCTTGACGACATGTTTTTACCACTAGCATAAGTTGTAAATTTTGTTTTTGACCGACGACATGTCGAGGCAATAAGACAAACTTAGAATTTTTATATTCAACCTACAGGTGACAACATGCGTATGGATTAGTCAAACATTTCTCGACTAGGGGTGACAGTTTCTGACCCGACAGGTTACGTCACCTGAAATCGACACAAAAATAAACAAGTTTGTGTTGAACTAATGAAGTTTTAGATCAATCTTTGGTCGACTCAACTTATCCATTTATTAAACGGGTTTGTTTCGGGTCAATGATAATTTAAAAGGTCGACTTGTCAATTCGTTTAATTATTAAAAAATTATATATGTTTATAGAGTTAATTGCACGTCTAGTTATCGTACTTCAATAAATGCAGAAACGCAATACTCATCGTTTGCATTTTTGGCACATTTTGCTCCCTCTCCTCTAAGCTATTAAATATGTCTGTTAGTTAGAGGATATTTTGGTCATTTCATCAATTTGGTCTCACCATCTCCATCCTATCTCTTTCCCCTCTCTGCAGACACTAAACCCTAAAACTAAAATCAAAGACACTATATTTTTCCACTATGAGATCTTTTGTGAAACAGACTCTCTACTCATCATGCGTAAAAATATGATTATTTACATCTCACCTCCCGCATACTCTGCGTTTGACAGGATTGATATCAATGTTGTTATATAAAAAGTTACAAAAGTAACTTTTAGGTATCCAAATGCATACCTAAACAGTGTCAATACCGAGAGGTGAATTTTCTTCGATTATTATAAATTTTTAATACCTTAATTACTACTCCCTCCGTCTCATAAAGAAGTTTACATTTCTTTTGGGCACAAGATTTTAGATGATAGTTAGTGGTTGGGTCAATAGTAATACTTTTGATTAAAATATAAAGTTGTATTGGAGAGAGAAAGATAATTAGTGGATATTAATGGTGAGGTTCTTAATAATAATAATAGTTTATTATGTGGGGTCCATCAATGTGAGAAATGTAAACTTATTTCTGGGACAAAAGTTTAGTAAGAAATGTAAATTTTTTTGTGGGACGGAGGGAGTATTATTTTTGTTTAACCCAACTAGAGATATACGTCTAATTTTGAATTAAATTTGATTTGTCTATTTTGAGGTTTCCTATTGGCTGTACGTGTAATCCCAACAATACCACCTGTCATAATAGAATTGTCGTTTCGTGTTGGAGAAGAGCATGTACAATTAGGGGTCATGTAGAATTAGGTTTAGTTTGTAGCCGCATTCCTTTGTGAAATGTAATCTGCCCCCATTTCAAAATCAAATTACTCCTCTGCTCAACTTCAATAGCAAAATTCTCGATTGTTCACCATGCCGAAATGACGCTCGATTTCCACACTAAAAACAAGAATCTGGTTACTGCTGATTACTTTTGGTAATTTGTTGTCAACATTAAAATTTTCCTATGGATGCAGATTCGAATTCGGTAGCGTATGGTGGTGGTCGTGGGTGATTTTCTGCAAGGAGGTACTGATAAATTTATGTAATTTGTTGTCAAAATTATATTATTTTCATTATCTATAAGGATTCTGGTTAAATCCACGTATGTATGGGTTTTGTTATTTATTTGCACATACGCTTGCTGATTATATTTGGTGAAGAAATGGATCCAGGTGCTAAATCAGTAGATGAAGTTTTGGAAGAAGAAGCAAAAATTGAAAGGAAGCAACAAGACGTACCTGAAGAACTTTTCATTGTGTTGAATAATAACACTCAATCAGTTGCATCAACTTCCAAATACAAAACCAATTTTGGTTTATACCTTGTATTATGACAAAGCACCTGTTGTCAAAACTTCTCACTAAAGATGATACCTAAAAGTCAAAGTCAATATTGGATTGGGTTAAGAACAGGTGATTTCTTAACACCCCAAATTGTTGATAGCAACATCACCATATACTCCTTAATTATAGTTACTACTTTTTGTGGGGTTATATTAGTAATTTCAGTTGGTGTTTTTTTATTAAGATCAAATTTGATTAGGATGTGGTTTTACATTACACATATGCCATGTTTTCAGATTTGACATCAACGCGTAATCGATGTGGATGACATATGCCATGTTTTGAAATTTGACATCAACGCGTGATCAATATGGATGTTAGCCATTAAAGAAGAGGTTGCAAAATGCTTCCTTTTGCAAGTTATTTGTTACGACCAAGATGTCAATTACACTAACTTAACAACAAATGTCGTATACAAAGAAGTTTTATTTCGTCTCTAAATTGTGTACCATTTGTGATATGTATCAAAATACGTTTATCATCATTTTAACAATTGGTTACTATATGATTTCTTAAAAAAACATTTGGTATTTTCTTTTTTAATTTTCGAAGCATACCCGCCCGATTGAAGCTAATATATTATATGGATGATATTTAACACATGATATCTTAAAACATATAGGCTCGAGTTCGAGTCTCTGTTATATGCAAATTTTAACAAAATAAAATTATTTTTCCTTGTTTTCTGTTTAATTTTCCATTTTTCAACCTTTACTTTTTCCATATAATATTTATTTATTGTTTTATATTTTTCTTCAGTCTAAAATGTATTCTTATCATTTATTTTCTTAAACATGTATTTAACTTACATAACCTATATACGAATACTTTAAAAGAAAATATTTGAACTTAATATCAAGATTAATATGAATATGATATGAGAATACAAATTTTGAGAAACGTTCAAAGAGCTCCATCATTTTTACGAAGTCTCGAGTCACAAATCTCAACCATTGATCAATAAGATCTAATGGTCAAGATTAATCACATATTTTATACATGAAGGGTATTTTGGTCATTTGGCACTTCAAAAATTTTTGATTTTTTTATTTTAAATTTTTTTGATTTTTTATTATTCTATTATTTTTTTCTTTAAAAAATTATATTTAGTTGATGATTACATGTGATACTTAATCACATGTGATTTTAGTGTAAAATCATATATGATTTTAATCACATTTGATGTTTATGATTTATGTAATTAATATATTCCGATAAACGTATAATTCTTTGTTATTTTATACTTCGTAACATATAACCTTTCATTTATTACTATATAACTTTTCATTTATTAATGTTCACTGAATCATCATTAGAATTTGAAAGAAGTGTATTCATTTCCTTTCGGGCTACACTTACTAGGACTCACATTAATGATATGTTTCCTCACCTGTTTTTGTTAATTGCGTTCTAGAAAGTATTTTGATGTGATACTTTTACTTGTGTTTGGTTCATGTGAATTACACAAGACTATTTGAAAATCATTTTAATATTATATAAACTAACAAATATGATACAAACACTTGAAACTAACTCCAATTATTATTTATCGATTTACCTTAACTGCAACCGAAATCAAACTGAAACCGTATTTTGTAAAACATTTCCGGTTTACGGGTCTACTAATCATATGAAATCAAGTCTTGAATATTTTAAGTCCGGATCCATTCAGGTCGACCCGATCACATCACTAATAAGAATAGCCTTTTTGTTAGCTATTATATATCGTGCATGCATAACTGAATAAATTCAATAATTAATAGGTGTACTTGTAGAGTTGTGGGTGCCATAAATAGATTCATAGAATTGTCAATTGAGGCGTGGCTATTTTCAAATTATTATGATTACCAATAGTATCTTACTTACATAAATGTGATTTAAGTATTAGTCCTTTTACAATCATACGTAGGAAATTCTGGCCCTATCTAACCAAACTCATACTCAAAATGTTTTAGTACCACATGTTCCTTCTTAGACCCATCAAATGCTACGTGTCACCCTTAGAAAAATTTCAGACTTCTTTCCCGCCAAGTTATATTTCCGAATTGTACATATTTAAATAAATATAAATGTTTAAGATAGTGTTTAATTTTTATATGTTTTTAAGGGATAAATCTCAACCATCGATAATAATATCTGATGGTGAAGATTAATCACATATTTTATACATAAAGGAGTATTTTGATCATTTGGGACTTACATAAAAAATTTCAAACTTTTTTTACTTTTTATTAAAATTTTATTATTTGATTATGTGTGACATTATTGTATAATTACATGTGATTATATATTTGATCATGTGATGTTTTAGTACAATCACATGTGATTAAATACATGTATTTTCACATTATGTGTTATTAATCGGAAAAAATTAAAACTTTTACAAATAATAAAATAATAATATATATATAATTATTTTTTATAAAAAATCACCAAAATACCATCCATGTAAAAAATATGTGAATCTTGAGTTCGTGATCATTAATTATTTTTGATCAATGATTAAGATATGTCATTTTGAATTACAAAAAAAAAAAAATTGGAAACGGCAAATGATACAATGGAAGCCTACTCGCATTATTCCAGCGAGCACCCCGGGTTCGAGCTCCTTTACAGGGCAAACTCAGCCCCCATAGGGATTTCCAGGGAAAAATTCCCCATATTTGACACCGCAAAATTTTTTTTACAGGATTCGAACTCCAAACCTCAAACTTCATATGAGAATAAGACTCATGCATCAATCCAGCTGAGCTAGACATCATTTACGAATTACAAAAATTTTAAGGACTACTTTAAAGACATTTTTTGTTTACATAAACTAAATCAGTTCACATACAAGAACGTTTTTAGAAATTTATGCTAGCATATATTGTTTCATTAAATACATCATTATTGTTTTATTTTTATATTTTTTTTAATAATCATTATCTTATCTGAATTTGGTAACATATATTGTTTTTTAAATACATTATTATTGTTTTAATTTTATAATTTTCTAATAATTATTATCTTAATTGAGTTTGGTTTTATTTTCTTTAAAAATTCTTTTTGCATCTTAAAATCAATTAGTTGTAAAAGAAGTATCATATGACTTTTACAAACATATTACAAATTCATTATTTGTCTAATGTGGAACATTACTCAACTCGTCTCTCATGTTTGACCTCCTTTTTTCTCGCACCTAACACGTGTATATTTATGGGTTACGTGAAGTCCATGTGACCTTTAAACAATCACAGGTGAATTTTGCTCTAGTAACATGTAAGTTTGTAAGTTTTCATCTTAAAAACAATTGGTTGTAAGAGAGATAGCTCAGGATACTTATAAACACATTACAAATTTATTATTTGTTCAGTATGAGAGATTTGAAGGTGGCCACGGACGGTCACGGGGGCGAGAAGGCAGCTTTTCGGTATTTTGGTGAGCCGTCTTATAAATGTGGGTGGGTGTAATGGTATGATAGGTATTTTTTAAAGAAATAATGTGATTTGCTTGTTTATATGATATCTTATGTGACAAATTTTTTATCTTATGTGACAATTTTTTTTAGCGTACCAGGTGAAGGGGTCTGGTTCGTCGGATTTCAGAATTTTGGGAACATAATGAAACTCAACTCTACGCCTCCTGCCTCCGCCTCCGCCTACGCCCCGGTCGTTTCTCCGGCGATGATTTTCCGGCCTCCGCCTCTGGCATCCTCCTCCACCTCCTTGCACTTCGCCTCAATAATGCTTCCATTATCACCGATGAAAGCCATGAACATCTTCAAGAAGAAAACTTCACCAAAAGACGACCTCTGTTCCTTCAATTTCTCCATTTTCATTTTATTTCAAAAAACACCCAAATTTGCCCTAATTTCTCCATTTTTGTTGCCTAATTTGTTTATTTTTTACACAGGATGATACAATTTCTAGGAAATTTTAACCTCTTTATCAGAATTGCAGAAATATGGAGTATGATAATGTGCTGAATTTCCAGTTTTTGTAATGGCTCGATGACTTGAATAGGTATAAAAATATATTAACCTAATTGTTGATTTTGAGTGGCGGTTGCTTTTATTTACACGTAGTACTATAGTAGAGAGAAGAACGAAACATACGAGAGAATGTAAAATGGGAAGAAGATAGAAAACAGGGAATAAGATGAAGAAGAAAGTGGGATAAAAAATGGAAGTAAAAAGGAAATGGAAAAATCATCAAAATATCTTCACGTATTTGGCACGTGAGGTGATTTAATAAACCAATTTAGACAAAGAGATAAAACTAAAGTGCCATAACGAAAGCATGGAGGCTGCGGGAAAACTTAACAAAGATTAAATCACAAAATTTTGTAACTGCGTTTGTTATGAAATTGTGTTTAATAATTGCAGTGGGAACCGTCATCCTATTCTTTCGGAAGCTCAAGCAATAGCATTTTATTGGATCAAGAATAGATCAAAGATGAATTGGGGCTGTAATGACTGGGCTCAGTGGTGCAATGATCCAACATCTATGTGAGGCCGTATGTATAGATGAATAAATTTTTAGTTTTTTTAAAATTCAAAATAAACTTTACACTTTACGCCTTTTAAAATTCCTAAATAAATACAACTACCCGTTCTTTACAAATTGATGATGCACGCATGCTTTCTTGCAATTAACTATGATTTTTCCTTTTTTACCGAAGAAAATGTGTTTTACCTTTTTTTTTTAACGTCTAATCTAATCTATTCTTAAATATGACTTATGTCTCTACTATGAGATAAATTTAAACCCTCAATCACGATGATTAGAGACAAACACCTTAACTTTAGGCCAAATGCTTTTTTTTCATTACTATTCTATCTTTTTATAATCTTGAAAGGATTATATTAATAAACATCTTTTCCATTTATTTCTACTTAATTAACCACATGGATTTGCAGGTGTGTTTCATGATCATCAAAACCCCATGAATTTCCAGGTTATGTTTTATACTCATCGAAACTTTGATTCAAGAATACCATGTGTTTAAATCTTCAAAACTTGTTCAAATTAAAAAACATGAAATTTAAAAGAAAAACTCAAATTTCATAAAATAAAAAACTGATCATTCCAAAGTATCACATAAACTATAATTAAGCCCAAGAATTTCAAACAGGCCCAAAAAACACAAATGGACTGAAAACTGGGCCTAAAAGTGCAAATAAGTCACCAAAAACAACAGTTTTTTGGATCGAAAACTAAACATAAGAAAATTAAAAGTGCAAATAAGTCACCAAAAAACAACAGTTTTTTGGATCGAAAGTTCCGTAAACCGACTACGAGTACGTAGCCCTTGTCGATACGGAACTTTCGATGCGCCACTTGCCTGAAACGGAGACCCGAGGTAAAACTTATGTCCTTTTCGGTACGTGGTGCCCGTTTATTGATACCATAATGAACTTCAAGAAATAAAATGGTCTTTCCTCTGCATTTGGGCATGCATAAAAAGTGTAAAACCTCGTACAAAGTTCTTAATTGGGCAATTGAGGCTCTTAGTTATAAAATTGAAAAAAAGGTGGAACATGATTAGAGGTTAGGTTAAAACCACTGTTCAAACATCCAAAAAGAAAACCAATGGTGGAGACCAGCGGGCGAAGTAAATTATTTGGAAAACAGAATTTACAGGAAATCCTAAGTTCAAATTCTACAAGGAACTAAAAATATCTCATTGTGGCCATAAACGTTCACCCACAGTGACTTTGATCTATCTGTAAAGTGAGTGATTATAATGGGATTATTGTGCCCCAATCACACTCGGAATCCAGGATACCAGAATAATAAGTTAATAAATATTATGTCCACTTGATTCAAGTACTCTATATCATTACATATATTTAAATCTAGGAGTGATTGTGGGCCAAATACGAGTAATTAGGCTATGTACATATTAGGTTACTATCTCTATATATGCATACGCAATTGAAACATGCATATATAACACTATCATACAAACCACTAGTACTACACCATTTTATTCACCATCCAAATATGAGAAACTTGATCACAATCCCAAACGATAGAAAAGAAGCAGAATATGGAAAAATATTGCTCTCCGATGTGAAGGTTACAAGAAAGAGAAGCGTTTTCTTGGGTCATAAATGGAGGACCGTTGATATCCAGATCGGTGTATGGATCTTATCTATCCATTTGCTCGCACTTTTCGCGCCTTTTACATTCACATGGAGTGCTTTTTGGGCTGCATTTTGTGGCAATATATTATGCACAATGTGTGGCATAACGATTTGTTATCATCGTACCCTATCACACCATAGTCTCAAATTGCCCAAATGGCTAGAGTACACCTTTGCTTATTTTGGAGTCTTATCTGGCCAGGTTCGTTTTTGTGTGTTCGTTTAATTATGCATGTATAAGTTAGTCATTTAAATATATATTGAACTTAAAATTAACTATTTTTGTTCATAGAGGGATCCAATATCTTGGGTGAGCTATCATAGATATCACCACCAATATGTTGATTCAGAGAAAGATGTACACTCTCCCATCTTTGGATTTTGGTATAGTCATATTGGTTGGCTCTTTGATAGTGCCTACCTCCTTGAAAAGGTACCTTGAATGTTCATGTTCCAAAACAAAGAGTTATCCACACATGCACCAAGACTTATATATGTTCTAATATACTTATACAGTCTACTTTACATTGTAATAAAAGAAGTATTTTTTTTGTTGTGTATATATCATTTTCCTACAAAAAAGAATGCTTACTTTTGGCTAATAATATGTTTTAAAATTTTACATTACGTTTTGCAGTATCATGAACGTAACAATGTAGAGGATTTAAAGAAACAAAAGTTCTATAGGTTTCTTAAGAGAACCTATGTAATGCATATAGTTGGATTCGCAGCCCTAGTTTATGCTATTGGCGGATTTACGTACCTTGTTTGGGTTGTGGTAAGAATTTGGTTACTTGTGTTTCAAGTAATCATAGTAAAAGAATATTATGTTAATAATATGAAAACGAATCTATTGAAATATGAACTTGTATATAGGGAGTTAACATTGCATGGGGATATCACGCGATATTTCTAGTGAACTCAGCATGTCACATATGGGGAAATCAAGCTTGGAACACCGGTGATCTCTCCAAAAATAATTGGTAATTCTTAGACAAAGTTAGATAATGAGTACCTATAAATTCTGATTACATGAAAACTGTCAATAGGGTTATAAAAAATAACTTTTTTTGTCAAATTAACGGTACAAAGTTTCAAACTGATGAACGAACATAGAAAAATGTTAAAAATGGGACGCTTGTTTTCGATTTTATTAAAAATTCATATAAATTGGTTATCAGATTAAAAAAGTATCAGATATCAGATTAAAATGTTAAAAATTGGACGCTTGTTCGTCGGTTATCAGATTAAAAAAAAAGTATGTGTTTTACTTTATTCTCAAACTTTCTTGATATCGCTCGGACTCCGCGGAAGTACCGCGGAAGTATTAGAGGGTCCAACCCAATTGTCTTCACAGTAAAAGAGTTATAATAATGACATAAATAAGAGTGGATAATGAGTTTAAATACATATTAATTAATTAGATTATACCACTAACTCATATTTATCTCACTTTATCTTTTTTTATTTTAGCAACACCATCTTGCAACAAACTTCATTAACAATCTCCAGCAATAATGTCTGTATTAATTCTAATTATTTAATATTTTTTTAAACATATAATCTACTCTTATTGACAGTCCTAAAAGGATTTTTCACTTCAGCCTCGAACATATCAAAACCCTAAAAAGATTAGCCACTAAGGTTTGTTATGCTTAGTATTTACTATAATTGCTATCTATATGGGATCTTGTAATTAATGATTATAGTCAATCTATCAAATACAAGTCTCATTCTATTGTTTAACAGTTTTTCTACAAGATTTTACCGTAGTATTTAATTACATGTTATGATATATATTTATAGGTGGGTAGCATTGGTGACTTTTGGAGAGGGATGGCATAATAATCATCATGCATTTGAATTTTCTGCTCGACATGGGTTAGAATGGTGGCAAATTGATTTTTCTTGGTATATGATATGGTTTCTTAAAGCATTAGGGTTAGCCACCAACGTCAAGTTGCTGAGCGACGCTCACAAACTCAAGAAATCATTTGCTACTCATAACAAGTTCAAGTGATCGATTCAAACATCAAATCATATATTTATATATATATATATGTACGCTATGCGATTTATGTTTAAATAATGACCATTTCGAGTGTACTTTCAGTTTCTTATGGTCAGAAAGTGTGATCATGGTTAGAACTTGGAAACTTCTAAGAATCCATGTATTTCTTGCCAATGTATCTGGTATTATTATACTCCTTTGAAGGGATTGGATATTATTGTTTTTGTTGTTGTCGTTGTATCTGGTGTTATAGTTTGTACTTTATACTACTTGTATTGCATGTATTTAAGTTAATATTATGTCTTTCATATATGGTTTTTAGTATAGACTGCATGTTGGAAGCTTATAAGACTTCAAATGTAGAATGGTTTGATTATAAAATTCAGGATTGTAAATTGGTATATACTTTTGTTAAGTTTGTTCCAAGATGAATTCTACGTACTTCCTCCATTTCAAAATAACACTTTCCATTTTTTGGTGTTTCAAAATAAGTGATACACTTTGAAATCTTATCATATTTAGTAAAAGGTAGTGGGGCCCACACCCACTAACTATCTTTTTTAATATAGTGAAAAGACACATTTACCCTTACTTTTACTTTTAAGCATCATTAAATTCACTTTAATCAATATATGTGGGACACATCTTCCACTAACTATCCAATTTAATCTAATTAATATTTATTATCATATTTTACCTCAAAAACCGTGAACTCTAAATTGTATCACTTATTTTGAAACGGAGGAAGCATTATATACTTGTGTAAAATTAAATACTTCCTCCGATTCAAAATAAGTGATACACTTGGGGTTTCACAGTTTTTGAGGCAAAAGATTGTAATGATGGTTAAATTAGATTAATTGGATGGTTAGTGGAGAATGGGTCCCACACCTTTTAAATAAAGTAAGGTTAATGATGTTTAAAAGTAAAAAGTAAGGGTAAAGGGGTAATTTCACTTTGTTAAAGTAGATAGTTAGTGGGTGTGGGTCCCATTTTTTATGCCAAATAAGGAAATTTTTCAAAGTGTATCACTTATTTTGAATCACCCCAAAAAGGAAAGTGTATCACTTATTTTGAATCGGAGGAAGTATATCAAAATAATTGATACATTTGAAGTTTCACGAGTTGTTAGGCAAAATATTAAAATGTGAGTTAAGATAGATTAATATGAATAGTTAGTGGAGAACGAGTCTCGCTCCTTTCGAATAAAGTGATATTAATGATGTTTAAAAGTAATATTAAGAGTAAAAATGTAATTTTATTTTAATAAAATAATAATTAGTGGAGATTGGATCCTACTTTTTTCCCAAATAGAGTAAATTTTAGAAGTGTATTACTTATTTTGATTTACCCCTAAATGGAAAGTGTATCACTTATTTTAATACAGAGGTAGTATGAAGTATTATAACAATAATAACAATCGGTTGTTATCATCATGAAATGATATCATAATTATTTTTGAAAAGGGGATAAATGATTTTAGTTATGCATCACTTCAGCTCCGCATATGTTGAATTCCGGCACATACCTATTCGACTAAAGCCTAATCAACATGCTGGTTTGTATTAATAGACTCTTTTTGTTAACGGCGGTTTGTAGTAATAGACTAATAGTGAGTGCATGATTTATAAAGTTTTAGTACACACCTAAATTTCATTCCAAAAACTCACTATTAATTTGTTATGTTTTTCCTTTTTATCTTGAAGAGAGATGGGAAATGATTGTTAACTTTTAATAGGGTTTTTAGTATGATGATCGAGCACCATAATCTCCAATTATATATAATACTGATGAACAATATGATTTTGTCTTTTGAGGCCCAAATGCGGAGGAATACACTTTTTTTATAGGGGATGATTTTTACACAACTTTTGTGGTATCTACCACAACTATAACTTAATATACTTATACAGTGAGCTGTAAAACTTATACTCTGTGGTGTATACGTTAAAAGTTGTGGTATAAAAATGAATTCCCTTTTTTTTATATTTTGAAGCCCAAGACCATGTGAAGAAGGGGTTATACTAAAATGAGCATAACTTTTACCTTGAGTTTCCGTTTCAGGTGTTTGACGAGTAAAGAGTTCCGTATCGAAAAGGGCTTTGGGCAAAAAAGCTAATTTTAGGGAGTTATTTCCATATTAAGTTTTTTTTTTTAATACTTTTTGGACTTGTTTTAGATCCAGTTTTCAACCCATTTGTGTTTTTTTGGCTCATTCTAAAATCTTGTACTTTTTTAATGCTTGTTTGAGAATCTTAAAGACTTAATTTATAATTTTATGAAAATTTAGTTTTTTCTCCTAAAAAATTCGTGTTTTTGTGTTGAACAGGTTTTGAAGACCAAATCCATTGTATTCTTTGAATCAACATGATTTTTTTTATTAGATTGTCCTGAATATTCTAAGAATCAACGGGATGATTATGTGTTTTTTAAAGAGGAATGTTATTTGTGCCTACCAATTGTGTCTACTCATTTGATGATGACACATGTCATAATCAAGAGATGATATGAGGAAAAAAAATTAGTGAATTTACACATGTCAGGTTTAGAGATAGGTAAACACATAAGTAGACATAATTGGTAGGCACAAATATCATTTCTCTTTTTTTAATCTACATTATAATCCACGTCAAACGCTTAATGCTACTGATTACAATACTCAATCGGCGTTTATTCAAGGTAGACAAATTTTAGATGGTCCGTTAATGGTGAATGAGATTATTGAATGGTATAAGAAAAAAAAGGAAGAAATTACTTCTCTTTAAGGTCGATTTTGAAAAAGCCTATGATTCATTAAGTTGGGATTATTTGGATTTTATTATGTTGCAAATGGGTTTTGGTATAAAATGGAGGAAGTGGGTAAAAGCTTGTTTATCTTCGGTTAGGCTCTCGGTGTTGGTTAATGGTAGCCCTACGGAAGAATTTGATATGGGTCGGGGCCTTCGTCAAGGAGATCCTTTATCTCCTTTTCTATTCATTATAGCTATGGAAGGTTTACATGTGTTCATTGACAAAGCAGTGGAAGATTCTCTGAAAAAGGTGCGTTTGTGGGCACTAATAATTTAAATATTTCCCATTTTTTCTATGTAGATGATGTAATTATGCTTACAGAATGGAACGGGGATGAAATGGATGGTATTTTGCATATTCTGAACGATTTTTATGATCATTCCGGTTTGAAAATAAATGTCCATAAATCTAATCTTTACGGTGTGGGAGTGAATAATCTAGAGATTTCAGATATGGCAATTCGTACAGGTTGTGCAGCTGCTTCTTTACCGTTTATGTATCTAGGTTTGAGTATGGTGAATAATATGGCGAAATTATCTAGTTGGGATCGGATTATAGAATCGTTCCGGAAAAGATTATCGAATTGGAAGGTTAAGATGCTATCCATTGGAGCCCGTTTCTCACTTTTAAAATCGGTTCTTGGTAGTGTGTGAATTTATTGGATGTCTTTATTTAGAATTCCAGAATCGGTTTGTTTAAAATTGGAACAAATAAGAGCTAGATTTTTTTGGGGTGGTCAAGATCAAGAAAAGAAACTTAATTGGGTTTCTTGGAAGAATGTTATGGCGGATAAAGAAAATGGGGGTCTTGGTATTACAAGTTTAAAAGCATTAAATTTAGCTCTTTTAGTGAAATGGAGATGGCGATTTTATTCCGAACCAAATGCTCTTTGGAGTCAAGTTATTAAAGCAATTTATGGAGAAGATGGTGGTATTATGAACCGAAATTATAATCACGTGTTTAAAGGTACATGGTCCCGTATCATTGACAATATGAATTACCTACATGATAATAATATTATTGATTATAGTGATATAAAATTTGAGCTAGTGAGTGGGAATAAATTGAAGTTTTGGTTGGATACATGGGTGGGGGTGCAACCCTTGTGTAATTTGTTTAATCGTCTTTTTCGGTTGGACTTGGAAAACAATTGTTTGGTCCAAGATAAATGGGACACTGATAGGTGGAGATGGTCTTGGAGAAGGCCTTTAAGAGGAGGTATTGAGGGCTCACAATTTCAGAGTTTAATGATGCTACTGTCAAATGTTAATGTGGGCATAGGAGATGATCGAATTTGTTGGCAAGTGAGTTCCCAAGATGATTTCTCGGTGGCGGGAGCTCGTAGTATTATTGATAAGTCATTACATCCTGGTATTCCGAATATGGTTACGATTTGGTTTAAAACGGCTCCTATTAAAGTAAATATTTTTATTTGGCGGTTAAGATTGGACCGTCTTTCGACTAGATTTAACTTATCTAGAAAAGGGATGGAAATTGAGGTGATTTGTTGTCCCGTGTGCCAAGGTGGTGTGGAATCGGTAACCCATTTATTTTTTGGGTGTAGTTTGGCGAAGCAGGTATGGAAACAAATAGGAAAAAGGTGTCAAATTGTTGAGTTTGAAGGTGTATCTTTTGATGATTTATGGGGGTGGTGTGATTCTGCTTCTTGTAGAAGGCATGCAACGTTGAAGTTAAGGACTATAGTTTTTGCTTCGTGTTGGATGATTTGGCGATTCCGGAATTCTATTATTTTTGATTTTGGTAGCATTCGTAAAGGAGACATTTTAGATTCAATTGTTTTATTTTCTTTTAACTGGTTAACTCTAAG
The DNA here is from genome assembly GCA_963853835.1 of Calendula officinalis. Classification (NCBI taxonomy): domain Eukaryota; kingdom Viridiplantae; phylum Streptophyta; class Magnoliopsida; order Asterales; family Asteraceae; genus Calendula; species Calendula officinalis. The sequence goes on along the minus strand of OY970827.1, from coordinate 75,248,792 downwards.
AGGTCATTTTAAGATCTCTTGGGTTGATTGGATTAGGAACCCATTGTAATTTTGTATTTCGTTTTGTTTAGCAATTTGCTAAACTCAAGTTTTATATAAGTGTGAAGGTCTTCGGGAGGGTGATGGCAATGTCAAAGCTCGATCTGTTACCTTCTTTTTGCTGTTCAAAAAAAATAAACGATAATATTGGGTGCATTTTTGACACCTTAAAGGCGCGCGCCCCCCATATGTGACAACATAATTAAACTCATTTCATGTCAACTTATTTGATCATATTCTAGGTCGTTATATAGAAATTCAATCACCAATTTATGTCCACTTTAAACGCTTAATACCACTACTTACAAACAACAAACTAATAAACGCTAATAAGTAATACCTGATGCATGCATTTTTTGACGCCTTAACAAGTGTATTTCAACGAAATTGCCCTATAACATTAATCGCATTTCACATCAACTTAATTTGTTCGCTTTTTACGTTGTTTAATATTAGTTTAATCACCAATTGGTTTTGAACCTAAATATATATGTATACTAGCAATAAGCTAGAAACAAAACCATTATAAAATTATAAGCATAAGATTTTTTAATCAATTTACCCAACTAAATTTTACTTTCCATCTAAACATACATCAATGAAAAGAAGAAGGCATTGTATCATCAAACACAATCGCATTCCAAGGATCGAAGCAAATAAGAACTTATTGTGGAATTTCCACATTTGCCACCACGTAATATAGAAAACGTCTTCCAACACATGTTTATGCTTAGAAGGAATTTGAAGATTCTTAAACCAAATCAACCATTCTTTATAAGAGTAAACCGCTAAAATAGTAATACCCACCATAATTCGATCTTGTGCATTCACAAATCATTGAAAATGTACAGAAAATGTGAGTTGATGACTCTGCATCATCCCTACAAAGAGTACAAAAGATACCATCAAGCTTCATACCTCTCCTAAATAAATTAAGACGAGTAAATAAATTATCCAACCTAACTCTCTAAGCCAAATATAGGATTCCAATTTTGTTCAACCAAATATAAAAATCCATAGAAATTGACAATTCTTTCAAATTCTCAAAGATTCTAGCGAATTCTTAATTCAATCACCAACTTATGTCCACTCGATACGCTTAATACCACTACTTACAAATACATTTTCTGATGTCTATTTAAAAAAAAGTGCCCCATAAATGACATAGCATTTCATGTCAACTTAAATTTAACCACCAAATTATGTCCACTTCAAACGCTAGATACCACTGATTACATGTCCAGAAACAAATAATTAGCAATAATACTTGATCCATTTTGTGACACCTTAGTATGTCTATTAATAGATTAAAACGCTAAACATCACAAAAATTTCCATAGTATTAAAAACGTAGTGGTCTAACCTCCAACCACCACCACCACTTTATTCTAAAATCGACAACAAATATTAAAGCCTAATAAAACGTGATGTTAAAGAAAATAACAGACTATATATGTGATATGAGAAATGATATTTGTACATATCATTTATGCTTACACATGTGCCTACCCATCTATAAACTTGACATGTGTAATCCACTAATTTTCTTTCCTCATATCATCCCTTAATTTTGACATTTGTCATCATCAAATGAATAGGTACATGAGTAGACACAAATAATAGGCACAAATACCATTAAGGACGTAAAAGACGCCAACATTTTCTAGCTTAAAATTTATAGGTTCTCTCAAAAGTATTCCCATATAAAATGAGTGGTCAAAGTTTTTCTTGTGATATACGTGATTTCTCTTTAACCGTGGTTATTTCTAAATACCTTCCTATCAATTTGGAAAATATATATTTAAAGAAAATATCAAACTCATGACCTTTAATAGATCATTTCAACTCCCTTTATCATTACAACATTACCAGATAATTCTTAAGACTATATAACGTTATTATCAGTTAAACAATTTATTCAACATGAAAAGGATAGTATATATATTTAGCACTTTTGTTAATTAATGTCATCCATATATTACTAACTAATTGTTTTTCATGATATAATCTGACTCATGCCTTAAAAGTATGATATGTCAAATAAATTCCAAGTTTACTTTCATAATGAATTAATGCATTTATTAATCATTAATAAAATATTTTTATATAAATTAAATGTAATTTTAAATAAAAATAATAAATTTAAGCTCATTAAACCTTCTTATCTTATGCTCTTAAAATATGAATTAGACAAACCTTATACAAAATTTGGATAAAAGAAAACGTTGAATAACAAATTATTTTAAACATTGAAAGGACAAATGTTTAAACAATTCAAGAGCGTTTTCATCCTCCGATTTATGTAATGCTAAGAAATTAGCATAAAATAAAACCAGATACATATTGACGTTGTAATAATTTCAATACATGATCAGCGAAAATAAATACTTAAAAAGGCTTTCACATCAATTAGAAAAAAAACTAATTAAAATGTTGAGAGGTCACCCGACCCGATCGTTTTACTACCCAAGGGCTAAAAAATAAAATATGCCACAAATCTCGAGCAAAAAAAATAATGAAAACTAAAATTACAAATATAACTTCCGTAAATAACTTCCAACAATTTGAACCTTTTTATTTCCTTAAAAATGTTTGATAAAAATAAGTTCCGTTTGATTACATGGTGGTTGAAGATGTGACACTACTCATGCCTGCAAATAACTTCACATAAAAGTTAGCACTGCGGATAATATTAAACCACGTAGATGCCACATCATCAATCTTACATTAATTGTTTAAATAAATATTAAATGAAATAAAAGAAAATATGACCTGCCATTTCCAGATTTGTATTTATGGAGCTCCTCTTGTGCATCTAAAAGCCTAATTACGTTATAATTAAATTAGTTAATGTTAATTAGCACTTAGCGAAAACAGGTATTTGTGGACTTGTGGTTTACCTCTTTTGTAAGTCGGTTATTTCGTTAAGTAATTCTTTTTCCCTGTCATCGCTTGCTTCTGACTGCAAATAAATAAAAAAAAATTAAGGATTAACAAAATTTATTTATTTATTTATGACCGAAATAAGCTGAAATCACTAGTAGTAATATATTTAAGCGATAAAGTTTTTTGTTTAATTTGGGAAATTAATTATTATTTAATGAAGTTGATTTAGACAAATACATACCTTTGAATTTTCAAGTCTAGTGATGTTGGCTGATGTGCATCCTACGTCTATGCTGTTGTTAACTGAAAACAAAGCATGTATGAGTTACATTTATGTAAAAAGGTTGCAAAATGGGAGGTCACGGGTCGGGTAACGGGTCAAATCGGGTCATTTATAAGTGGGATTAAAACGGGTTTAGTCGGGATGAGACAACACATGAACACATTTTTTTAACAAATAGTGTGATAAATGTGATTATAAAAAGGGAAAATTGTCGAGAAATGTAATCAAATCATTTAGCTTAACCAATTCGACCCATTAGAGATTAAATACGGGTCGAGTAAACGGGTCATAACTGCCACCAACATGTAATAATAAAAGGCCAAAATACACTTTACTACCCTGAACTTGTCTGACTATGTCTTCTACTACCCTGGACTATTAAAGGTGCAGCATGATATCCTAAACTTGACAAAATGATCGATTTAGTGCCATGGCTCATTAATTCAATCGTGTTTTCTTACTTACTTTCGTTGACCAACTAAAAAATACACATTTATCTCAATATATTGATATTAGAAGCAAATCATGTGAGAAAACAATACCAAATTAGCGAGTTGGGGTACTAAATCGACCATTTTGTCAAGTTCAAGGTATCATGCTGCACTTTTAATAGTTCAAGGTAGTAGATGACCTAGTCAGCAAAGTTCAGGGTAGTAAAATGAATTTTGATAATAAAATTAAAAGAGAGATATGCCAACCTGCAGTGTCACTGGTAGAGGGTTGCTTTACAGGACTCAATGTACCATTCTGTAAATAGCAATAATGTAAACATGTAACTGATTTTAAGAAAATACACATCTTGCAGTAAATAATGTTGAATTGACAAATATACCCTTTGAATATTATTTGTTTGCTGAGTTGTAGGGGGGTGATTATGTGGCATAGAAGTAGTGGCATCAGTTTGAGATAACTGAGAACCCATAGGATGTTCAATTATTACCTACACAAATAATAACAAAAAATTACAAAATTATTAGATTATGATAAATATTAACATTTCAGTATATACACGTAATTACCCGCATGCTCGGACTCTTTAGCAGTACTGGAGATGAAGCCACCTACACAAATATCAAAAAAATATTATAAATTAATTTGACATTAATATACCAAAATAATATACCACATCTATGGTGTTTGACCAGTTACCAAACCGGTCAAACCCGCACATTTTGCCACCTGTAATATTTACCTTATCGGTGTCGGCATTCTCAGAGGTAACTTTAAACCGCCCTTTCTGTTGAATAACTTGACACTTTGCTTTCTCATCTTGTTCATCACTAACTACTGTTCAACCAATATAGTAATTCAAAAAATCAAGTATAATAATAAAAAAATAAAAATAAAAATAATGAGCCGAGTATTATTAAAATAACATTTTGAGTGTATGATCAAACTGGAAAATTACATATTGGTTTAGAAGCTTTAGCAACACACTCAGAAGTCGTCGCCACATCAGCTATCGGGGGTGATCGGGATCCATTAGAGGCAGGGACCACAGGAATCTGACTTTGCAATTTGCCACTGAAATTTTCATAAAATTTGAAACAGAACATGTCAATATTGCATAGTTATCAGGGTTCTAAAAAGCGCGCCAGCGTAAAATTTGGGGATTTTTGGAAAAAATAATAATGACATGTATAATTATAATTTATAAATTTAGATGTAACACTTTTTGTGAATTTGATATATCATATAAATCAAGAGATCTATATGAACTATAATACATATATATAGATAGATTATATAAAAAAATTGCAGCCTTAAGTCACGCCTTGAAAAACGCCGCGTCTTACGTTTTTTAGAACCTTAAAATTTATTATATGCCTTATTGATAAAAGATGCAAAAATCATTAATTAGTAAATATTTGTTTTTTTGCCTATAATAACAACATATTTGTATATTTATTCATGTTCAGTCAATGAAAGTGTTGAATGTATATATAAAAATATTAGATTTATATACATATAATGAATTAATGATAACAGTTATATAAAATTATTTAAAATATATCATACTTATCGGGTGTGATGCTTCCGGAAGATGATCCCCGTGAGTGAGAACTAGAAGCAGTGCCATTAGAGGTTTTTCGACTAATATCATTTGTGTTGCAAATTTCAGAAAAAGAATAAGAATTCTGCAAACTCATGTGTCCATTGTCAATACTCTCGCATTTTCTTCTGCAAATTCAGATTTAACAAAATGAGTGTAATTCATAATATAAATTATAGGGTTTTGATAATGACAGACAACCCTTAGGGATGTCAATAAAAAACCTTTACATGCATTAGAAAGTTATTTTTTCATTAATGGATGAGTGACACCTAAAAAAATGCAGGGGGAGGTTGTTAATTATTATACAAATTCTAATGCATGTAATAATATTTTATAGACAGTCTTTAGGACTGTCATTATCAAAACCCTAAAGGCCTAAACTATAAATATATGAAAGAACGTATGGTAATTATGTGATTAAATTGAAGTTGACATACAGAGAGGATGATGAAACTGAGTTGATAAGTGGAGTAGTTCCTACCTGTAATAATAATAATATTAAATTTTTATTCTAAAAGCAAAATAAGCAAATATATAGATACACTTACACACACACACACACACATATATATATAATAAAATAAGCTATATGACATACCACATCTATGGTGTTTGAAGAGTCTCCCGTGGGTGACAATTGATGCAGAAGTTCTATTTCACCAGCACCAGTACAATTGAAAGAGCTCAAGATCCCTAACCCCAATTCATCTTTTTCAGGCATAAACTCCTCATCATGGATCTAATAACATGATTAATTTAATCATTTTATTATTAAATGTAGGAGAAGTCATTATATATGTTTTTTTCAGATTTGTAAGAAGTATACCAAGGAAGCCTCAGCTTTCAAATCTTCAAGGTCAAAGTTCCAGCTGCTAATTCCTCTTTTATATTCGTTCTAGAAACAAGTAACAAAACATAATTAGAAAATGATTAATTATATATCTATATAAATATGTGTGTGTGTGTGTGTATATATATATATATATATATATATATATGTATATATATATATATATATATATATATATATGAATGATTGAGCATGTTTCATATATATACCATACCTGTGACATTTCCTCCTTCTGTCCATCTGGAATTTTCTTCTGCACAAGCATATCTTCTTCCTTTTTCTATTATTACAACACATCAACTTTAATGACATGGTAAGCATAATTAATCTAGTATACAGTTTTTAAAGTTCAATCCCCTCCCTAGGTAAAATTACGTTGTTATTTTAGACAAAAATAAATAAATAAATAAATAAATAATATAGAAGAGAAACCTTTAATGCCTGAAGACGATCACCAAGTGTCGGTAATCCTTCCAATAGTTTGCGCACTATAAACTCATTAGATTTAGCTTGTTTGAAAAAAGAGTGTCGCAAAAGCTTTTTAGCAGAAGGACGTTTCGAAGGATCTTTGACCAAACAACTTGCAATCATCTGCTTAAAAGACTTCATATGGAAAACAATACAACACAAATATGAGAAGAATGTAATCATAAAAAATATTAAATAATAATAATAATAATAATAATAACAATAATAATAATAATAATGGAATACCTTGGAGAACTTATTGTCCCTCTCATAGTCAAGACCAGGAGGTGCATTTTGTAATGTCATGAGCAAAACCTATCATGTAATTAGAATTAATCTCCAGTTATGAAAGGTCAATTTGGATTATTTTTTAATTTTTAACGGGTCAAAATGGTAAATTAAAAAAGTAGCAATCTAGGGAACGGGCAAATGGATATAAAAAACCTTTCATCCAAGTATTCAACTTTTTCTATTGGCACCAAGTATGTATCTTGTGTACTTAATACAACCTCAACATAAGGGCATTTTCGTCATTTGCCATGTTTTTGGTCAAAATTGGTATGAATGACACAAGATACATATTTGGACAACCTATATAAAAGTTTTAATAGATAGTGGCCTTAATGAAAAAAGTTGAATACTTGAGTGACTTCCACATAAATTATCCCTTTAAGTTTTAAACAGCACAAAAGTTAAAACAAAAATAAATCAAAAATAATAAAAAAGCATGAAAATACAACATGGATGCACCTTCATTGGAGGGTATTTTGAAAAAGGAGCATGCCCGTGAGCAAGCTCTAGAGCTGTTATGCCAAAAGACCAGATATCAGCCCTGCAAGAATTTTCACGCATTTATGAACCTTGTATTTTTATTTTTTATTTAAAATAATAATATACTGACTTGAAGTCATAGCCATGCAATTGTTCCATAACCTCAGGCGCCATCCTGGAAAAATGTAAATTAATAGCAAATAGGGGAGAGTAGAAAAAAAAAACCACAAACACAATTAACCGGAATAACAGACCCAAAATAACCAAACCACAGAAAAAACTGTAATTCGGTTTTAGGTTTTAGGACGAACCCAAAAACCGAACCGAACTAACCGAACCGGCCTAATATTTAATTATACAATTTTTAAAATATTTTTGTATATAGAAAATGTCTGCATTTTGACCAATTGACTATTTTACAAATTCAAAACAAGTCTTGGTATGATTATGTTTTTCGCTCGTTTAAGACATATTGGTAGATTATCAGAAAAATTGGATCTTTAGCAAAAAATATTTTTTCTTCACCGGGAGAAATTGGATCATTATCAGGAAATATTGGATCATTGTCAGTCCTCACCAATTTTTGAGTCTTCACCCGATCTCAATTCCATTAATAAAAGTTATAAAAAATAAAAAATAAAAAGATTACCAGCATGGTGTCCCAACAAATGTATTCCCCATACGATGTCTATCACCAGAATCAAATAAGCAAGCAGAAACACCAAGATCTCCCAGCTTGATTGCACCACGATCACATATCAGAATGTTTCCAGCCTATTAAAACAGAAAAATTACCAAAACGCCCTCAAAAAGTCTTTGTACACATTTACATGAGATTAGAAACTTACTTTGACATCTCGATGAATGAGCCCGTGATGATGAAGATAATCAAGTGCCTTTAATACCTCACGCAATATAGTTGCAATAACGATTTCCTCAAAACCCTCGGGATGACAAGACTTCAATATATGAAGGCAAGAACCACCAGGCATAAAAGGCATAACAACCCATAGATTATGGTCATTAACAAACGAACAATGTGATTTAAGAACATTTGGATGATCAACCAAGATCATTGTTTGAGATTCACGTGATATATTGGTCTGATCACATATTAAAATAATAAAGTTTATTAATCAAACATATATTAGGAGCCTTCACACTCATAAACCAGGATAGTCAAGCCTCAATATTCATATAAATGTCATAAAATAGTAATATGCTTTAGGCAGTGATTTGTTTTGTTTATTATAACTTTGTAAGGTCCATTTTGGTAATTATAAGTTTTTAAGCTGCAAACTTTGGTCAAAAAAGTTTTTTTCGTCCCTATATGGTAGTTAAAGATTTTATATTTTTATTTTTACTTTTGCTTACTTGGACATTGTTTTTTTCGTTTGTATAAGGGTATAATTACCAAAGTAGATCGCTCATAAACTTGTGATTACCGAAACAAGTTCAAATTAACAACAACTAACAAAAATTATAACCTAAAATATAGTGCTATTTTATGACATTTTTTATTTATGTTAAGTGTTTTACGAATTACATACACCCTACCCTATCAATTGTAAAGAACAGAGCAGATTCAAGAGAATAAACTTTCTTTTTTTTCAAAAACAGAAACAAACTTTAAGCTTAGGTTTACGATCAACAGTTCTATCAACAATAATCACAGATTTACTCAAACAAATTAGACAAACTAGAACAACAAATCATCAAAAAGGTAAATCAGAACAGTCCAGATCATCAAGCAAAAGTAAATATAATAAGAACAGAAAACGGAAATGGTTACCAAATCACTGTTTCCACGTTCGAAATCGAGAACTTTAATAGCAACAAATTCATTGTTCGGAATACACCTAGCTCGAAAAACTGAAGCACTAACACCTTGCCCTACCTCCTCATACAACTCATAGTGTTGTACTCCAACTGGATACTTCTTCTTCTCCATCATCAACCACCAATCGGAATAATCAAATAAATATTTAGATATTTATTATAAAAAACAACTATTGAACATCGAACATCACGCAGATACAGCTCACAGGAGATCGTTGAATCCGAAATCTACAGTAATTTCTCTTGAACAAAACAAACAAAAACGCCGTACACGATTAATAAAATTTGCTCAAAAATTAAATAACAAAAAAAACTAAACAGAATGCGTAAATTGATCTCTAAAAAGTTAAATGCAAAGAAGAAAGAGAAATTCACGATTAATTTTGTGTAAGGCTCACAGGAATTGACTTTAATTCCATTGAATTTGAATTTTGATAACTGCGAAATCAAGCGATTGTGAAATTTATCGTGAATTTTCAGGTACGTATTTATGAGTGAAATTAAAGGAAAGTGAATAAATGATGACAATGATGAGGTTGAGGTTGTTGATGATGATGACGACGGCGACGGGGAGATTTTCCGGTGACGGAGGAGAGAGAGAGAGATTTAGAGAGAGAAAGCACGCTAACGGAACGGCGTACGAAGAGGTAACGAGTGCATGCTATAAGTATGGTGTGCTAGAATTTCGCCACGTGTTATGTGATGTCCATGTGACTCTACTCTCCGTGTTGGACTTGGAACTTTTTGTCAATTTTTATTTTTGTTTATTTAGTTATGGTAAATTAAATGAGTATCAAAGCATTTAAAATCATGTCGTTTTCATTAAATTAAAAACTACCCTTATTGTTAAGATATTTATTGTTGGTGACTTTCTTTTTTCCTTTTTCTTTTTAAAAATAAGGAGTTTTTATTGTTAATAGAACACATAATATAATAATCCGGTGGCGGTCTAGTAATAAGAGTATTTGAAATAATCTCTCAAAAGTTGCAAGCAGAAAGTTTGAAAATGGTTTCGTTTTTTTTGTTCATCTTTTTTAGGTTCGGTTTGGGTTTATTTCAATTTTTTTCGCATCAAAAAATGGGTAAAATAAAAGTTTGGTATATTCTTATTTTAGCGTAATAACATATTTAGGCTTGTAAACGAACCGAACGTTCAACGAACCGTTCGCGAACTGTTCGGCGGGAGTTCGTTTATGTTCGTTCGTTTAGCTAACTAAACGAACATGAACAAAATTTTGTTCGTTTAGTAAACAAACGAACACGAACAAAGGCACGTCCGTTCGTTGACGTTCGTGAACATCCGTTCGTGTTCGTTTGTTGACATTCGTTTGTTAGTGTTCGTTTGTAAAGCCCTTAAGTTTAGACTTTCTTGTTCAATTCATTTAGAAACCCACAACCCTAAATCTCCTCCATAACTTGTTTAGAATTAACAATCTTGGATGGTCTATGTGTTCAGTTACGCAACTTATATTCCTGATATCCTTAAGGTGGTTTTGGAAATGGTAGAAACATGTTTTCCTGCATTTTGTTCGTTTATGTTTGTTTCCGTTTGTTTATGTTATTTTGTGTTTGTTTATGTTCGTTTGTGTATGTTTGTGTTTGTTTATGTTCGTTTGTGTTTGTTTATGTTCGTTTGTGTTCGTTATCCTCGTTCATGAACACTTAATTTTTCTTAACAAACGAACATGAACATAAAATTATGTTCGATAAGTGTTCGTGAATCGTTCACGAACACATTTTTTCGTTAACAATGTCTCGTTTGTATTCATTCGGTTCGTTTACATACGTAACATTACTAAAAAAAACATGCATTTACTCAAAGATGTGTATTGAAAAAAAATATATCATACTTAACATATTTTAAAGCTTCAAGTTTTTTTCCAATCTTATGCAAGCGTTTAGAAACAACCCAAAAATAATAACAATCATTAACCAACGTAGACAACTTATATTTTAGCAAATTTTCTAATCAAGAATTTAACACAATTGTATCCGAATTTTTTAACAGAAATCAACTCACAATATAGTAATATAGTAACTAAAATTATATATTAATATAATATACTAATGAAGTGTATTACCAGAAAAAGTAATAAGGCAACAATACGGGTCGTGACCAAAATGACCTAAGTTCCTATATAAAATCCGAATTGGACCGAAAATTTCAATTTCTCAAACATTAAAACCCAAACCGTCGGTTTTTAGTATTGATTCGGGTTCTTTTTTCGATTTTTGGTACGGTTTCTACCCACCTTTAATATATCTTATATATGGTAGTATTTGTATATTAAATGGTTCCTAATATATATTCTAAAAACGTACATTTTTGTTCATATATGCACTTAAACAGTTAAACATATATGTTGATATAATTTGTGAAATTCCGGGATTGCATATTTTTGTTGTGACGTATGAATTAATATAAACCTTTATTTATTCCATGCAAGTTTTGTATTAAGAAGTAATGTTAGAAATGGGTGAGACATATTCTCTGAAGTCTGAATCATTTCTTTTAGTGGTAAAGCTAGTTTGGAGGACCACCAAATATAAAACAAGAAAGAATGTTAATAATATTTGTTATTGAATCATAATTATTGGATGATGGTTTAGTAGTAAGAGAGTTTAAAGTGGTCTTCTAAAGGTGATACATTCAATCCATTTCCTATGTAAAACTTTGTCATATCACTAGGAAAATGTTTATGTTTGGAAATGATCACAGTTAAATCATATATATCGGAGTAAAACTTATCTATCGAAAGTAATAAATAAAAAAATAACTAAATTATGTTTGGTTATGTAAATGTACACATGCAATTATAACCTGAATCAGAATCTTTGCACATGTGTGTCACTTTTTAGGGTATATATGTGTCATTTACTCAATTGGTGATCACTTTGGATAATTTGTTAGCATATTGACAACTATCATGTATCTAAAGCACACATTTACACAATTACAACTGTCTCCCAAAGACTTAGTGTACACTTTTCGTTTATTTATTAAAACTAAATATTTATTTTAATTTACAAAATTACCATCGGATTTTCAAGTGTTGGTAATTTCAGTTCTATTAGCATCCAGGCAGCAGAAAGAGCTCAAAACACATTTTTTTCAATTATATACCTGATTACCGTGTTTAATATAATTACAAATATTATATTACAACGAGGGAATTGAACATGATGTTTACTAATAAGCAAAATAATAAACAGTTTGACAACATTTTACATTTTTATTCACACCATAAATCCACAAAGTAATTGACTTCAAACACAATTATGAATCAAAATACATACATATAACCAAGCCCAAACCATCCGATTTACACCTTAAAACTCCCTATCGGGAAACAAATGTGGTGCAACCATTGACCAAATAAACAAGCCCGCGGTGGCCCACGAGGTTATGATCCGGACCCAAACAGAGGGCCAACCGACATCAACTAACCGACCACTTTCGCCAACCGAAGTTGACCACCCGGTCAACAGCATAGCTGAGTACATGCTGGCAAGTGAAAAGATGATGTGGAAAAAGGAATATGAATATGAAACGGGTTTATTGTTTTCTTTTTCTTCGTGTTCGTCTCTTTAGTCTAGTGGGAGTAACGGTTTTTCACCACCTGAATAATGGAAATTCAAGTTTTTAGGGTTTGTTCAAGTGCGGAATTTGTGGTTTTGGTTCAGTTTTTTTTAGCTCAAATGCTCAATTTTATCTACAGACCGAACCGAGCCGAACGAAACCCAATACAACCAAAACCAAAAATGATGAATTTTCAAAACCGAACCGATTACATATTTTGGGTTTCGGTTTAGTTTGGTTTCAGTTGGTTTTCGGTTCGGTTTTTTCAGCCCAAATGCTCACCCTATCTAGAAAACAAGTGAATGTTTTAGATTTTGATCCTCAAACTTTCACTGATTTGACATTTTAACCCTAAAATTCCTTTAGCCAATGCTTGAATCCTAAACTTTGGTTGACTTATTAAAAATGCCACTTTGACAGGTAAGTTACAAAATGTCAAATAAAAAATTAAATCGGTAAATAAGTGTAGGTTTAAGTATTAAAACCATATTAAACCCTTAAAAAGTTTGAGGGTTAAATCGCCAAATAGGGGAAAGTTCAAGGGTTAAACCCTAAAAAAATTACATCTCAACACACACAACCAAAAAAAATGGTTAAAACGCCAAAGCAGTTAATGATTATGGATTAAAACAAAATCAACCCTTTATAAGTAAACAGGTTAAAATTGAACGGCCAAAATGCATTTAGTACCCTGAACTTGGCTCACTATGTCTTCTACTACCCTGGATTATTAAGGATTATTAAGGTGCAACATGGCACCTTGAACTTGACAAAATGGTCGATTTAGTACCTTGACTCTCTAATTTGATCTTGTTTTTTCACGTCTTTTGCTTCTAATATCAATATATTGAGATAAACATATATTTTTTAGTCCATCAAAACTCCAGCGAAAGTAAGTCAATCGAGAAAATGCGATCAAATTAATGAGTCAGGGTACTAATCCGACCATTTTGTCAAGTTCAGGGTGTCATGCTACACCTTTAATAGGTAAAGGTAGTAGACAGAAACTATTCAACCAAATTTAAGGTACATGTACTAAAATACATTTTGGCCAAATTTAATGCCACATATAAGAAACATGTGCAACTAACGGAAACGGGCCAAGAAAAAACATTACCTGCCCGAGGTGAATCTGGGGGTGAAAGTAAAGTAGTAGAAGAGCCCGCCCGAACAGCAGAATATACAACAGAAAGAACAGTTGTGAGCAACCCGACAGTAAGTGAGCCCGTATTAACTGCTTTTGAATGTTTGTGGAGCCCATTACAAGCATAATCTCTTGGTTCACTTGCAAGCCCGCTATAGCAAAGATACATACAGTACAGAGATATAACTGATGCTGGTAGAATGCTGCCACTTACCTGAAACAAAAATAACAGAAAAATGTAAGATAACAATGAATAAAATAAAATAAAATAAAAAAATAAAAACATGTCATTAATCCGTATGAATGACTACTTATTATTAAGCCCGTAGTGACAAAATACCGAATCAACTCATTCATGAGTAAATGAGTCGAAACTGCCACCTGTATAAGTCAAACTTATGATAACATTGTAGTCAAACTTGATTTTATTTTTAGCAAGTGGTCAAACTTACGGTAGGATGCAATGTGATAGCAGCAAACACAAACACGAGAATAAGAGTGATGACAATAAAGAAGGTATTGAGCCCACAATCTTGTCCAGATGGAGTAAACGAATAGAATAAAAGTCCAGAAAATGAAAATGTTGCCACATAACACACCAGTGAAACAATAAGCAGTGCTGCATACCTGCATCATTTTAAATATATTGTAAAAAAAAATAAAAAACTAAAAAAGTTGGATTACCCTTCCTTACACGACACGAACCTTATTTAACCCCCATTACCAAACCCGCCCGACCCGTGACCCGCCCATTTTGCTACCATATATGATATATGTATATGTATACTGATAAGAAATAGTAGAAAACTAACCAGAACTGCTCATCATATGCAACCCATTTATCATTCCAACTATGAACAAAGTCCAACAAGAGCACAACTTGAACTAGAAGAAATAACCCTGACCCAATTTTCGATGTTGACTCTGTATTTCACAAAGTTTGACTTATTTAAAATGAATAGTATTATGCATATCAAAAGAAAATGCAGATTATGTCCTACTCCTACAAATATGCTTGACGGGTCAGGTTGCCCCAAAACACTTTTTTACTAAATTCTTTTTTAGTATTATCAGTGTTGGCAAAATCAGTCTTGGTGGCCATTCACCGCATAGGCGGTTATCGGCGGCCGAACCACTAGAAATTACATAATCGGTGAAATTAACTTCAGCCAAAATCGGACATCGGTGAATATTGGTCAAGTCGGTCAAATTCTACTCGAGAATATCAGTCAACATCGGTCAACATTGCTAATTATTTATAAAATAAAATAAAAATCCTTTATAATTTAGGGTACCCGTCTAGAAACCGATTAATCACCACTCGGACTTATTAATTGCTTGAAGGTGGTTGGCCGACTAGAGACTGCTGACCGAATTTACAACCTTGAGTATTATTGTATCAAATAGGACTACAGAAACTATATTATTTCAATAATAACCTAATTTTTTAAACAAAATGACATGGATTAGAAAAATACTTTGTGTGACTTTCGACCCATTTCCTTGCTAATTTATTTAATTTTACCCGTATGAACCGATAGACACAACATGACCCAAATCGACCCATTTGAAGTAGAAGGATCAATATTGGAACCTCAATGAAATCCCTAACAAGAAATCACTATATAAATTTTTAATCCCAATAAATAAATAAATAACAGACTTACCGTAAAAACTGATGATTTCATTTGGGAGGAAGAACATAAGAATTACCAAAATACACCAACAAATGATTTTCATCATCCATCCACCATGATGCAAACTATCACGTGGGTCCTTTTGATTTTTCACTCCAATCATTAAAACCGATAAAATCGAGAAAAACAAGAAATTTCCCAAACTAACTCTCAAAACAGCATCAGTTTCAAACCACTCTCTATCCGGTGTCTCATAGAAATGATTAATCCCTGCATCAATCATGAACACAAAATCAAAAAATCACTTCACCTATATAAGTTTTTATAATTAAATATATCATTTTTTTTAATAGATAAGTATTTGTAATTAAATTAAGTAATACTTTTAAATAATTAATAAAAATCAAATAATGAAAAAATCAAATTAAAATGATTACACATGAGATTTTATAACGTAACTTAAGTTAACTAAAAATGTTTCGTATAGGGGTGAGCGCCATCCAAAAACCGAAGCGAAGCGAAGCGAAACCGATAGAACCAAAACCGAAATTTGATAAATTTTCAAACCGAACTGATTACATGTTTTCGCTTTTGGTTCGGTTAAGGTTCGGTTCAGTTTTTTAGCCAAAAATGCTCATCCTTATCCGAAGACCGACCCAAAACAAAAAATGATGAATTTTCAAAACTGAAACCAAACAGATTACATGCTTTCAGTTCGGTTTCGGTTGGTTTTCGGTTTGGTTCGGGTTTTTCGGCCCAAATGCTCACCCCTAGTTTCATGTAAGGATCCAGTGTAAACATTAGAACCCAAAGATTCCCTTTTTACACTAATTTAGTGTACAATCTTAGTGCGCACAGCCAAATATTGACAGAAATTATGCATAAAAATTTATTCTTTTAGTAAAAATAAGAAATAAAAAAGGTCTTACATGGGATTTTCTCCATAAGTGGTGCAGCAACTTCTCTTAAAATCCAAGCTACAATAAGAGAAAGAGCAAAAAGACCACAATATGCAATTCGAGCTGATTTACGACTTATTCCCGACACCACGTTTTGGCATGCACTGCATGCACATGATGCACAGCACGAAGCTAGGCATGTAGCTGCCCACATCTTTAAGTCTCTCTATCTGATAATATATAAAACGATAATTAATCATAATATTCGTCAAATACGTAACAATAATCCGTATAACTTGAACCCAACATATGTAGTGTAACACATATTGATATGAACACATGAAGCTCTATTATATTGCCAAATAATCGGTAAAACTGGTTTTCTACATCAATCATCACAATAATCAGAGGAATTTTACATCAATTACATAAGAATATAGAGAAATCTATGGTATTTGCAGTTCGACTAAAACTATGTTACCACAGACTTCAAAACATCTTATAATTTTAGAGCATAAACAATTTACTGATGCAAACAACTACAAAAGACACAAGCAAATTGAAGCTGCCGACAATTTGATCTCTTCTGGTCAATAACCGATATTCAATTATTCACCGAGACTCACAATTCAGCGTCAATCATCTAACATCATGATCACAAATAAAAAAATAATATGACAACTCGTAATTTGATGATTTAAACATAGCGGTTATGAAACCCTAACTTGCGAAATCCAAAACCCTAAAAATTAACAATTTTAAAACAGAAAGCTCAGAATAACTAATTACACGTGAATTAGGGTTGAAAATTAGGTGATACCTATTGCGATCGAATGAAGAACAACGATTGATTCTGATGAGGATCAGACGAGATTACTGCGTAATGGAGATATAGCTTTGATGTGAGGGCTTTGGAGAATACGTTTACCCGAATGGTACGTTGGCAAGGAATGGAATGGAAGATATTGGAAACTCCGAGGGTCGATTTTTAAATACGTATCTTTTTTTCTTTTCTTTTTTTTTGAAACGGCAAATTTAATCTACTCATAATTATCACTTATATCCACGACGGGACTCGAACTCCTGACCTCAAGGTGGACTGGCAAACACCATACCGCTAGGCCAAATGCCCTTTGGTTTTAAATACGTATCTGATCCTTTTTTTTCTTTATGAAGATATTCACGTTTATAACCTACTTTTTTATAGTAGCACACAATTTAATCGTTATAGACTTACAGTAGCTGTTTTCGGGCCTCCTTTAAGCATTTGGTAAATATTTACCTATAATAGGGATCAAATTCATGAACTCTAAGATTGTATTGTGTTCCCGAGTTTTTAAATTAAAGAAAAGAAAAGAATATAGGATATAGAAAAAGAATATATTTAAAAGAAAATGTATTTCTTGTTTGTGTTCGATAGAAATGAAATAATATTTTTTTATGTTCCTAAGTTGAAGAAAAAGAAAAAGAGTTAACAAGTTTTCAATTTTGCCCTTAAAATATAAATAAATTAGAAAATATTAAGGGTAATTTGGTAAATTTAATTTAATTAATTAATCATAATTTATCTTCTCTCGTAATCTTCTCACTTTTAGAATGGAAATTTTAAGAGAAAATAATGCCCCAAATTTATTTCTTTCATCTTTTCTCTTATCTATATCTATATATATATATACAAAAATTGAGTTCCAATTTTGAAGTTGTAATTAATATCATGCATTTAATATTAATAATAATTAATATATAAATAATTATAATAATAATAATTAATATTATGCATTTAATATTAATAAATTGTAATACCAAGAGTTTTGAAATAAATTAAATTGTAATACCAAGAGTTTTGAAATAAATATAAATAATTATAATAATAAAAAGTTCAATAAATAAGAGACTTTTCAAATTACATAAATCTTACACATTAGCATCTATAAATAGTCATTCTCATATTGCAAAAAATTTAACACTCTAAAGGTACATCCAAAAAAAATATCTAACAAGTGGAGTCAACAACAAAGATCTATAGGGCTGTTTTTATTTATCGTCTGTATTAATTTGTAATCAAACATAATGTTTATTATTTGTATTTTTTGAAGAAAAAAAAAATCATAGAGATGAACACTTTATGGAATTGTCTTATAGAGAGTATGTTAGTTGTTTTCGTTTAAAATTACACAAACTCTTTTGTATATATGTACAAAATTATTATTCG
The DNA here is from genome assembly GCA_963853835.1 of Calendula officinalis. NCBI lineage: Eukaryota > Viridiplantae > Streptophyta > Magnoliopsida > Asterales > Asteraceae > Calendula > Calendula officinalis. The sequence goes on along the minus strand of OY970827.1, from coordinate 75,230,128 downwards.
TTGTTTATGTACATTTTGTATAAAAATTATATTATATTAATGATCTAATAGTTATCATTATAGTATATGAGATTGTGTATGATATTATCACAATTATTTAAGATGGATATCTTATCATGTTAATGTCATAAATTGTTGTTCATTTGATGATTGTTAAATTTATGCTTACTTCTTTTGTATATGTATAAAATATAAATATTGAGTTCCATTTTGATGTCATATTGGTTGTTTATGTACATTATGTATATAAAAATATATTATATAATGATCTAATAGTTATCATTATAGTATATGAGATTGTGTATGATATTATCACAATTATTTAAGATGGATATCTTATCATGTTAATGGTCACAAATTATTATTCATTTGATGGTTGTTAAATTTTATGCTTACTTCTTTTGTATATGTATTAAAATATACAAATTGAGTTCCATTTTGATGTTATATTTATTATAATACTAAATAAATCATCGATATCTATATTCTATATATATCTATAAAAATTGAGTTTCAATTTTTAGTTGTAATTAATATCATGCATTTAGTTTTAATAATAATATTATATAAACTCAATTTTAAAAACAAAATAATTAAATTGTAAGACCAATAGTTTTGTAATAAATATAAATAATTATAATAATAAAAAGTTTAATAAATAAGAGACTTTCAAGTTTTTATCAATCTCACACATTAGCATATTGATATCTTAACATCTATATCTATATCTCTATATATAGATTCTGAAAAAATTGAGTTTCATGGTTTATGTTGTATTGAATTCTATATTAAAAAATTAAGTTTTTGTTATAAATGATGCTCATGAATAAATGTAATATATTATACAAAGTGTTTAACATAAATAATAGTAGTAAATTCAATTAAATAATAGCCTTTTCATTTAACTAGAAGTTACATATTAATTAAATAAGACAAAGAATTTAACAGAAAAATAATAGCAGTAAATTTAATTAAATAATAGTTTATTCATATAACTAGAAGTTAGATGTTATAAGCACACTATCATGATGCAAATAATGTTGAGTTTTCAAATGATATTATTTTTTACTCGAACATCTATTTTTATAAAAATTGAGTTCGAACTTCGAAGTTGTAAATAATACCATGCATTTAATAATAATAATAATATATAAATCCATTTATAAAAATAATAAATTAATCAATTGTAAGATCAAAAGTTTTACCATCAATAATATTTAATAAACACAACAAAATAATGTCCATGCATTTCTGAATCATAAAAATAGTTGAATATCTAGATTATGGTTAAATATTAAGTACATAGCAACAAACTTTATAGATTTATTAAAATCAATCAATATAAAAAAAATGCATGATGACAGATATTTATTAAAAAATAAACCAGAACTGAACGAAAAAATGGTTTGGACGGACCGAGGACCGAACAAATGATGCTCAGAACCGAACCGGACCAAGAATTAGTCGGAACCGAACTAAACCGGGAACCGAGGCAATTTCTTCGACTCTTTTCAGTTTTTTCTTGGTTTTCGACCGATTCGGACCGCTCGGACCGAGAACTGATTTTGCTTAAAAATTAGAACCGATAACCGAACCGATGGAGCTCGGTTCGGTCGGATCCGGTTCTGCGATCCCGATCGGTTCTTGGTCCAGTTTGCACATGCCTACTTACGCATACGAAATCTATCTCAAGCTAAAGAAATAATTGCAATTAACATACACAATCCATATGACTCAATAAAGAACAACAAACCCTAAACATCAATATACATAAGGAATAGCTTCGCTCAGTTAGTAGAATACCCACAATCAAAGTAAACATGTAACCGATCACGTTTTTCGTACATTTTCCAGGTGAAACCAGTAAATTGTGTACGATATGCACTCAAAATAACTCATTATTGTGAACGAAGCCCGTGCATCGCACGGGCCATGTTGTCTCGTTTTCAATAAATATCTTTCCAATTTTCCTGTTTTATCTATAAATTAAAACTTGAGAACACATCCAAAAGATAATACATTAGACCATTGTTTAGTTAGTATAGTTTATTTAACATATTTGATGTATAGTGTATTCAGATAAGTAATACAATATAGAAAATGAGAAGTAGGGGTGAGCAAAATACCCGAAAAACCGAACCGAATCGATACCGAACTAATAATAGAACTCGGTTCGGTTTTCGGTTGAAAAAATTCGGATATATCGGTTTCGGTCCATTTGGTATCGGTTTTGGATCGAACCGGACCGATAATAGGTCCCAAGTAACAAACACTCATGACTCATGAACTACCTCTCGATCAATTTCCATTCAATATTTTTTTTCTCCCTTGATTTTATACGGCATACGTTGATCCTGAACTACCGCTCATTTTTACGATGAATACTAACATCAAGATGATTTTTTTAGTTAAAACCCATTTTTTTGAGTTAAAAGGCTAAAACCCTTTTTTTTAATTGTTTATTTTAAGTTTTGAGAATTTCCATTTAATTTTTTTGTTAATGATGATTTATGGAGAAGTGCAAATCGGTTCTAGGATTTTTTGTTAATGATGAATTTTTGTTAATTTAATTGCTTTTAATTGATCTAGCTTATTGGTCCAAATCGGTTCCCATACCAAAAACTGAAAACCGAACCGAAACCGATTACACATAATCGGTTCGGTTTCGGTTTTCAAATTTTAGCCTTATCGGTTTTCGGTCATATTGGTTCGGTTCGGTTTTTAGACCGAGCTCACCCCTAGGCGCAAGTCACATAGAGAGATGGGGTTTTTGAGTGTGTGTTTTTTCTTTTGTATTTTGTGAGTGAGATATTTTGATGGAGTGTTTTAGATTGAGTTATGAGTGAAGGGATATTTTAAAGATTTAAATATCAAATGTGATGTAACGGATTTAGCAAAGTCGGTTGATCCACTATACCTATCCTCTAAGGCGCAAAAATCATATAACTGTGGACAAAATTGCTCATTCCAACAAAATAACGACAGTTTAAAATTTTAGTAATTGCAATTTGAATAACAGATTATGTAAGTTGATGGCTGGAAGTTGCTAACAAACAAATAAAAAATTAATAACATTATTATTTCATGTAACATGGTACATACATTTGGTGTATTAGTCCATTTACAACTCATAGATATATAACACTAATTATATAAACAATATTTAACACCAAAAACACAAAACAGGATGCATCATCCATATAATTCTACCTTTACAAAACGACTCCGGTTTTTTTCCTTTATATAATTTTTTTTCTTCTTTTAAGCACACACACACATACTTACTCACGGTTCTTGTGATCCATCATCATCATGATCATCGATATTTTCAGGATCTTGAAGCATATTCATGAGCATATCGACCTGATTTTGCAACATTGTATTTTGTCTTTCAATGTCTGCCCGCTTGCTTCGTTCTTCAAGTAGTTGCAGTTGAAGGTGTTCAAGAACACGTGAATCTTCATCCAACTGCTCGTTTAGACCGTTGATTTCTCTGTCCTGTATTCGCCAGTTAGACTCGCAGTTTGTTTAGAAACGGGGGCGGGTTGGGTAAAGTGTTAAAAAACGGGTTTGGGTTTAAATGGGTTTTTATGGTACGGGTCAAGTTTTTACCATATTTAACCCTAATCCCAAGTAAAATTACACCTCAACACAATATGACTGGCAATAGGTCAAAATAAGGGTTAAAACATAAGGGCTTGTTTGTTTTTTTTTACTTATTAACTTTTGTCTGGTTAAAGTGTCTGGCTGGATAAATTAGTATCTCGTTCGTTTTACACGCTGAATGAATAGTCTTAATAATACAATTTGACAAAATTTTCATTTCCAAGACCCCATTATTGTAAAAAAAACATAATGAAGTGATGCGTACATAATTTTCAATTGAATTTTTTAATAATAAAAAGAAATGTTGCTATATAACTAATAAAATTGAAATTTAAAATAGTTTTCTTCTTAGTAAAATAACATTAGAAATTAAACACTTTTCTAACCAGACTCTAAAAATGAAAACAAAAAGTTGCGACTTAATGATGAAAGCATTATCCCATGGCATTTTCGGTGAAGTCATGTTGTATGAATTTAGACACAAACAAACAAACTCATTATGACTTTCCCAATATAGTTATATCCCGTTAAGATAAACTATTACAAAATAAACGTTTTAAGGGAAAACGCCAAAGCAATGAAAGTTTGAGTACTAAAAACATAGTTAAACATCTAAACCTTTTTTTCTTTGATTTAATATTACAAAATCCTATTAAAAACATAAAAAAAGATAACAAATTAACAATACCTTTCGGTTCATTTCTTGCACCGCAATTCTCCGCATACTTTCAACAACATCAACATTTACAAGTTTTCTTTTTTTCCCGATTAACCATCCGCGAGGGTAACTGGCGGAATCAAAATCAGGTGGTGGGAGTAAAGATTCAGCTGAAGAAAGTTGTCTTCTACCATTTAAATCCATTATTGGTTCCAAAGGTTCAAATAAAGCCTTACGTTTCTCAGATAATATTGTTGGTGGTGGTGTTGATTCTTCCATTTTTTCATCGGTTAGTTGGTTGTTGTTATTTTCAGATGTCTTGTTTTCATCGTTTGGCATGTCCTTTTGTAAATTCTTCGCGCTAACTACAAGTAGAAACTATTAAATCCATTTAAATTGTAAACGGGTCGTATTCAGGTTAGGTTTTAAATAAAAGGGTCGACCCATCAACCCGATTACGATACCTTATGCAACCCGTTTAACTTACCAACCTGATTACAATGTGGCTAACCCGTTTAAATAAACTAAACGGGTTACACGGGTCGTGCCTGGGTTACATTGGTCAAGACTACAAAAATCCAACCAAACAGAAGTAGAAGAATGAAGTCTGGACAAATTAACAAAAAGTCAACCATATTATATTTGATTATTTCCTATCTACCAAATATAAAATCTGCTTGGCTGTCTTGCTGATATTTTAGTAAAAACACCAATGTCAAGTCAAAATGAACGGGCCTCATTGATGAACAAATATGATTTATTATATATTCATTTAGAATAACTTTTCGTTGTTCCACTCGACCAAAACAAATGGATGTTTGTACCGATTTTGACCTTTTCCTAATCTGAAGTTTGTAATTAATATAAATTGTTTCCGCTTATAAATTATAATCATCAAATTATAAACCATGTATAAATATTAAGCTACAGTTTCATCTGGAAAATATTATAATCAAGCATTTTAACTGTCTCAGCATGTAAATGAACAGATCTACTACTTATAAGTAATTAAATCAAGAGCAATTTAACAATCAAACATAAAATTACTCAATTCTGTTCAATTTATTCAAAATTACTCAGTTAAGCTCAAAATCATTTACTCAATTATGCCAAAATCAATCACAAAACTACTGAATTATGCTCAATATCATTCACAAAATTCCTAAATTACGCTCAAAGTCATTAACGCATGCTCGCAAGTCAAAATCATTAGCAAAATTAAAAATTACTCCATTATGCTCGTAATCATTCACAAAAACAATTGAAGTTTGAACTCGAATTACCTGATCTCTTACGAGACTTCCAGAAAACAGGAGTAGAAGAAACCGGAGAGAAGCCATTAACGGTAGGTGAAGGTCTCTCTGTTTTATTACCGTCATCCATTACTCCGTCGCAATCTGCAGTTACAAAATAACAAACAGGTCAAAATTCAGCTAATAATTCCACCAAATTTCTTCTTTAAAACGTGAAGAACACGCAGTTAACGGTGAATTTACACACAGAGACAGCAAAGGATGATGCAGAGAGAATTTGTTCTGGTTTATATGTGTGACCAGAGTTGTTGAATTGTGTAACGTACATCTGTTGCTCACCCACACCAGATGACAAATGTTTTGACGCCAAGATCGAGGAAAATTGGACGGCCAAGATTTAACGGTGGGGTCTTTGTAATGTCCATGGCGGATGGTGTGGTGTGCTGTCCATTTAATCGGGTTTTTATGATCAAATTACCATAAAACCCTTCTGTTTAACGAATTATTACCAGAATCAGAGAGATTCTTTCAATGGCCGAACGGGACATAAATGGGTAAAATACCTAACACAATATTTGGATTGAGTTAATTAGAAGGATGGTCCTTTAGGTTTATAGCAAATTTTATCAATGGTATTTTAGTTTCAAAAATTGTACCTATGGTCCTTATTTTTTAAAGATTTTTCACCGATGGTCCTTTACGAAAACGACCGTTTAAGTTTCATGTTAAGTGACCTCATGTGTGATGCACGTGGGGGTATTTTGGTCATATCATTTTTCCTTCTCATTTCTCTAGAGTAAATTACACGGATGGTCCTTTAAGTTTATAAGAAATTTCACCAATGGTCCTTTAGTTTCAAAAATTATACTGATGGTCCTTATTTCTGAAAGGTTTTTCACCGATGGTCATTTACGAAAACGGATGATTATTTTTCACGTTAAGTGGCATCACATTAATGAAAATACAAATTTATAATACATGAAATAACTTTTTAAACACACTCTTTAATATTGTCGTTAATGAAATCTTTAATTTTAAGTTTATACTAAAACTTTTAAATGTAAAAATGAGAGGGTGTTTTCTTAGTATACTAGCTAGCTCTTCGAATGATGTGGTTTGACTTTCTAAATTTGATCGCATAATTAAATGCATAAAATTCGCTATTAATTTTCAACAACTTCCTTATCAATCGAAATTGTAGATATATATAAAGGTGTAATGATTTTGGGATGACTATGGAAAGATTTTGGGAATTAGTTTTCATACCACACTTTTTAATGCATCTACCACAATGTACTAGTATTCCTGCAAACTGTACAAGCATGTAAAGCAATCATTGTGGTACAAGCAGTAAAAGATGTGGTATAAAAATCACCCCCTAAAGATTTTGTCTAAAAAATTAGTAATAAAGATAAAAAAAAAAAAAAGAAGTAAAAATGGGTCCTAATTACCATCTTCCCTTCTGCGAGTGCGAAAAAAATTAAGGGCTTAATTAACTTTTTCCAAAAACTTTCATTAATTTGAGAGCTGGCAAATGAAACCCGAAAATTTCAAGATTTTGTTCACAGACACTGACATTATCACTATAAATACCGTTTTGTTACGTTACAGTTTAGCAGAATCCTAAGTTTGTCTCATTATCTTCTCCAAACAAGTAATGGATATCTTCCGATTTTTGAGTGTATTATGTGTTTCTGTAGTACTGTTACTTCAACCGGAGTCAGCTTTTGGTACAAGAAAACTCAGCTCCGTCACCACTAACCGTCCGCCCGCCCGGAATATGCGCGTCAGCCGTCGCCATATACGGTTACAAATGTCAAGAAATTGATGTACGTACTGAGTTTTATTATATTTAACTAGTAATGTGTACGTTGTTTTATACTTCTATTTATTAATTGAATTTTGTATATTATGTGTTCAGGTAACGACGGAAGATGGTTACATATTGAGTGTACAAAGAATCCGACAACCGGTGTTGCTACAGCATGGACTTATGGTGGTAAGTTACATGTATAATCTCCATCTTTCATAATTACCTTTTGTGTGTTTTACTATTTCACTAAAAAAATACTTCATCCATTTCAAAATAATCGATAAACTATTCATTTTGTTATGTTTCGAAATAAGTAATACACTTTGAAAATTTACTTTATTTTAACATTCACTAAATATCTCATTTAATATAATGAAATAAAATATTTACCCTTATTTTTACTTTTAAATAGGAGTATTTTGAACTTTATTTTAATCAAAATTTATGAAACTCAACCCCCAATAACTATCTAATTTAATTTAATCAATCTTTATTACTACCTCTGTATCAAAATAAGTGATACATTTGGGAAATTGCGGTTTTTGAGGCAAAAGATTGGAAAGTGATTTAAAATAGTATAAAGTGGATAGTTAGTGGATAATGGGATCCACTTCTTTTGGATGTAGTGAAATTAATGATGGTTAAAAGTAAAAGTAAAGGTAAAAGAGTAATTTTACTTTATTAAAGTAGATAGTTAGTGGATAAGGGGTCCCACTTTTTTGCCAAATAAGGAAAGATTTTGAAGTGTATCACTTATTTTGTTCCACCCCTTTTAGTAAAGTGTATCACTTATTTTGATACCGAGGTAGTATAATTTTTTGCATCAAAAATTAAGAAATCTAAAATGTATCACTCATTTTAAAATAGTCGAAGTAAGTGCTTTGAGCATACTTAATACTCTGCCCCCCTCAACTATTAACTATTGTCATAAAGCCCACTACTATTTTTTTCTTATGAGATTCACCACAAATATTGGATTTATGTAACAATTTGGTACCGATGCAGGATGGAGTGACATGACTTTTAAATTCTCCCGAGCAATCTCTAGCCATGATCTTGGCCGATCACGGTTACGATGTATGGATTTCCAACACCAGAGGAACCAAATATAGCCAACGACACGTGTCTCTTGATCCTATAACACCGGTCAATACAATATATCCAACATTTATTATTTATATATATATATATATATATATATATATATATATATATATATATATATATATATATATATATATATATATATATATATATATATATATATATATATATATATATATATAGTGCACAATTCAGCGCAGAACCGTTTAAAGCTGCAGAACCGCAGAACCATCCTAACATCCAATGTTTTCTATGTTATACATAAGGTGTACATTTCCATACACGTTGTAACACATTTATACATTCAATGTTTCCAATTTTTTATACACATAATATATAAATATATTTATATATTATTTGTATAAAAAATTGGAAACATTGGATGTTAGGATGGTTACAGCGTGTATGCAAATTTACAACTTATGTATAACACAGAAAACATTGGATGTTAGGATGGTTCTGCGGTTCTGCATCTTTAAACGGTTCTGCGCTGAATCGGACCCTATATATATATATATATATATATATATATATATATAATATAATCCTTTTTTACAATTACTCATTTTTGTATACTTCATGTTCATGCGTATCAAAATAAGTGAATCACTTTCTTTTTTATCAAAATAAGTGAATCACTTTAATAATTTACCTTATTTGGTAAGTTTTTATATTTAAAATTACACATTTAACCCTATCCCTCTTTAAACATCATTAAAGGTGTGGGCCCCATCCATTTTTGTCATTTCTGTATTTGACTTTTTTACCTTCTAATTACCTCATTTAATTTCACTAATTTCTTATTATCTTATTTTGCCTCAAAAAACGTAAATTTTACGATGATTCACTTATTTTAATACGGAGGTATTTAATAATCTCGTAATTTAATTGTCAATCGTCACAAATATCTCATAGGCATTCTGGGACTGGTCATGGGATGAAATCGCTTCCGGTGACTTGCCAGCTGTCATATCTTACATCTTCCAACAAACAAACCAAAAGGTCCACTACGTCGGGCATTCATTGGTAACTAAACTAAATTAGTGTCGGGAAATATAGTTTTAGCGACGGATTTTTGTTACATAGTGACAAAATTTATGATATTATGGGGAACGTTGACCGCTTTGACTTCTTTTTCTGAGGGGAGACTAATGGACAAGCTGAAATCGGCTGCATTGTTGAGCCCGATCGCGTATTTGAGCCATATGAATTCTCCACTTGGTGTGTCAGCTGCCCGAGTCTTCTTTGGTGAAGTATGTTTTCATTAATTAATAAATCAACCTATTTTCATTTTTTCATATATTAATATATTATTATATCACAGTCGGTTAAAAAAACATTTTAACTTTGGTGCAGGTTACTCGACCTTATGGTCCTCCAGAGTTTGATCCAAAAAGGTAATTAAACTAATTGCAGTAATGATTTTTCATTCTTGATGACAATAATAAAGGGTTAATTTTATAAAATAGTAACAAATTTTGAAAAATGTTCTATTTAGGTCGATTAAACTTTGTTTTCCTTCTATAATAATATCCAAGTTTTAAAAGTGTTTCAATCAGGTGAAACTTACCTTCTATTATATATTACCATGTCATGGTAACCTATTATAGAAGATAAATTCCATATGATATGAACACTTTTGAAACTTGGTTATCATTATAGAGGGAAAATAAAGTTTGAGTGACCTAGATGAAACACATTTTAAAATTTGTTACTGTTTTATGAAGTTAACCCAATGATAAACTACACTACCACAAATTTTATATCATGCACTATACTGTATAAATTTTACAGCTAACTGTACAACTATACTAAACACTGAATATGATAGATACATTAAGTTGTAGTGTAAAAATCATCTCCTATAAACTAACGGACTCAGTTTATGTGTTATACTTACAGTGCTGATGTGGGCCGTTTCCTCCAAGGCCTATGTGGAGATCCAAAGATTAATTGTTTTGACTTACTGACTTCTATGCAGGTTAGCAAATCTGTTCTAAATTTGGGTATATATTATAATATTGTTTAATTAATATTAAGGCTATTTAATTTAAAAGGTCCAAATTGCTGCATTAATGCATCAACCATGGCAGTCTTCTTACAAAACGAGCCTCAGCCTACCTCGACTAATAACATGGTTCATCTTTCCCAAAGTACGTTTTTTTATATTTATCATTTGTTTATAATTAAATACTAATTTCCAAAATTTATAAAACTCGATGTATATTGTTGCAGCTGTTATAAGTGGGATTGTAGCGAAATTTGACTATGGAATTCCTGCCTTGAATATGGCACGTTATGGTGCACTAATGCCTCCAATTTATAACTTCTCAAACATTCCAAAAGATTTTCCTCTGTTTCTCACTTATGGTGGTCAAGATGTTCTCTCGGATCCTACGGATGTGGCTGCTTTGCTTGAGGATCTCAAGATGCACGATGAAGGGAAGATTAGCGTGCATTATGTCAAAGAATATGGGCATGCCGATTTTATCATGGCAGTAAATGCTAAAGATGTTGTTTATGGTGAAGTAATGTCGTTTTTTCAACGAAATCAATAATTATGACGTACAAAGTGCGTTCTGGATGATTTTTTTACATTTTTCTTAATTAATTATTATTCTTCACGATCTTTACTATCTGATATGTTTTACTTACACGATTCATAAAATTTTCTTGTTTTTTAGTAAAGATATACTCTCTCCATCCCACAAAAAATACTCATTTCTAGTAAAGATATAATTATGGGGTTCACTTAATAAAATAATATAATTATCATGGACTTCACCAGTTACTATTCAGCAACTATCTTTCACTCTCCAAACTAATTTTATATTTTAATCAAAATTATATCATTAACTATTTCCTTAAAACTTGTGCTCAAGAAAAATGGGTGAGACGGAGGGAGTAGTTGATTAATTTCTACTATGTGCGAAGACACGTCCAATAATCTAGTATTATTATTAGAGTAATGGTATTTGTGTCTACTCATGTGCCTATCAATTTGATCATGACAAGTGTCAAAATCAAGGGATAATATGAAGAGAGAAAATTAGTGGATGACACATGTCAAGTTTAAAAGTAAGTAGACCTATAAAACAACGCAAATTATAGACACAAATATCATTTAATATTAGAACAGGAGGTTATTGATGATAGAAGTAACAAAAGATCACAAAATTGACAATACATTTCATTAATAAGTTTCTTGTAATCAAAATGAGTAATAAATTTAATCTTAGAAGATATAGAGATTTTTCATTAAAAATGAACTGAATTTAAACTCATAAATTGTCCAAAATCCTTCCTTTTTACCTTTTATGGTTGAAAATGGAATATTTAAATTTATACACTGAGTTTTATCCTTTTTAGTTTTCTTTACTATATGTAACAACTTATACATTTCTAAGTTAGCCTCAGTAAACATACTTGTTATTTCGTAAACGACTTATGTTTTAAAAAAATTGAAAACTTTTGATTTGAACTTGCGACATTCATATTATTAGCAACTAGCATGGTACCCGCGTAATGGGGCGGCGGGTACCCTGGTGACTATATTTTGCAGCGAGAATTTCAATCCTGATTTTATATGGTTACATATTTATTCACTTTCAATTGTTGATGAAGGCTTGGATGTAATTTCTAAACACGGTCGTTTCAACCCCTAACAAACTGCAAAAATAAATTAACATCATGTCAAAATATATGCTCAAAGTAATACATGTAATTTCAAAATATCAAAGATTAAATAAAGCATACTACTAATTCAAAGTCAAACAAAAATCCCAATTTGACTTTAGGCCTTTTTTATCTATGACCTTTGATAAAAAATCATCTACTAACTAAAGTTTTCTTTAGATTTTAAATATTGTTCATGTTGATTTTTAGCTTTTTGGGTTTGCCAAATTAGCGTTGTTGATCAAATAAGTCAAAGGTATGCATTGATTTTGTCTTTAATCTATAATACTTATTGACTATTACGTATCTGGACTTGATTTATATTAAGTTAGCTTACAAGTAAAGGAATTTGAGGAAGCCAAAGAGAGTATATAAATTTTCGATAAATTTAAGAATAAGTTAGTTAATTTTTATTCTAATAAACGCAAAGAAAAAAAGAAATAATCCAATCTTGAAACAAATTCATAAAATAAGTAGGCTGACATGAAAAGAAAAAATAGAGTATATAAATTTTCGATAAATTTAAGGATAAGTTAGTTAATTTTTATTCTAATAAACGCAAAGAAAAAAAGAAATAATCCAATCTTGAAACAAATCCATAGAATAAGTAGGTTGACATGAAAAGAAAAAATAGTTAGATTAAATAATTTTTGTTAAGAAAAGTATTAAATTTAACAAAAAAGATTTACCATTTTTTAATTTGAATGGGTCAACAAAATCAAACGCATGTCAAAGGCAATGAGGTCAACTTATGTTTAAATGGTCTGTTACGAAATGCATTTAGGATAACCACAAATGTGTTTATTTATAATTAAAATGAAAAAGTATCAATAATCCTTGTAGTTGAGATGATAAAACTTGAAAGTTGTAACCTCCAGGTAATGGGTTCGACACCTTGACCTTTCATTTTATTAGAGATTGAAAAATTAAGAGGTTTCCTTAAATGAAAGGTTTGAATTAAGACCTGCCATTTTTAGAAAAGTCTAATTTGCTTTATAAAGTAGTAAAAATATGCTCTAATCAACTAAGTCATTATGACAAATGTTGATTACTTAATTGCAACTACTTATGTGATATATTATCTTTATTAATCTTTAAACCTATTTTATTTTTATTGATCACCATCACTACTCACCAACTCCACCCACCAACCACAATCACTACTGCTGCAAACCACCATTTCTACGCACCACCACCCACCACCATCAATATTGTCACCACTATTGTTACTATCACCACCGCATCGCACGAGTATCCTATAATTTTGTTTTCTTTAAATGGTTAGGGCGTTAAATCAAACAACTTTTAAAGTAATTTGATTTTTTTCATATTTAGAAAATAATAATTAGTAGTAAATTTTGTATCAAAATTTTTATATTTCATTGACCAGAGGTTTTTTTTTTTCTGATCAGTATATATCACTTTAATTAAAACTTTACAAGAATAATTTAATTTGTTTAACCAATTATACTTATAGCATATTATAATCCTTCATTAAATTTTAATTATACTTCATAAAACAAGGCACAAACATACCCAAAATAAATAATAACAGTTTAAGTTTTTTTTTCAATAAAATAAGTTCAATTTGTAATTTAACAAGTATATCAACATTTTACAAATGCAAAACAATTAGTTTGTTACGACGTCGTTTAACGAACTCCACCACAAGCAATCAAGCATGATATCATTAGCAAAATCCGGTAGGCAGAATCTGTTTGTTTATAGTTCAAAATTGATTGATTCTAAGCTTTTCGTCCTCCGATGAATTCATTCAGTCAGATATAGATACAAAATCTGTATCTATAGGTGTATTTATTGGCGGCAACTGTATTCTCTGATGCTTCTGAACATCTAATCTCATTGATTATTGCTTCACCTCGAAGAAACTTACATTCAATTTAATACATGCATCTGTAAGTTCATTTATACTGATTTTGTATCTATATATACTGATGATGTTTTGATATATTGATGTGTTGTTCTTTGAATCAGTTGTTTGATAACAATACTTCGTATGTCACCTTTTCAGATTGTTTGATCATCGGCAAGTGCTGTATTTGGGGTTTTTGTTAATTGAAACCCTAACTTCATCATTGGAGCAAGTAAGTGGCGAATTAGTTGTTTTTTGCTCTCAATTTGACTTGATTTTTCGTTCATTTCATTGAGTGATTTCGTAAGCATATTTGATCGATTAAGTTCAGTTCATGGAAGATTGAACTGTGCAAAAACTTTAGGTTTATATAATTATGCAAAATTGAACATATGAAGTACTGTTTATTGCAATTTGTAATTGTATTACATCTGTTTTTATAGTTAACTCTTGAGGCAAATAATTATACTGTTGATTATATTTTGTTGCAAGTGGATGTGACATGAATTTCAAATTTTGGCAAATATTTCCATATATTGGTATGTAATAAGTAGATGCTATCTCAACACTGTTAAGAATATGAAGTTTGGGAATGCATATTTTCAGCTTACACTTAAAAAAAGTCCGTTTTCTCCCCAAAATCAGCAAAAACACACACAGTTTTTTGTATGCTTATATGTTTCTGTCACTTTCAAAGAAAACATGCACCCCCATATTAAACACTCGTATCATGATTCATGCTTATTATGCATCAATGACTTTATGTATAAACAACAAAACATTGTATATCAATTTTTTTTTTTTGTTGGGCAAATGTCCTAAAATATCAATACACTTTAGGTTAGGGATGAGTATTTTGACCGAAAACTGAACCAGAACCTGTTGGACCCGGTTTACACTTTTCGGGAAGGTTCTCGGTTCTCCTTTTTTTTCATTTTCGGTTTCGGGTTTTTCAGTTCCGGTGCGGTTCGGTTCCGGGTTTTTCGGTTCTAGAACCAGAATTTGACAATTTTGAGTCTAATGTATTTTCTCAAAACCATGGTATTTAATGTTGATGATGTAGTTTCGGATCTAACCGGTTCTAAACTCGAAAAATCCGGACCGAACCGGAACTGGGACCATTATTTCGGTCCGGTTCTTGGTTCTTGTTTTTATTCAATTTATGTTTTCGGTTTTTTCAATTCTAGTCAGGGTTCCAGAATCGAATACATCCCTACTTTAGGTGGTGGTCCGTTTTGGTAATTGCAAATTTTTAACTCGTCTATTTCCAAAATTAGAAGTAATAACCACATAAGGCCAAAAGAACTTCTTTTGATTACCAGACAGGGACGAAAAAAAGTCATTACAAAACCAAAACGGGCCTTAAAAGTTTATAATTACCAAAATGGACCTCCACCTAAAGTTTATATTCCTATTTATGAAATTTGCACCCTTTTTTCCTGGATAAATTTGCCAATTTGGCCATTACTAATTACACTTTACATCCATCTTTCTGCAGTTAGACAGTTAAAACAGTTAAACCACTTTAATGGCAGACCTAAAAAACCCCTACTCCCACCAAGACCAAACTCATCAACAAATCTCAGAGACCCATCTTACCGACCATCTGCATCTGGTCGCCAAACCGTTGACCTTTTAAACCTCAAAAAACGCGGTCAAAGTCTCCGTTCATGGATTCGGGTCGATGCATAAACCGCAAATTCTCAAATAATCGAAGTCGACAAATTCACAATCATGCGTCGATGCGATCTTCCTGCCCGAGATATTCGGTTACTTGACCCGTTATTTGTCTACCCGTCAACGATTTTGGGTCGGGAAAAAGCGATTGTTGTAAATTTGGAGCAAATTCGGTGTATTATAACTGCTGATGAAGTTTTGTTATTGAATTCTCTTGATAGTTATGTGTTGCAGTATGTTGTTGAGTTGCAAAGACGGTTAAAAGCGGTTAATGGTTGGCAAAATGAAGGGCATAATAGGAATTTTGGTGATATGTTTGGGAGTAATTCGCCGGATTATTTGCCGTTTGAGTTTAGGGCTCTTGAAGTTGCTCTTGAGGCTGCTTGTACGTTTTTGGATACACAGGTTTGTTATATAACTGTATTTTTTACAGTTTGTTACAAGGAAAAATGTTTATAAAATATTTATTTTTTACCATCAAAAGATATGCACAAAGTAGGGGTTAGCATTTGGGCCGAAAAAACCGAACAACCAACCGAAACCGAAGCGAACCGAAAACATGTAATCGGTTCCGGTTTTGAAAATTCATCATTTTTTTGTTTCGGTTCTATCGATTTCATTTCGGTCCTTGGATAGGGATGAGCATTTGGGCAAAAAAACTGAACTGAAGCCGAGCCGAACCGAACCAAAACCGAAAACATTAATCGGTTCGGTTTCGGTTTTGAAAATTCATCATTCTCGGTTTCAGTCTATTGGTTTTGGTTCGGTTCGGTCCTTGGATATGAACATTTGGGCTAAAAGACTGAACTGAAACCGAACCAAAACCGAAAATATGTAATCGGTTTCGGTTTTGAGAATTCATCATTTTTTACCATTTTCATGTAATTAATTTACTTCATTTTTTACCATCTTCTATAACCAAATTACATGAAAAGGTTATTTTCATAGTCAAATACATACAATATCAATTCGTGTATATTTGCATACATTTTCATATAGTTTGGCCTAAGCTTTATGTGGTCAATATTACTGTTATACATGATATAGTTGAAACATTATTCAATATTAGTAGCTCTATAGTAAATTATTACAGTTTGTGAACTGTAAATATTTTCTATTTCGTGATGAGATTTTTTAAATTTATTAGGCTGCAGAATTAGAAATTGAAGCATATCCATTGCTAGATGAACTTACATCAAAGATTAGTACTTTAAATTTGGAACGTGTTCGAAGACTAAAAAGCAGACTTGTTGCATTGACCCGAAGGGTTCAAAAGGTGATATACTGAAATAATATAACTTTTTGTAATCATATCTAGTTATTTACACTTTTTTTAGAATTTCGGACAGAAACTCAGAAAGTGTTCTTGGTCAACCCAACCCAAACCAAAATAACCCGTTTTTACTAGGGTGACAATTCAGGTCGGGTTCGGGTTTGCAGGTTCGGGTTGGCGGGCCAGAAACCTTCAACCCAAAACCAACCTTTTATATAAACGACTCAGATATCTCAACCCTAACGTGTTTACCTTCTACCCGGACCTGAACCATATAACCCGTTTAATTAAGGTTAAACATGTAACGGGTTAAACGGGTCAAACAAGTTGTTATTCCACGGATTCATAATAAAATACCAAAACACCAAAATTACTAAGTAGTCCTTTTAGTTTTATCTAACTATTAGTTACGTTTGAACTAGTAAACTATACACCAAGTATAGAATATAGATATATTTTTAAACATATTTTAATAATTAAACAGGTTGGCGGGTCAGCCATTTAAATTATCATCCACCTGAAGCTAACATGTTGAGTTAGTTGAATCGACCCAAGACTGACCCAAAACTTCTTTACCTCAACCCAAACCTGGTTTTCAGGTCGGGTCAGAAATTGCCACCCCTAGTTTTGACCGCAAAACGTTTAACCCGTTACCCAACCTGCCTTACCCATTTTTTTATTTTACCACCTCTTTTTATTTATTTTTTCTGAACGGGCCTTTTTTTACACACAGGTACGAGATGAAATAGAGCAACTAATGGATGATGACGGTGACATGGCTGAAATGTACCTAACCGAGAAAAAAAGACGTTCATTATTCGACAATATAGAACAATCTGTAACCGGATTCCGGTCAACCGACGGTCAACAATCGTCGGTTTCTGCTCCAGTTTCGCCCGTTTCTTCACCTCCCAAAAGTCGAAAACTTGAAAAAACTTTGAGTGTTGCAAGAAGTAGACATGAAAGTATGAGGAGTTCACAAAGTGGTACAGAAAATATTGAAGAATTGGAGATGTTGTTAGAGGCTTATTTTGTGGTTATTGATAGTACTCTTAATAAGTTGACATCTGTATGTCATTTTTATTTTTATTTGTAACAAGTCGAATGGGTAAACTTTTGAAAAAAATGGGCGAAAAATGAAAACGGGTCAAACGAGTTGAAAATTTTCTGAAGTATGTTTTTAGTGATCATATGGAAAAACTCATTTTTTTTAGTGTCTTGTAATCATATTTGACACACTAATTACCTATATTAAACAAAGAGTGTTTCGGGTCAAACCAACCTGTTTGACTTGCCCATTTTGCCACCTTTAGTTTACCTTGTATTGTTTATTGGTTCGGTTGGAAATTTGTTAACAACTTCCTTTTGTCTTGTGCCAGCTTAAGGAATACATTGATGACACTGAAGATTTCATCAACATCCAACTCGTATGTCTCCTTTTTTTATTTTTACCCTCTTTAGATTTTAGCAAGATTAGTAAAAGACCATTTTACCCTTTTTTAGGGTCTTAAGGTTAACGTAAAGGGTGTTATGTATCTATCGTATTTCAAAACTTAACCATCTTTATTTGACATTTGTACGTAACCAACTTACATCATATTTCACTTCTTAATTAATGCAACTAAAGTTTAATAGATCAAAAGTAAGTTATAAAGTACGATACATACAATAATAAAGTGTAAACTGTCTAAGATATACCTAGTTTTTCTTATTTATTATTTTTTTTTTGGGTTATTTTTACATAATTAAATATTTAAAGTGCAGGATAACGTGAGAAACCAACTTATACAATTTGAGTTGATACTAACAACGGCAACATTTGTTGTTGCCATATTTGGAGTAGTCGCAGGAATATTTGGCATTAATTTTGTGATTCCATTTTTCAATAATCCATCGGCATTTACATGGGTTTTGGTAATAACAGGTGTTACTGGAGCCATCATATTTACTTCCTTTTTATGGTTTTTTAGATATAAAAGACTCATGCCCTTGTAGAAAGATTATGAACCAGAATTTGATTAAAATGTAACTTTTATGCCGTTCAAAAAAAAAAAAAATGTAACTTTTATATCACAATCGAAATGTTTTTTTTTTTTTTTTTTTTTTTTTTTTTGAAGTTTAATAGTAGCACTCTTGTAAAGAAAAATTCTGCTTGATGAGCTTGCTATGCAATTGATGTTTGACTTTTTGTTGTTGTTGAGAATACTTGCTTTTCGTGCACAATGCAATAGCCGAACCAAGAAAATAGTTTCAGCCGGAGTAAGGCCGAATTGGTTCCACACCTAAGCTTATGTACGTGATAGTCACACACTCACTATCCTCAAATATAAAACGTATATAATGATGACAACAATTTACAAAAATTAACATTTTTATATCTCAAACATACACATATACATACATGCAAAGTTTCATCTAAATTAGAATAATCGTAGATTCGCTAGTGACATAAATGAATGTTAAATAGATGCAAACAAACAATAAAAACTGTGATTTTGTTGATTTAATACTTAAAAATATTGTCAAGCACTTTAATATAGATAGAAAAGTGTATATAAAGTTAGACATTTCGTTTATAATGCTTCAAAATTTTAAATTTGACTATTATATATGTTTGTATTCTAAAACCGTTTTGTATTCGATTCAACACGCTGAATTCATAGCAAAACTTGTAATACAAATAAAATCAGAGTAAATTTAAAGAAAAAAAAATTATTAGAATGTTTAACTAAACCCTCAACACTATATATAGGTATGTATAACCTAAGTTTTGACTCATTTTCCAAGCTACTTAAAATGTACATTAGCCATATGTATGTTAAAAAATCGATTATATTGATACTAATTAATAAGTGGATAATTGTAAACCATTTTTTCAAATTATTTTTTTTTTATTGAAAAACATTACATTTCTTAAAGACAAACCAAAATAAATACAATAAGCTTTGTTGAATAAAAGGGTAGATTGTAAATTTGTGGAGTGCATAGAGTAAACGTTAGCAAGTCTTTCGAAGGCGACTTTTATGGTGTAAGACCCCGTCAAACGTACAAGTAAACAATTTATGTCTCTGACCTTCCGTTCCGACCACGGCCAACAATTTAAGTTTTTTATGTTGACTACTAATATGCTAAATTTGATCAATTTTGATCCACTTGACTTACGTACTCAACTAAATTTCGTACTTTCATAAATTAAAGAGTAAATTACAAGGATGGTCTGTTGAAGTTTACATCAAATTTTACATATGATCATTTACTTTAAAAGATCAAATTGTTAGTCATTTTTGGAGATCTTTTGCACCTACAGATATTTAATACGATATTCATTAGAATTTTATGTTAAAAATTACACATGCAGTCCTTTAGAAATTACACCGGTACTTCTTTTTCTTTTAAAATATTTTACACACGTTAGAATAAAAGACTGTAGATGCAAAATGTTTCAAAAAAGACTACCATTGTAAATTTTTTAGCTCAACTATGATTGTAAATTTTTTGTCAAATCAATGCTATGTGCATTCCAACTGACACCAAACGATCACACCATTGCCAACAATACGCATTCACTTCATATTTTTGGGTTACTCCGTGCCAACGGTTACTCAATATTGACGGGCCTTCGGTGCAAACTAAAGGTTGCCGTTGTCACTAATATAAGTGGCAGAAAATTCTTTCTACGATGGAGATGTAACAAGAAAAACCAAGACAAAAGTGGTCCAATTACCATCTTCAATCCATAAATGCGAGTTAAACACGGATTGTTTAGAATGGTTACATAAACATCGTAGCAAGAATAAGGGGCATCTAAGATGGAGGTGAAACAGTAAAAGACAAAAAGGAAAAGGACAAAAGTTTATCGTTATCATTTTCACTTCTAGAAATAGGATAAGACGGGTACTTTGGGTTATATGTTAAAAATGATTTATCCTAATCCTAATATATGGTAAAATGAATAACAAATTTAATCAAATCAATTTAATTATAAATTTCCTAGAGTAGTTACATGTTCGATCATTCACATCTTTCAGATCATGATAACACTTAGGGGTGCCCAACGGGTCAACCCGACCCGACCCGACTTTTATCGGGTCGGGTCCGTCGGGTTTGAAGTTAAAAAAATCTAACCCGAAACCCGACCCGATAAGGATTCGGGGTTGTCGGGTTCGGGTTGGTCGGGTTTCGGGTTTGTCGGGTTGACCCGATCGGGTTGGTCGGGTTACACATGAGTTAGGAATTTTTGGTAAAAACTATAGAAATTATTTAATATATTGAATTTTATGAGTATTTATTTAACACTTTTAATTGTTAATTGATTTTTATTGAATACTTTATCATATAATTTGATAATTAATTGATTTAATAGTAAAAATATGTTAATTTTTATAGGAAATAAAATACTTAAACTTTAATCGGGTCTAATCGGGTCAACCCGAACCCGACAAAGGTAAGAAATTCTAACCCGAAACCCGACCCGATAACGAATCGGGTTGGTCGGGTCGGGTTTAAAAAACCCGATAATAACATGGAACCCGAATAGACCCGACCCGATAAGCGTAATCGGGTTCGGGTTCGGGTTCGGGTTAGGGTCGGGTCGGGTCAACCCTTTGGGCACCCCTAATAACACTTAGGTGCTGTTTGTTTTTGAAGAGGAAAAATGTCTGCAGTCTGCGGACCACATCTACAGAGAAGATGTAGACCAAATGTCTGCAGTCTCTATGACAAAGACTGTTTGTTTTTCAATGTCTGCAGACCGAATATTTTTTAGCGACGGTATCGGTGGTGGCGGGTGGGGCGGGTGGTGGTGGCGGTAGGTGGTGGTGGGTGGTGGCGACGGTAGGTGGTGGTGGGTGGTGGCGGTAGGTGGCGGTGGGTGGTGGCGGTAGGTGGCGGTGGGGTAGCTAGTGGTGGTGGTGGTGGCGGTATGTGGTGGCGGTAGGTGGTGGTGGTGGTGGTGGTGGCGGTGTGTGGTGGCGGTATGTGGTTGTGGTGGTGGTGGCGGGAGGTGGGGGTGGTGGTGGTTGTGGTGGTGGAGGTAGGTGGCGGTGGGTGGTGGTGGTGGTAGGTAGTGGGGGTGGTGGTGCTAGAGGTAGGTGGCGGTGGGTGGTGGTGGTTGTGGAGGTAGGTGGTGGCGGCGGAGGTAGGTGGTGGCGGCGGAGGTAGGTGGTGGCGGCGGAGGTAGGTGGTGGTGGTGGAGGTAGGTGGTGGCGGCGGCGGTAGGTGGTGGCGGCGGTCGGTGGTGGTGGTGGAGGTAGGTGGTGGTGGTGGCGGTGGAGGTATATGGTGGTGGTGGCGGTAGGTGGTGGTGGAGGTAGGTGGCGCTGGTAGAGGTAGGTGGTGGTGGTAGTGGCAGTATGTGGTGGCAAGTGGTGGTGGTGGTGGTGACGGTATGTGGTGGCGGGTGGTGGTGGCGGCGGTGGTGGTGGTGGCGGAGGTTGGTGGTGGCGGCGGTGGTATGGGTGGTGGTGGTAGTGATGATGAATAAATTCTTTTTTTATGTTTAAGTAAAATGTCTTCCAAACTTGGAAGACTGTGGTCCAAGTCTTCCCACAAAAGACCTCAAAAAGATTTTTTCTCATCTTCCGACTTCCAAAAAACAAACGCTCTTTTTTCAAAATGTCTTCCCGCCTGCTGACATAAGACCCCAAAAAGACTTTTTGACAAAAAACAAATACCACCTCAGATAACATATATTTTAAGTATAAACTCGATAATCCCATAGAAGTTTGATACTATAAAAAAGTGTTGATTTACAAAATGATAGAGAGTTTTCAAAAAACAAAAGTATACAAAGTAAGTACCAAAGGTGAATGATCTCTCGCGAACAAATTTCAAATCTTTCAATAAAAACAATCTATTATAAATCAACACTACCGATATAAAAACTCTACATATTTTCAATAACTTACTTAAAACAAAGTTTAAATCATTTAAACTAATCGTGTTACATATAACATGTTTCAATCTACATTATCCTTGTTCTTCCTTCTTGATCTCGATCTCGATCTCCCGACCAATTTTGAAGGCGGTGAAGGAGAAAACTCAAACGGGACCGCCGGAAGATCCATTTCGCCTTTCAACATCTTGACAATATCCCCAATTTCCGGCCTCAATTCCGGCATCTTTTGTAAACACGCGAGCGCCAAATTGACACACAAACTTGCTTGCTCTTTATTATAGTCGTTTTTCAATCTCTCGTCAACGAGCTCCAATAAATCACTGCCGTGAGCCAATTGTCGACACCAACTTATCAAATTCGCCTTTTCGAGCTTCATTGGTGAAGCAAGAACGTGTAACGGTCTACGCCCCGAAACAATCACGAGAATCAAGACTCCGAAGCTATAAATATCGGTTTTCTCGATTAAATACCCGCAACCACCATATTCGGGTGCTACATAACAAAGTGTACCCCTCATGCTTGTTGTGCTACTTAATTCATGACTAAAAATATCTCCACTATTCATTTCGGTGTTCTTGTTTGAATTTGGATTCTTTCGGAAACTAAACTCCGTTTTGTGATCATGGCGATTTGGCTTTCGTTTTTTTAAGATTTTGAGTTTGAATCTTCGTTTTATCTTCTTTTCGACTTTCTTTTTAGTGAGTTCGTCGAGGTGTTCTTCATTCCAGCATTCTTGCATTTTTCGGTGTTGTTTCCACTCGCTACGTTCTTCATTTCCCGACACTTTGTTCTCGATGGGATTGTTTAATTTCGTCGGATGAACAAAATCCGTTTTTTCCGACATTTTATCGTCGTCCCAATCGGGATTTTTGGACGGACTTATTTGACTCCCGATCCATTCCCGAACATAATCTTTGGTACTAAGCTCACCACTTCCGTCTTGTTTCCACCACCAATCTTTCCCCCATTGTTTAGAAACATTCAAATTCAACTCTTTTGCATGATTATTATCGAAATTATGACCTAAATCATCATCATAACGAGTAAACATATCGTTAATCCAATCATTTGTATCCGTACCGCCATTTTCGATGTTAATCGAATGTTCTTTCCCTTTTTCCTTCATAAACCCTAACCCTTTCAAATGATTACAAACAAGTTTACTATTAACCGGTGTAGAAGACGAAGAAGCTTGTAAAGCAAGAGCAAAATCCACCTCATTAGGAGTGCTACTTTCCACCGGAGTTCCAATCACCGGCGACTCTGCGGCACCAACTCCGGCGAAAGTGCCGGATAAATCCTGACTAAACAAATCAGCACCAAATTCCGGCTCAATTTTCAGTCTTGACAATCCAAAATCCGAAAGTTTCGCACGGAATTCTGTATCAAGTAAAACATTACTCGGTTTCACATCACCGTGAATCACAGGGGGATCACATTCACGGTGTAGAAACTCGAGTGCTCTAGAAACATCTAGAATGATCTCGAATCTTCTATTCCAATTCAATCCATTCTTCGAAAATAGCAATTCCTGTAAGCTTTTATTAGGCATATACTCGTAAACAACCCAATCGTTTTCGTTTATTAACACAATAACCTAATAACGAAACAACAAATTGAGATTCCAAATCGCCTAAAATTCGCAATTCGTTTTGAAATTCACGATCAGCGTCTAGCGAATCGGAATCTAGAACCTTCACAGCGACTAATTTCCCGGTTTTTAGTATACCTCTGTAAATGGTGCCGGAACCACCTTTTCCGATGAAATTATCGCCGGAGAAGCTATTAGTGGCGGAATTGAGCTCTTTGTAGGTAAAACGACGCAGTTTTAAGAAAAGCGGACATGAATCAAGAGGACTAGTACGTGCACGTTGAATAAATGAATACCATAGGTAATAAATCAAGTATAGAACTCCAAAAAGTATTAAAACAGAAGAAAAAATGGTGATTATGACGAAAATCAAAGTACGTCGTTGATTTGGGGAAGAATTCGGTTGTCTTGAAGGCATTGAGATCTTGTAAACTATACAAAGATTCAAGAATCTGTGGATAATTTTCTTGATTTTGGATTTGAATGATGTTTGAAATGAAAATGTTGATAGAATAATGTTGTTAATAATGATGGAGATTAAGGTGGGGCCTAATTGGGGCAGTGTAGCTTTTGACTACTGAGAAAGAATTTGCAGGTAAAGAGAATGACTTTTTTGGGAGAGATGAAGAAAAAATGGAGGGAACATAGTGACAGGTGGATTGCACTATCACTGGTTTAGTTTGTAGTTAGTTATTTTTTGTAAACTTATTTAGAAATTTTACTAAAATTTTCTAATTTTCCTCCTGTGTGGAATTTACTAATTTTTTTCTTAGTTTCATTTTATGATTTAAATATTTATATTGACTAAATAAGTAGTAATATAAGAAGAAAGATTTAATTGAAAACAATATAATTTTTTTAAAAAAAAATATTTTTCTCTTTTTGAAAACTGGTTCTAACCCGTTTCCAAACCGATTTATCTCAAATCAGTCATTTGTAACTTTGTTTTATAGTACGGAGTCACTACAAGAACTTCCGTGGCCACAAGTAGTTATTTTTTTTGTTGCTCATAAGCCATAATGATTCATTTTTCATTATTTTTTAAAGATCAAATTTTACCACTAGACTATTACGATAAAGATTCATAAATAATAAATTTACTTTATTTTGTCTACTTGTGAAAAACTAATAAACCATATTTCAGATTAAAAAAAAAATATTGTTTAATAAGATCAATAAATAAAACAAACATAGGTAAACCACGTTCAAGATAATGGAAATTTTCATCATTTTTCAAGTTAAATATAGAGAATGATAATTAACAAGCTTTTTTAGAATTAACATTTGTTTTCCTGGCATATATAGTCTTAAAAAGGTAAATGAATAAACCATTAGAAATATTTAAAAGCATAATTCATCACATACTATTAAAAGTTAGTCCTTTTTATTTGGCTTTCGAGTGTTTTTGATTTGTTACTTAATCATATTGTTTTTTAAAGTGAAATACCAAAGTTTTGTCACATTTAATTTTTAGGTTAATGTGGGAAAGAAAAGGAACTCCATTAAAGCCAACAGCATGGATCCTTATACTTTATGTTATCATAAAGCTTCTTTAAATTTGCATGAAAGCTACTAATAGACAAAAGAATCTAAAGTTATTTTCATAATTAGTTGTATCTAATATGACATCTCAATTAAATAATTAAACTCAAAATTTGTTGTCGATAAAAAGAATAAAAGATAGATATTTATACAAATAGAATATACATCTCAAAACGTTTTGATTCCTGAGTTGTGTCTTTTATGTTTTAAGAGCATCACCAATGGTTAACCTCATAACTAGGAATGACAATCAATAGCCGACCCAATGATTATCCACTCGACCTGATCCATCGGTGGTGGATATGGATGAACTTAAACGGGTGAATATTGGATTTAGAGTAGATATGGATGTTAACTGGAGCGGATATGGATGATAATTTTTTTATATATGGATGAATCCACTAAACCCGAAATTAAAGTTTTCTACACTATAATTTCATATTGTTAAGAATATACTTCCATGCATTTCTAGATTTAAAATTTTTACACATAACATAAAATTGAAGATAGCTAAATTGGTATACATTACAAACCATTCTTTAAGCTTTTAATTATATCAAATTATGTTTTTGAGTGTATCTCTTCTAGATCAATATTTTGGGATTAACTATAAATTATGCTCTAAGCATAGAATGTAGGTTTATAGTTATATTTTGTTTTTATCTTCTTTTGAAATAAATTATGTACACGTGCAATAAAAATAGTAAATTATATATAGAATACCATACTTTTTCTTTATGATACAAAGTTCATTCAAAATCCAACGAATGATCATTTACCCGTTATAATCTAATGAACATAAATATGGATGGATGGAATGATTTTAAATGGATATGAATATGGAAGACCTAAACCTAAATAGATATGGATGTGGATATCGCATCACCCAATCCATATCCGATCCATTGTCATCCTTACTCACAATAGCCTATTACTTTTGTCACATCAACATTCCACTAACCAAAAACATATTCATAAATAATATCTCTAATTGTTAACCTTTCCGAAAGCTTTTTCTTTTATAATATTTCCAAATTACCCTTATATATCTCAAATGTTTTATAAATACATCCTATATATAATTTGACAATTTTTAACATCTTATAAAACTTAATATTTTTTAAAGTGTCCCATACTAAAATATTATAATAATTGATATTAATATTGAAATAGATAGAAATATTACATTACAAATATTAAAAAAACATAAGTCTAAAACTATATCTAAGGTTCAAAATGAAAAGTTATTAAACATAGAGACTAAAAATAACAAACATCGAAAGTTAATTAAAAAGATTAAAGAAAAATAAGTCTTTACAGTAAACTTTAAAAAAAATTGTTAGTGCAATGGTTAAAAGTCATTTAAAGACGTATTAAAATAACAATAATCTTTTAAAAAAGCTTCCATTAAAGATGATCTAATAGCAAATTTTAGACTCCTTATGTCTTGATAAAATCTATATTATTTGTTATAACTATAGAATATATTACAACTATGGTAAATTACATGAATGGTCTTTTAGGTTTATAGCAAATTTCACCAATGGTCCTTTAGTTTCAAAAATTACACCGACGGTCCTTATTTTTGAAAGTTTTTTCACTGATGGTCCTTTACGAAAAAGTCCGTCTATTTTTTAAGTTAACTAACATCACATGTGATGCACATGGGGGTATTTTGGTCAATTTGTCTTTCCCCTTCTCAATTAAATTACTCGGATGATCCTTTAAGTTTACAGTAAATTTTACCAATGGTCCTTTAGGAAAGACAAATTGACCAAAATACCCCCATGTGCATCACATGTGATGTTAGTTAACTTGAAAAATAGACGAACTTTTTCGTAAAGGATCATCGGTGAAAAACCTTTCAAAAATAAGGACCACCGGTGTAATTTTTAAAACTAAATGACCATTGGTGAAATTTATTATAAACCTAAAGGACCATTCATATCATTTACTCTTAGAACTATATATACACATAAATGTGGTAATACAAAATGCGAGATTTGAACCTATGATGTGACCAACATCAAATAATAATAGGTGACTGAAAGTGATGCAAGAGTAAATTTATATGTGAGGAAATGTTTGAAGCGAGTTAACCTTTGGTGTACGAATGTAATGTATACAAACTTCCGATAGAAGAAATACAATTTTTTTTAAACAGTTTTGTGGTTTTCTGAATTCTATAATATTATCCTCAAATTTTATTTTTTCTTTTTTGTGATTCTTCTATTTCCCAGGATTGTGTCCCTCCATCACCATAGCTAAACAACATCATCCTTCCACCAAATCACCAACCTTCCACCAACATTATTGTTTATGATTTTCAATTCATGTTTCTGATTTATGATTATGATTCTGGAAACCCTAGCAACAAGATAAGAGAAAATGGGTGAAATCGGAAAACATGGAGATGAACCACAATCAAAACGATGGGAGCTCAAATTCCTCCAACAAGCCGACAATTTCTTCTTCAATCAGGCGGTCCCTACACAAATTCTCCGTTCCCGAACCCTAATTAAAGACCTAATTGACACATGGAAAAGAGCTGATTAACAACCGGATGATTTATGTTTCTTCGTTGACTCTGCAAATTCAAATGGCGGCGGCGCTAGAGGGGTTCAAATCCTCTGCAGCTCTTCAGGAGGATTTGACGAAGACGATGTAATATGAATCCACGAAGAAGATGAATTTGACGAAGACTGTAAAATTATTAAAATCTCTTACTATATATAAAATCTCTTATTAAAATCTCGAATTTGATTGTTAAAATTATTAAAATCTCTTACTAAAATTTGATTGTTAAAATCCTAAGCTTATACTGCATCCGTGTCACACTGAGTTTCATCGGTACATTTGATTTTTCACGAATTTTGAGGTAAAAAATTAAAGTATGAGTTAAAATATACTCATTCCGTCTCACAAAAAATTTCTCATTTCACCTTTGCATAAGTTTTAAGCTGATAGTTACTGGTGGGGTCATTGATAATGATTTTAATTAAATTATATGATTGGTTTGGAGAGAGAAAGATAGTTAATGGATAGTTGTGGTGAGGTCCTTAGTAATAAATAATATTATATTATATGGAGCCCATCACATGTGTGAAATGAGAATTTTTTTGTTAGACAAAAATTTATGGTGAAATGAGAAGTTTTTTGTGGGACGGATGGAGTAATAAAGTAGATAATTAGTGGATAATGAGTCCCATTTTTTTTGTATAAAATGATTTTAATGAATTATAAAAGTAAAAGTAAGAGTATAAGGGTAATTTCATTTTATTAAAGTGGATAGTTAGTGGAGGTTGGATCCATATTTTTGCCAAATTAGATAACTTTTGAAGTGTATCACTTATTATGAAACACACATTTATAGAAAGTGTATCACTTATTGTGATACGGATGAAGTATTTTATTTTAAAACAAGAGTTTTGATAATAACGATACTTAGGGCTGTCATTAACTGCATAAAATATAATATTTTAATTTATAGGGAGTAGTTCCTAAAATTCAGGAGTCGGTTACGAATGAATATACTTCCTTCGTATCACAATAAGTGAGACCGGTGCCAATGGTAAAACAAACTGATACCGTCAGTCGTTGCCAAATCAGCGCCACGTCAACTCACCTTCCAACCGACACTAAACTGACGTACCCATGCCAACAATAACACTTTCCTTTAATTTTTTGGGACCCACCATTAGAAAATACACACACAAAAAATACCCCTTGGGACCCACCCACCAAACTAACGCCACATTAATTCCCGTCGGAAAAGAGGCTTAACTCCAACCGGCGGAAGGACTGCAAGTCCGTGCCAATGGTAGACGAAAGTGATGTGAAAGTGGCGTCAAACCGGCGAACACCAATGGCACAGGTCTGATACATTTGGAAGATCACGGAGTTTGAGGCAAAATATTAAAGTAAGATTAAAATATATTAAAGTATGGTTAAAATATATTAAAGTAGATAGTTAGTGGATGATGAGTCCCACTTTTCTTGAATAAAGTGATATTAATTAATTTTAAAAATAAAAGTAAGGGAATAAGGGTAATTTCACTTTATTAAAGTGGATATTTAGTGGAGGTTGAGTCCCACATTTTTGCCAAATAAGGTAACTTTTAAAGTGTATCACTTATTGTGAAACACCAATAAATGAAAAGTGTATAACTTATTGTGATACAGAGGAAGTATAAGTTTTTTATGCACAGTCATAAGAACTATGATTATCAAAATCCTTAAAACAAGAATGAGACAAACGGCTAACCGTTTTTAGCGACCCATCTACCGATAAGACCTCTTAAATTATCCCCCCTCTTTCGCGCCAAAGTTTCCGCCAAATTATACCCTAATCTGTATATCGCGCGTGCGAAACCCTATTTTCCCGTTTCATTTCATTGATCCTTTGTCAAACCGAAAACATCTGATAGAATGCAATAATCGATGATATTTTGAAGGTATGTATATTAATTCCTTGAATTTGATCTATGTTTCTTCATCGGTAAATATGATTTTTGTTTCGTGGTTTAGATTTCCAAATTGCTGACGTCATTTTCCGATATTATGTTCAATAATCGCTACATGTTCTAATTTTGTGGTTACTTGAGATTTGAATTAACACAACAATTTTAGTGTTTGATTGCACGCATCAAAAAACCTTATAATCTGACCTTTTAAGCTCCATAATTTGTGATAATGTGATCTCGAGCTGAATTGAACAAATTTTTGATATATCGATTACATCAGTTCAAAATGTCTGATATTTCGTTTGATTTGTCATAATACAGATCGGTGATCAATTGCAGAACAAATTGAAATATTGATTTTATTTTTTATCGTCTGCTATTCATGTGTGTAAATTGGCGTTCTTCGTGTAGTTACAGTCTTCATATGGTAACCCAATGCATTTCAACTGCATTTAATGGATGATTCAGATAATTATTGTCCGGTGAAAAATCTTGAACACCTTCTCATTTGTATAAATGTTCAATAATGGTTACAAGACAACATATATAGGTGGTTAAATTCATCAAATTCATTAAATTCATCTAATAATCATTATGATGAAAAGGTGTGGATTCAATATCGAAGGAGGGACCAATACGGGCCTTCCACCTCGTCCAACCGCATCCAAATCCATAAAATTAGGAATGAGAAGAGGGTCAGAAGGACTTATGAACATCGGTCAAACCCTAAAAACCGGTGTCACACGGGCCGTTTTTCCAGAAGATTTAAAAGTAACCGAAAAGAAAATAATCGACCCGCAAGACAAGAATCTTCTAATATGGAACAGGTTTTTGGTTTTATCTTGCATTCTTGCAGTATATGTGGACCCTTTGTTCTTTTATATCCCTCTTTATAATAACACAGACAGTTGCTTAAAAATACATAAAAGTTTAGCACATTCTATTACAAGTGTAAGGACGTTAGTTGATCTTTTTTATCTCATTCGTATCGTGCTACAATTTCGTACGGCGTATATT
Source organism: Calendula officinalis (assembly GCA_963853835.1). Lineage (NCBI taxonomy): Eukaryota > Viridiplantae > Streptophyta > Magnoliopsida > Asterales > Asteraceae > Calendula > Calendula officinalis. The sequence continues at coordinate 75,198,687 of OY970827.1, read as the reverse complement.
GCGCCGTCTTCTCGGGTTTTTGGACGCGGTGAACTTGTTATAGATCCTGCACAAATTGCAAGAAGATATATGCAACGTTATTTTGTAGTGGATGTTTTGTCTGTGCTACCCTTACCACAGGTTAAGATAACAGCGTACTTTTACATTTATTTGTCCTTGTTTAGTTATTGTACAAATATATGTATAAATGAGGCATTGAAAAATGGTTTTGTGTCTCTTTTGGGACATTTCAGCAACATCGGTAACTTTTAGACAGATGTGTCACATGGGTCGACCCGACCCAAACCCCAATAAGGCTTATAGGGTCGGGTTAATACGTGTTAAAAATTATTTAACGGGTCTATCGGGCTAACAATATTAAAAAACAAATCCACTTTTATTTGTCACGAACACAAAAAATTGCATCGAAAGAGGCAATAAAGCATGCTAACAATATTTAAAAAAGGTCAAAAATATTTTTTACAGGAAAATGTACCTAATATGGTCAACCGGAAAACCTGATTCCTTATAGGGTCGGGTTGCGTGTTAAATAAAAAAAAAAGTGAAATGTGAATCAATACGGCCCATTTAAGGCTTATAGAGTCGGGTCAAACCCGATTGACACCCCTACATGCAGAGGTGGCAACTAACATGTAGTTTTTTTTGTGACCTATGTTGATCACTATAAGATCACTTTGTGTACTGTTTGGGTCATTCTGTAACTGCCACATCATCGGTTTATAAGTTCCTCAATTCTGAATGACCCAAACAAGACACAAAGCCATCTTTTAGTGGATCAATTTGACAAAAAAAATGTACAATAATTAAAGAGATCCTTCTTTTGTTATCTTATTTGATGGTTGGATGCAGATTGTGGTATGGAGGTTCCTTCACAAATCACATGGTTCGGGTGTTTTGGGGACAAAAAAGACTTTATTGTGGATTGTAATCCTTCAATATGTTCCAAGATCCGTACGTATCCTACCATTGTTTTCAGAGCTCAAGAAAACTGTGGGTGTCATCACGGAAACCGCATGGGCTGGTGCGGCGTATTATTTAGTTTGGTTTGTACTCGCGGGTCATGTAAGTTTCTTTGATATCAAACTTATTACTTTTGTTTTTTCTTAAAATAACAACGTACTTTTATATTTGTCCGTGTTTAGTCACTATAGGGGTGAGCATTTGGGCCGAAGAAACCGAACCGAAAACAGACCGAAACCAAAAACATGTCCGGTTTCGATTTTTAAAAATCATCATTTCCAGTTTTGGTTTTATCGGTTTTGGTTCGGTTCCTTTCGGTCCTCGGATAAGGATCATTTGGGCTTGAAAAACTGAATCGAAACCGAACTGAACCAAAACCAAGAACATGTAATCGGTTCGGTTTTGAAAATTCCTTATTTTCGGTTTCGGTTTCTGGACCGTGCTCACCCCTATCGAAAACTGACCGAAACCGAACCGAAAACATGTAACCGATTCGGTTTTGAAAATTCCATTAATGGTTTCGGTTCGGTTTCTGGACCGTTCTCACCCCATTGTACAATATATTTGTTCAATTGGATTATTAAAAGATGGTATTGTCATATTGTGTCCCCAACTGGATCATTAAAAGATGATTTTGTTAAAAAAATAAAGTATTGTTTCAAAAATGATGATTTTATAAAAAAAGCTAACTTTTTATATAAATGTGCTAGAATTATATATAAAAAAATGATCTAACTGAGACACAAAACCAACTTTTAGTGATCTAACCGGACAAAACTTTGTACAATGACCAAACAGTGCCAAATGTAAAAGTATACACTCTTTTATGCCCAAAAATCCATGTTATTTTGATGTTGTAATATATAATCTAAGCAATATTAACAGATTTTTGGGGCATTTTGGTATCTACTCGCTGTTGAACGTAAAAGCTCATGTTGGGAGGCAGCTTGTATAAACGATAATATTTGTGAAATCGAGTATCTTTATTGTGGGCATAAACACACAGACGGTTACAAAGCTTGGATGGAAGTTAGTAAATCTACACTTGATGAACATTGCATTGAAAAGGAAGCTTATGGAGAATTTGATTACGGGATTTATTTACAAGCCGTTCAATCTCAAGTTGATTCATCGGAAAATTTCATATCAAAATATTGTTATTGTTTGTGGTGGGGATTGAGGAATTTGAGGTAAGAATCGGTTTATTCGGGTTGCTTTTTATCTGTAATGGGTCACGGGTAAAATAAGAAATATTAGTTTAAAATGGAACTCGTCAAATAGGTTAAAAGTTTTTGAAAATGTATTTTTAATGCATAAATTGTAATGTCCTAAATTTTAATTTAAAAAATCTAGGCTAAAGTGCTTGTTAGTACCTTGAACTTGGTTGACTAAATCCCCTACTACCCTGAACTATTAAATGTGTAACATGGTATCTTGAACTTGACAAAATGGTTGATTTAGTACTCTGACTCATTAATTTGATCGTGTTTTCTTACTTGACTTACTTTCCTTGGAGCTTTTTACAGACTAAAAGATATACGTACAACTTAATATATTGATATTAGAAGCAAGTTACGTGAAAAACAAGACCATAAAACTGAGCCAGGGTATTAAATCGACCATTTTGTCAAGTTCAGGGTATCAGTCTTTAGGGTAGTAGATGACCCAGTCAATTAGGTTCAGAGTACTTAAATGCATTTTAGCCAAAAATATATAGTAATGGACATAATATAATGCTAACGTCAAAAGGTAAGTTATGAAGTATGATACATATAACATGTATAGTTGGATACATTTCGATGTATTTTTCCCTTATAAAACTTCAAATTTGCTCTAACAAATTAGTGTTTCGGGTCAACCCAAACCCAACTTGCCCGTTTGACCCGCTACCCGACCCGATAATTTTACCTCATCTAGTTATAAACTATGAATTCTTAATCCGGGCTTAAATGGTGTTTAACAGTACACTAGGTCAAGGGCTGGAAACCAGCACCTATGCTAAGGAAATTATTTTCTCCATTATAATTGCAATTTCTGGGCTCATTCTCTTTGCACTTCTCATCGGTAATATGCAGGTAAGAAAGTGATTATCATTTCAACTTATTTATATGTAACGGGTAAATAAAAATAGGGTTTTGCTAACCTTTGCCCTTAGGGCCATGGTTAAGGATACAAATGTACAAGTCTTGAAACATAACTACCTTGAAGTGGTTAGCGAAATTCATGTGGTTGGTTTTTTTATGGTTATTGTACAATAGATTTAAGCTTCAATTTTTTTCTTAACCATTGCCCTAAGGGCTATGGTTAGCAAAATCCATAAAAATAATAGATGAAAAGAGAAACTTGTCAAATTAGTCAAAAGATGTCTAAAATATAAACTTAATGCATTAATTTTTTTAAATCATTTTGTTCAAAAACTAAGATTGTTATTGAAAATTTATAACTTTTATAAATCATATTTAACCAATTGTTTTGTAGAAAATAATTAAAAGTGTTTTGTTTAAAATAACAACGTACTTTTACATTTGTTCATGTGTAGACGTGTAGTTATTGTACAAATTTATGTCGAACTATGTCAATAAAAGATGGAGCTGAGTCTTACAGAGCAAATTTTATCCATTTAAAGGAATTTCATATCAAAGGAAAATCATGCCCTTATTGGGAGGGTGAAATAAAAAGTGTGGTAAAAGAAAAGGAAGGGTATAATTGTCCTTTGACATTAAATTGCTCTGTATGGAACAAAATTGCTTTGTAAGAATCAGCGTCTTAAAAGATGGTTTTGTATCCCTTTGGGTCATTCGACAACATAATAATTTGATAAAAAGATGACGTGGCAGTAACGGGCTAGAGTGGCTAGTAACGTGTCATTTTTAGTCTCCCGTTTAGGTCATACGGTTACCGCCACGTCATCGAGTTATCCGGTTGTCGAAATCTACAGACCCAATTGGATCGAAATTTGTAAAATGACTAAATATGGACAAATATGCACTATTTTATTTGGTTTTTTCTAACAGACTTACCTTCAATCCTTATCGGTTCGGTTAGAGGAAATGAGGATTAAAAGGCGAGACTCTGAACAATGGATGCATCATAGATTACTTCCTCAAGAACTTAAAGAAAGAGTACGAAGATACGATCAATACAAATGGGTCGAAACCCGAGGGGTAGATGAGGAAAGTTTGGTACAAAGTTTACCAAAAGATTTAAGGAGGGATATCAAGAGACACCTTTGTTTAAATCTAGTTAAAAGGGTACGTTAATCAAATTAGGTTTAAAAACAGGTCAAATGGGTTGAATGGGTCGAAAGTCGTTGAAAGCATTTTTACTTCATAAAACCTCCTGAATCAGATTATAATCATATTTGAAACATCACTTTTTATAAAAATAGAGAAATTATATTTCGGGTCGACCCGTACAAAAAATCACCAGTTTTGATTTGTTACCGAATTCTTCCGACGTGCACGTTCTACAAACTCTACTTATTACTCTTTCCAAATTACCTTTGTGATTTAAAAAATGATTGAAGATCATAGCTAGAAGTGTTTTATTTCTAACCCGTCAAATGGTATAAGTAAAAAGAATAAAAAAATGGGAAACGAGTCATATGGGCTGAACGGGCCGAAAGTTCTAAAAAATGTATCAAAATGCATAAAACTATTTTAAATTGATATGTTAAATAATAATCAAATTTATGTTAAAAAAAAGTACTTGTAACTTTAAAATGGATAAAAAAAGTGCATACAGTGACCCGTTTTGACTCGAACTCATTTCAACTCATTACCTAACCACCCAACCCACTCAATTTTTATACCAAAAACATTAATGTTACAATCTTTATAGGTACCATTATTCGCAAACATGGATGAACGATTACTCGATGCAATATGCGAGCGTTTAAAACCGAGTCTCTACACCGAAATCACATACGTCTTACGAGAAGGTGATCCCGTGGACGAGATGTTATTCATTATTCGCGGGCGGTTAGAAAGTGTAACTACCGATGGCGGTAGAAGCGGGTTTTTTAACCGCGGGTTTTTAAAAGAAGGTGATTTTTGTGGTGAAGAATTGTTAACGTGGGCTCTCGACCCGAAAGCATTCGCCAATTTACCGCCATCGACTCGAACGGTCAAAGCGTTGACCGAAGTTGAAGCGTTTGCGTTAATTGCGGATGAAGTGAAGTTTATTACAAGTCAATTTCGGTTGCTTCATAGTCGTCAAGTTCAACACACGTTTAGGTAAGGTTAAGTATGGGTCGGTTATGGCCTAAAACAAAACCATAATCGAAAGGTCCCGAACTTTCGGTTAATGATAATTGACATCCGTTCGGTTCCGGTTAAAGCTGGTACGATTAATTCGGTTAATAGCCAAATTTTTGGGTCTTGGTCAGCTCAAACAAATACTTTTCGTTACGATTTCCGTAATTTTGACTTTTTCAGTTTGGACCCGAAAAGAAAAAGAATTTTAACTTTTAAACATTGTTTTGGATGTGAAAAAAAGAGGTTAGTATAATTTCATAATTTGTATAAATTACACAAATCGCGCATGTGGTTTTCTAGTTTTTCGTCCATGTGGTCTTGACTTTATTTACATTTCTTCCCTGAGCCACCCAAATATCCAGAATACCTTTATCATTATTTCTGAATTTTTAAGTAGGCTTTTAAAAATTTTATAATTATTTATCAACACATATATAAAATCATATCATATCATATAAATATATATACTAAGGTGGTTCCGTGTTTTGACTTAACCCAAACCGAACCATCAGTTTTTGCTATAGTTCGGTTAATTCGGTTAACATTATGGTTTTTGCTCATTTCTATGTTTAGGTTTTATTCGCAACAATGGAGGACATGGGCGGCAAGTTTTATTCAGGCGGCATGGAGGCGGTATTCGAGGCGGAAACTTCTAGAACTTCATAGATTTGAGGAAGAAGAAGAAGAAGAAGACGACGACGAGTTTCCAGATTATTCTGACGATGATACTAATGATGATGATATTAATGAAGAAAGTGGCTTAATTAAAGGACATGCATCATCAGCATCCTTTGGTGCTACAATGTATGCATCGAGGTTTGCGGCTAATGCTATGAAAAGCGTTCAGAGAAAACGCGGTGTTTCAACGGGTTTTCTTAGTTTACAAAAGCCGCCCGAACCTGATTTTGGTGCTGAATAAGGTGAATACATTTGTTTGTAGATGGAAGGTGAAAAGCTCAGGAGGTTTCAGGTTCAATCCCTGCTAGGAGCAAAAAAAAAAAACCTCCTTGTGGTCATGGAGGTTCACCCGCGCTGCCTCCAGACTACCTGCAAAGCGGGTGGTTGCCCTGAGATTAGTCGGCTCGCAAAGCGAGTTGGAACTCAGGTTAACAAAATTCGGTTATGTGGTGAGTTATATATTGTACCCGGATATTTTTTATGAAGTTTTCGTGAAGAGTTTTTTTTTAAGTCAAATCTGAAAGGGTATTAGAACAATGAAATTATCAGTAACTTTGTGGGGTGGGGTTAGGGATTTAATCGGGTCTGGAATCGACCCGGATGTACTCGAACCCGAAATACCCGAGACCCGATTTAGGAGGATTAGTAGACCCGAGAACCGAACCGTTTTACAGAATACGACTCCGCTTCGGTTCCGGGTTCGGTTCGGGTAAAAAGGGTATAGACCCGATTGAAGTCGGAATAGTAATTGGAGCCGTTTCTGGGTTATTTTTATCATATTTATTAGTTTATACATGTAATATTATGATTTACAAATAACAATTGCTTAATTAATATGAACCAAACACTATTAATATTATTATACATTTATACCACAACAAATTCCAAATACATAGTTAATTAATTTCAGTTCAGGATCTTAGACCCGATTTTTAGTAATCCGGTTCTAACCGGTTCGGTACGGGTACGGTTTTAAGTTTTCGGTTCTATATTCATCTCTAGGTTGGGTGGGGAACCGTTATATTCAAAGTTGAAATGAAGGAATTTGAGCTTTTTGTAGTTATGTCGTTTGAAGTTTACACTATTTTTACGTGTTCCCATTGATCCACATACGACTCAGTCTCTAAATCACTATAACCATTAGATACATCTTGACAAAAATGAAAGCAGAAAAAAATAAACTATAGAAAATTATTAAATAGAGAAATTGTGTATTGATATACATATAAAAACACTATAATATGATCGTATCTTTTCCCATATTCCTTGTGTTTTTATGGGGTTTTATTCAGTTACGCCATGCTGAAGATAACTCCAATTCAACATCTTCCTCCCACCACGTTGCAGTCTGCAAAACATGCAACAAATTAATTAAATTGTAAAAAAAAATAAAAAATTTGGAGGTAATGAATTTGACCCGTTTACTTATAAATGGGTCAAAATATGTAAACGGGTCGAAACTATAGCATTAATTAGAATAAGAATTAAACCTTGTATCCCCTACGGAGGAACTCAAGTTGACTTCCTTGTTCTTCCTTTAATCCAAGGACCCTTAGTAATTCTTCCTTGGTCTGCACATGCCAAGCACATGACCAAAAAATAATTCCAAAAATAAAAATAAAATAAAATAATGAAAATGCATACTTACTTCATTAAGTGTGAAACGTGTTTCACTTTCTGCTACACAAGCGTATGAATTATCCGTTTGTTTAAGCATCACTTGCCATGGTCCTGCAATGTTTACAAATTTGGCCCGTTGTTAACTACAGGTGGCAATTTTGACCCAGTTATATACGAATGGGTCAAACGGGTCAAAAGTTGTTTGAAATGTATACAAATGTATAAAACCTCCAAAATGGACATTTTAGATATTATTGTATTCATATAGTATTAGTCTTGGACTTTGGTTATCATATTAAATATATTAATTATTTATAAAATGAGAATAAGTTATTTACAATAATATCTAAATGAGGAATTAATTTTAATCATAATTCTTACCAGGGTATTGACGAAAGAGTGCACCAGTGTAATTCACGATATATGGTGCTACTGCCACTGTCTTGCATTTTAAAATAAAACATATATAAAATTAATATAAAAAAGATATATATATAAACAATATTTATATATATACAATCATTATAGGTACCTTGGAATAGTCTCTTATTCGAATATAAAAAACGGGAACAAATTGAGAAAGAAATCGGTAGTGTAGATCTTTAGGTGGAAAACCAAGAAGTCCAAGGTCAGCTCTGTTTCGAAAATCGTTGGTCAAATATAGTCAACAGTATACTTAATGACAATAAAGATGAACTGGAGAGATGGTGATTTGACCCGTTCCTTATGAAACGGGTCGATTTCAACCCAACTCGCTCAGGCTTATTTTGACCCGTAGGAAAATATAATATTTTTTCCTGAACCCGTTACCCGACCCGCCCATATTGCCACCTCTAATAGTCAAATAAATTCTTATCTAAAAATTAGTGATTAAAACAAAATTACCGCAATGTCTCAAGCTCTAGATTAAATAGGAGGGCGGGTGTAGTTGCACCAAATGTTTCCTGCACATGGCATGACATCAGCATCACATGATATACTTGAGGGTCAAAACGCATTTTAGTACCTTGAACTTGGTTGATTAGGTCTTCTACTAACCTTGAACTATTAAAGGTGCAACATGATACCCTGAACTTGACAAAGAAGTCGATTTAGTACCATGACTCACTAATTTGATCATGTTTTCTTACTTGACTTATTTCAGCTGGAACTTTTGACGAACTAAAAGATATACATACATCTCAATTTATTGAGTTTAGAAGCAAATCACGTGAGAAAATAAGACCAAATTAGTGAGTCAGTGTACTAAATCAACCTTTTGCTGTTAAAAAAAAAAGGGTACTAAATCAACCATTTTCTCAAGTTCAGGGTACCATGATGCACCTTTAATAGTTCAGGGTAGTAGAAGACATAATTAACCAAGTTCAAGGTACTAAAATGCATTTTGGCCTATATTGAATTACAAAAAACAAACTGACAAAAGTACTCGACCATCTACTGTCTTTATTATAAATGGGTTGATTCGAGTTATGGTTTATCTCCAACAGGTAAAATAGCATAAGGAAAAAAAACGGGTCAAATAGGTCGAAAGTCACCCAAGTATCTTTAATGCATAAAACATTTTACTTTCAAAATTATATTCTTAATGAAATAATATAACTTATATAGTCGTATTTAATACACTGACTATTTATACAATTTTTTTTGGAAAAAGTGTTTCGGGCCCACATGTTTCAATCCATTCCCAGACATTTACTTGTTTTGACCCGTTTTGCCACATACCAGATATGTCTCGATGGTAGCAAGTTCACGGGTGCTGCAACTGATGAATACAAATATTGTTGGTGGTTTGTCAGACTTCCATCTCTCTGTCATCACAAAAAAGGTCAATTATGAAAAGATGACATGTCACTTGTCACCTCAGCAGGTTAATGGTTTACCAGGTTGCCAAATGACCAAAACGGTACACAAAACCATCTTTTAATGACCAAACTGGACAGAAACTTGTAAAATGACTAAACAACGACAAATGTAAAAATACGTTGTTATTTTAGACAACAATAAAAAAAAAACTTTTAAAATGTATATTTTGTTAGGACTAACCTTCATTTTCATCATCAAAATCAAAATCAAGTGTGTTCCTTATAGATCTGAAGAAAGAACCAACAGCAGTAGTGGGAATATCATCCAACGAACCGATAGTAATCCCATCAATCTGGAAACAAAACATGAAATATTCTATTACATCCAAGAATAAAATTCTTTAAATTAAATAAATCCTTAAAAAAAGTAGTTTTATATATATTTTAATGAGTTACCAAATCAATAGCCGATTTAAATAGCTCTGACGCTCTACGTTTTTCTGGATTGTCAGGAAACACCTGCATCAAACAATGCAGTTTTTACCCATTTACTTATAAACGGGTTGCTTTGGGTTATAGCGGGTTGAAAATCTCCCAAAGTGTAGGTTTAATGAATAAAACCTCATAAATCATTTTATTCTGAATACTAGATTATTAATGAAATATTATGCTTGTTGTAACTTTTTAAGTCTCTCTTGGTAATTACAAGTTTTTAGTCGGCCTACTTTGGTAATTAACATTTTTTCCATCCATAAATGGTAATTGGAGAAAAAAGGTTTTGGGCTTATTTGGTTATTATTTTTACGTTTTTCAACACTATAATAACCTAGATCGTTGGAAATCTTGTAATTTCCAAAATGGACCTTTAAAAGTTATAATTACCAAAATGGACCACCACTTAAAGTATATTGTCATTTTATGCAATTTTTCCCTAGAAAAAAGTAAAAATTTTGCACAAAAAATGCTTCGGGTGACCCGATCACCGTTTTGACTTGAACAAAAATGACCCGTTATGACATGTTACCCAACCTAACAATTGTCAACTTCTAAAGATATAGTCAATGAAGAAAATTTTATGAAAAATAATTAAAAATAAGTGCAATCTTACAATGCAAGCTCGTGTTTCCCTATTCTCTTGAAGCTTTCTAACAACAGCTAATGCAAGTTGAACATTGGCATCACTAAACTCGTCTGAAGATCCCTTCACAATTTCATACAATTGGAGCTTTTTACTAAGAAACGAAAAAGCTTCTAGAATCTTCATTTAACAGAATCATCAAAAAAGCAGGAAGGCTATGGAGATACCTTATATGAAGAAATGCTGGTAGGCAATGGCCTGTTATATCATTAATTTACAATTTAGAATTAAATCTCGACAAATTATCCAAAGTTGAAATTAATTTGGGTGCCTAATTTTTTGTCAAAACTGCACATATTATTTGGGTGCCTAAATTTACAAAGGGATTTTCTAATATGTGCTCCTGGGTACATCATAGTAAATGCTAAATACCTTTTATGCCCCTGCATTTAATGTATCAAAAAACTTCATTTTCAACTATGGTAAGGGTATAATCGGTATAACATAACAGTATTAATAACTCATCAATATCATTATATCTAATTAAGGAAATTTTGATTTATTAAACGTTAGTTAACTTATGCCCATGGACACATCAGCAAAACCCAGTTATAAAAACTAAACTTTCTTTCTTAAATTTGTCAAAATTTGATTTTGAACTTACACTAATTTGATGATTTTTTGGCCATTTTCCCTACAATGAGTGGGTTTTAACAGAATTTGTCAAACATAACCGTTGTTTTTGCATTAACTTCCACGATTTATCCAAATTTACTTGTATTTACGATGTGCATCATACTAATCGCTTCATAAAATGAGGAAGATTTACCTAATAACTAACTTCTCGTTAAATTACAAGCTAAATCAACATTCAACAATGACTATCAACTGTTCGATAAAATGCTTAAGAGACTAAACTTACGGGAAATCAATCTCAACGCGTGTTTTGCCCTCATCAAGAGCACAAGCAAGCGAATTAGCAGCATCTGTAACAAGAACTTCATATGATTTCGGTTTATAAACTGAAACACCAAGTTTTCGAGCAGTTTTTGGAGCAGGAGAAGCTTCATTACTGCTGCATTTTATTGAATTTACTGCAAATTTATTGGGGGAAATTGAAATTTGAGACGAATTGAAGAGTATTCTAACGGGGAAGAGAGAGGAAGGAGGAGAGAGAGTGAGATTATGGTGCGATGATGAGAGAGAGAATGAAGAAGCCATAGCCATTTTTAGAGAGAGAAAGAGGGGAGAACTTGAGGTGGAGGAAAGATAACGATTTGAAGGTTTTGGTATCAGTTGGTGATTGACAGTTGAAAATTAGAACATTCTTTTTCTTAATCTATATATTATATATATAAAAAATGAGTTTCAAAAGTTGTATTTATTATCATATCATAAATGCATTTAGCTATAAAATTGAGTTCCAATGCATAACTATTAATAAATGGCTTTAATGCAATTATACATTTGTGTAATTAACGTTTCAAGTACATTTAAATGACATAGCAATTAACTCACTCCCATACTACACCTCCTCATGTAAAATAATCAAATAACTACCATAAAATTTAATAACCATAACATTAAAACTCACTCCCATAACAATTACGGAGTAGTATAATTCTAAACGTTTGAACTGCCATCACATTTAAATCCACTACCATAACAATTAATATAATTCCAAACATTCGTATCAATTCTAAATGGTTCAAAAGAAGGAAGTATTCAAGTGGAGTTTATGCTTCTTAGTGCTGATGGGAAAATTATGCTTTCTTTTAATTTGTTGAATGAATGTTGATCCGAATGATTGGATTTATGAACGGTATGGAGATTTATTTGATTTGATTCAAACTTATATCGTGCATCACATTTTTAAATTTTAAAACATATGGTTGTTGTAGTTTCATAGAATAAATATTTATACACTATATGGCTATTTACTTTATTTTAATCTGAATGTTGATCGGAATGATTTGTTTTTAAATTGGTATGGAGATTTATTGTTTTATACATTTATTTGAATCGAACTTATATCATGCATCACATTTTTTAATTTTTAAACATATGGTTGTTGTAATTTTTAAGCATATGGATATATATAGTTTTATATCTGCAGGGATTTTCAGGAGGTAGATAAGAAACTTATAGCCTATACACTTGAAGCTTCGAGTCGTGTAGAAAATATAAGTGTGGAAAGTCACGTAATTTGTACATCCTGAAAATGAATTTTTCGTCATTTTTTTATTTACAAGGATTATTTTCTACAATTTATTGAAATTTACACTTATGCAGGTTTTGTATCATGCTCCAAAATCGTCATATTCTTATTGGGATGTTGAACAAGAAAGCCACATTTTTAGCAATACGGATCCTCCGTTCTTTGTAAGTAGAAAAGTAGTTTATAACATAATTTTACGTTTACGTATGATTTTTTGTGCAAGTATATAATTTAATATTTTTTTATTTTGTAAATGAATTCAAATGAAAGGCACCTGTGTACTTTCATTGCAGCTGAGATTTTGCAATTTGTAGTGTGTATTAATATTCAACAAACATTATCTTTGATATGCATCTATCCCTCTCACTTGAAGGTCTTAGAATTGTTAGTAGTATAAATCGGTACTATTTTTGTAGACATTTAGTGAATTTAAAGATTTTGATTGTGTGTTTTTATAGTAATTTTTTATTATTTGTTTTGGGGCTTTATATTGACCAAAGAAATTTTCTTAAAAAAAAATATTTTATTTTAAATTTGTGCAAATTCTGCTATCCAAATCAATAAATGAATGTTTAGAATAAGAATCGAACCGTTTGGGGCCAATTTTTAATTGTGAACTTGATGATAATAGTGGGTAATTGAAGATAATAACATTGACCGTGATTTTGATAAAAAAAAAAAAAATTGGATTATTTAAGTGTCAATTGCACTACACTGAAGGGACATGAAGACTTTGGGGGACAATTGTAATGAATTAAAGGTGAAGACTTTGAGGGACAATTGTAATGAATTAAAAGGGCAGAGGTTTCAAACTTAATTGATGCAGTATATGCAAATATTTAGGAGAAGAATTTGAGGGACCGAGGTAACTATTAACTAACGGACTATTGTAATGAATTGAAGGAGCAGAAGTTTCAAACTTTATATTTGTTACTAAAAGAAGACAAGTGTAATGAGTAACTAATGTGACAAGTGTAATGCACATTTGTTGCATATAACTTCTATGCTATGAATAACGTGTTTTATGTTATGCTAATAAAAATGATGATGTTTTATTACTTTATCATTTCCACCGACACACTTAGAATGAAGCCCGTGCATCGCACGGGCCATGTTGCCTCGTATTTTTTAATTTTTAAGCTTTTTCTAAGTATTTTTTAGTTTATTGATTTTTTGAAAAGTTAATTAGTTAATAAAGTAACCTTCAAAATCAATTCAAACTATTGATTGGGCTTAAGATCCTAAAGGGCTAGGTATAAATTCATTGATTGGGCTTAAGATCCTAAAGGGCTAGGTATAAATTGGGCCTATATTATATCGCTATGGTGGGCTAAATCCAACGTACTAAAATTACGTAGTCATTAAATGTTGGGGAAAGCATATGCTTAGGCAGCTACTAAGAAAGTCTAACATCATATAAACTATTTTTAGTTATCTATTAAAAAGATGATTGAGAAATTAATTACGTTTAATTAAAAATGCATAGCAAATAACATCCTTTCAATGTTGTAGATTTGATTGTACTAAAATAAGTACTTCTAACTAAATCACCTTGTATTAAACACTTATTCTTCTTATTTTATTTTCTTACATATATAATAATTGATATGTAAACATGTAAATCCACTAATTCCTTTTTACGATTTTCATCAATTGATTTGGACACTTGTAATATCATCTATCTTTTTGTCACATATAGCATGTAGCTCAATTAATAAGGCATGAGGTACACTTGCAACATCTATCCTTTTGTTTTTTTCTTTGCACTATAGATATTCTTACATATATACAAATTATTATAATGAGATTTGAACTTATAACCTCTTGGTTAATAGATTAGTAACATATGAATAAGCTAGAAACACTAACGTATAAACGAAGCAATACTTTAAGAAAAAGGCCACAAAGCAAGCCAGTACCTTTAATGGATACATGAAGCTTACTAAAAACATAAAAATATATATGTGGCCATCTTTGACTGTTAATGGACTTTTTTCTCCCGATTCCTTTTCTGCATGCTTTCCAAAAGGCTGAATACGATAATCTCTTTTTAAAAAAATGGTGTTTTAAATAATAATTATTTAGATCTAAGGTCTAAGACATTACACATTTTTGCATTACACATTTTAGTTGAGGTTTTTCAAGAGTCAGTTTCTCTAATACTGTGTAGAAGTATAACAGTACACATTTCACATATCTTATATTCTGGTTTTAGCAGGATTAACTATTGTCATTATTGTAGATTTAAGGTCTTTAATTAATTGTTTTATTATAAAAGTATTGTAACAAGCTCACAAGCTTTCTATTTTTACCTAAACAAAGAAAATGCTTATTAGATATATTAAAAATAAAAAGTTATATATATATATATATATATATATATATATATATAAGTGGGATCGAGTGAGGACTCTTTTTCCGGTGAGGACTGCGAGGACAAATCTGGGCCTTAGATCAAAGAAAATTAATGACTAGTATCTAATGTGAAGAAAAGTAACAATGTTAGAAGGTTAGGGGGTTTTGTGTTAAGTTTAACATTATAGTGGGGATAAAAAGAAAATTTGTAAGGTTAAAATGGTCATTTCCGCACACATACTCTCTCTCCTCGCCACATGTCAATTTCTGATTTGGTGGGTTTTATTTTTACCCCCAAGTTCGTATTTCGGCCATAACTTTTTTTTTCTTTGTAAAAAAAAACTAAAAATGCCAAAGTTCTTATAATTAAATTTTCTACAAAATGAGTATAGTCATGAAAATTTGAAAAACAAAACCGGATAAAATATTGGATCATTTTGTTATATTTGGATCATTTTGTTAATTTTGGATCATTGTCATAATTTTGGATCATTTTGTTATTTTTGGATCATTGTTAATCATGCATAAACATAATTTTGTATATATAATTAGTCAAATAATATATCATATATAATAATTGGATCATTTTGTTCATTCATTGTCATTTTGTTTACTTTGTACTATTGTTAATTTTTTGGATCATTTTGTTATTTATGGATCATTGTTAATTTTGGATCATTTTTTTTTCAAATTTTCATGAATATACTCATTTTGTAGAAAATTTAATTATAAAATTTTTGCCATTTTTAGATCTTTATTTTACAAATAAAAAAAAATTTTTGGAGGAAAAACAAAGTGCGGGGGAAAAAACTCACTTCCAATTATAAGAGGACAAGTGGCAAAAGGAGGAAGGGGGGTTTCGAAAATGACATTTATGCCCTTTTGAAGATGAGTGGACGAAAATTGTCTTCGCAGTCCTTACCGGGAAAAGAGTCCTCACCGGATCCGGACCCTATATATATATGATCCACTCCTTTTTCCGGATCATAACAATGATCCATATTTTTTTGTGGATCATTATTATGATCCATATTTTTTTAGGATCATTTTTGAAAAAAAAAATTTGGATCTTATAGGCTGCGATTTAAATACTTAAAAAAGAAATTTTTTTGAAAAAAAGTTTGTTTTGGATCATTTTTAGTGTTTTTTTTTGGAGTCCTCGCCGGGAAAAGAGTCCTCACCGGATCCGGACCCTATATATATATATATATATATATATATATATATATATATATATATAAGATCCAAAATTTTTTTTTAACAAAAATGATCTAAAAAAAATATGGATCATAATAATGATCCACAAAAAAAATATGGATCATTGTTATGATCCGGAAAAAAGGAGTGGATCATAATTTTTTTTTCGAAATTTTTTTTGGGTCAAATGTAGTAATAATCATGGTGAGTTATATATATTTTTTTCGGAATTTTTTGAAATTTTTATGAGGTGTCCTCGCGAGTACTCACCGTTTTTTAAGTTCTCACATGATCCCACTTCTATATATATATATATATATATATATATATATATATATATATATATATATATATATATATATATATATATATATATATATATATATATATATATATATATATATATATATAACGGGTCGAGTTCCATACAGAACCCATATTATTTACAGAACCCGTAGAACTTTTCTGGACCAATCACATGTAAGATAAATCAATTTTATTATTTAATTATATTTAAATTACGAGGGGCAGTATAGGTATTTTGAAAGCCAACTTTATATGGTAACTTCCGGAATTAATTCAATTCCTATATTATAGCATTGGTAGTTTTCATGATCATATCTCTTCATTATTAATTAAATCATAATTCTAATTAAAGTGGTATCATTCATCTTCTTATTCGGTATTTTCTAATTTTGCAGAATTTTTTCATCCAATTCTCATCGTCATCCTCTTTTTTCATACAATTTTTTTTTATCTTAAACTAGTAGTACATCAATGTCAGAAATACATTTATGTACAACATATATGTACTCAGACGTTTTCTTACTATCCAAATACTAACATTCACCATATAACTTTTTTTACCATCCAAATACTCCATCATATTAGAACTAATTCACCATATAACTTTTCAATAAAATGTATACACTGACATTCACGTAAATAAGACACCTATGTATTTATGACGGAATACATTAATGTATTTATGACATTCATGTAGCTCACAACATATATGTAGTAAGGTGTTTTTTAAAGCACCCCATCACGAAACCCAATAAATTCAAGTATTCCAACATCATCAAAACACAAATGTCTAATCCAGCAAAATACTAAAATTCAAATTAAACGTAAATCGTGCATCCTTAAAAAAAACCAGGTCCTTTTACTTGCATTTTCATTGTTGTCCACATTTCGCGATCTCTTTCAGCCACTTCTTCGTAACTCTTGAAAAAAAACTGCGCTAATTATGCGTTAATAATCATTTGCTCATAAATTCATGATAAAAAACATGTAAACTACTCATGTAATCATTTATGCAGTCACAATAAATTTAACAAAACTATTATTTATCAATTTTAATCTTGTTACAAGGGCAAATATATTCCATCTTCACTTACACGTATGCATTTATGTTAATTTTTTGTCCGCACATTAAGTACATCATCATATAAACTCATCATACATACTAATCATATGAACGTTACCCAAATCGATGCAACTAGAATTCTCAATACATTAATGTTATCACACTACTAATCTTAAGGCTTATCACAAGCTAGTCTTATTGTCTTATTTCCATGACATACACGAATGTGACAACCAAAATCGTTATACTATCCAGCACATACCAAATCTAATCATACATTCATGCACTTTTAAATATCTATTACATTCATGTATTTTAAATACAAGAATTATCAAAAAACCACAATCAGATACATCCACACATGATACATCCACACATCCTAGCTGTTACGAGGTCTGATCAATTAAAAACACATCTCAACATACAATCATGCACATTTAACATACACCCTTCAAACCAATACAACTTAAAGAACATAGTTGTGACAGAAAAATTTGGTTATAAATCCTAATGAGTTACATGAACCATACCGAATTAAGAAATTAAAAGTAAAATCTTTATTACAAACACTAATACATGTATACATTACACTTTGAATCAAACAATTTCACGAAAAAACTTAGCATCCATTGTTTGTCATCAGTTGTTTCTATTCTTCCGTCGTCGGCTTCAGTGAACTAAAATAAACCCCAAATCGCTGTTAATCCCCTTTAATTTATATATTTTAAGCGCCGAGTCTCTATCAATTTCAACCAATTTGCATAATTTTTAAAACAGTCTTTTGATATCGTCTCTTCTTTGGAAGATATGGTTTTGAAGGGATATAGATTACATCAGTTACCTATATCACACGATTGCCTGATTTTTCTCTTATTTTAATTGTATCTCTATTATAAACTTCCTATTCTACCCTTCACAACAAAAGAAACACATCTTTAACATAATAGGAAATAACAAAATTGCCACATGGATTAATGGCCTTAGATTAGAATTTTTAATGGTCAAGATCTGTTTTAAAATAGTTCTACGGGTTCTGTAAATAATATGGGTTCTGTATGGAATCCTTCACTATATATAACAAGCTCCCTATAAATTACGAATAATTTTTAAAGCAATTAAAGATCGCCCTTATAAATGTCCTTATCAAAATATTATTACTAAAAGTAAAATGTGTTGATGTAATTTTTTTTTTAAAAACCAGTTTAATTAAGGTGATAAACTGATTTGAATTAACTTAATAAAGTTATTAAACAATCACGTATAAGTACTACGACAAGCTCATAAGCTTTCTACTTTTGGTGTGAGATTCAGCATAGAGAATTGGGTACCAACGGTAGAAACGGGTTTGAGATTTTCAATTTTGTGTGAATAATGTATATTGTACGGATGATGGTGGAGACAAGTTTGATGTAGATGAGGCATTGCGACAAAACAAATTGGTTGTTAAAGAATGGATCATTTGATGTTTAAGATATTTTTTGAATTTAGGTTGTAGAGATTTTTTAAAGAATTGTAATGTGAAAAATATGAATGGGATATGAGCTATTTATAAAGGATTGAAGTTCGCCCGGCCACATCGGATCACATCCATCTCACCGCCACCATACCCCTTCCTCTAATAAGATCCACAAATTCTCAAAAAGAGACTTCACTTTCAAATCTTCTCAAAATGGATTGTGTGACTTCACACAGAATTTGACAAGTGTCACCTAGTCGCACAATAAATGATCTAATCACAAAAAATAAATAAACCCGGAGTCGCACAAAAAGGACGAAGTCGCACGATTTATTTTGGGACAAACAAGTCGCACAAGTTTGTTCGGGTAAAAGATAACATTGTTTTCTTTCTATTATAATAATTATCATTTAAAAAAAGACTTTCATCGCCATTAACCAGAAATATTTGATTTTGAAAAAAGTATTTTTTAGTTGAATTAGTTACATAAGTAATTAAATATTTCTAGAAAATATTTGAAGATAAATATGTGCTAAAATGTTAATGGTATAATTAATTATTAATTTTTAAAACTGAATATCCAAAATTCCAAGCTCCAATCGTTATTCAGCACGTATGATCCCTTTACGGAAAAAGCGCGAGTACATAAAAGATGCATGAAATCTAAATAGGTGTAGCACCACTACTACCCCCTCACAACACTCCATAAACTCCAACTTGCCGATCGGCTTTATCTGACGTCACCTCACGGAACAAACCGCCATGGAATTCCTGAAGCAAATTTGCCCTAGCTCTCCTTACGTACGTAAATTCATTACTCCTTTTAATTTTTTCGTATTAAACGTTTGTAGCGTGTCGAATCACGGGTTTTAGTTACGAGTAAACCGAAATTTCGTTTTTATTCAACTGAAAATATCGTGCGATTTTTGTACGGAAATAGTTGTTAGTCGATAAAATACAATATATGAACTTGCAGAATTTCAAACAGTTTTCAGTTTCGTTTGGTTAATTTCACAATGATTTTAGAAGTTTAGTCATACGAGTTTGACTTATTTAAAGTAATTGACTAATTTCTGAATTAATTTCTAGAAATTATTTTACTTGTTAATCAACGAAATTTAGTCTTTGCAAAATTTTAAACAATTTTCAGTTTCGTTTGATCAATTTCACAACATTTTAGAAGTTCAGGTATATGAGTTTGAGTTATTTGAAGTAATTGACTACTGATTTCTGAACTAATTTCTAGAAATTATTAAATTATGTACATATTAGGTTTGATTCTTTGAATATTTGATACTTGAGAGGATTCAATATACCAGATTTGGCTTAATTTTTTAGAAATGACCTCCTTATGTCTGAAAATGGAGCTGCAACTCAATTCTTTTAGTCAAAATCAGTTTCTAATTTTCAAATGTAAATTAACAATAATCTAATTTTATTTATAGTATTTCTTATTATATAGTCTAGAGAATTTGATAATTTTTCCTTAGGAATTTAGAATTTCAATTTGAATATAGCAATATAATTGGGAAAAAAACATATGTTAATAAGGTAATTTAATAGGATCTGTTGACAACCACTTGCACCACCTTTTATGTTGTATGTTTGAGGGAGAAACTCATGCAAAACTTCTACATCAGATCTAATTGGTTATTTCGACATATTTTCTCTTGTTTGATGTCGTAATGTGTTGTTATTTATTGGGAAAATGTCATAAAATATCAATATACTTTAGGTGGTAGATCCTTTTTGGTAATTATAACTTTTTAAGGTCCGTTTTGGTAACTACGCGTTTTTAGCCGGCCTAAATTGACAATTATAGGGTTAAAAATGTCAAAAATAATAACTACAGAGGACAAAAAACTTCTTTTAGTGACCAGAGAGGGATGAAAAAAACCTTAATGACTATACTAGGCTGGCTAAGAATTGTAATTACCAAACAGACAGTTACCAAAATGGACCACCACCTAAAGTAACTGATTCTGGTTTGAAGTATGTTTATCTTTTTACTGATCTATCTTAAAACGTTGCAACTATGATTATTGGACTAGATACTGGACGAAAATGGAATTTCGAGATGCTTCAGCAACATATATCCTTTTATCTCATTTTCTGTTATATTAATGCTAAAAAAAATACAAATTGTTATTTTTATTATACAGATTATACTCCATGCTTTGTACTTTCTTAACAAGATTCACAATGCTAGGTTTTGGAGCAAGTATGATAACATTTTTCATAATTGTTGTGCTTTCAGTTACCGAAAGGACTACTAGAGGACGTAGAAAGGTAACTACTTTTTATTTTTTTTTAAGTAAACCAATAACTGATTCCTTTTCTTTTCATTTTCTGTTTGTATCTATAGTTGGATTGCAAATTTTGTCAAATAAATTCAAAATATTGTTACCTTTATTGTTGGATTGCTCCTCAACAGAGTCCAACCTATTATGCATAGTAATGTTATGACATTTAGATCTACATATATTGTTTTAAAAAAAAATTAGTTTTGCAATCCAAAAAGGGCTAGCAACGCAGCTAGTTGCTCGTTTGCCTTCCTGCTCTGTGTAAAAAAGATATGTTATTTATGCAATATAGCTAGTATTCTTCAGAAATAAATAAATAAATTATTTGTTCTGTATTGTTGTTCTTTTGTAGATATACGTATATGAGAAGGTGTTGTTGGTTATTTTACCTGTCACTGGGGCATGCGTATCGTGTGTTGACATAATTATGCTTTTAATTAACTCAGAAAAGGGAACTGGCCATCCTGATTTATATCATGAGTGGCTTCTTAGATGCTCTCAACTCTTAGTTTGGGTAAGGCTGCTATTAATTTTATTAAAATATAAATTTTTTTCATTTTAATTGTTTTGATTTATAACTACAGGCCACCATACTTCTTCTTTCAAGGTGTGGTTGCTGGTTATCTGTCTTATCTAATCGGGTCTTGTGCTTTTGGTGGATTATGAAACCGTTGTTAGCGATTCCAACTTTACAAAAAACTTTTTCTTCTTCAGAGGTATTTTTCTTAGTGATACAGTGTTGGTTTCACAGTTTTTGAGGCAAAAGATTATAATGAGAGTTAGATCAGATAAACTGGATAGTTAGTGGGGGATTAGTCCCAAACTTTTTGAATAAAGTGCGGTTAATGATGTTTAAAAGTAGAAATAAGGGTAAATGAGTCATTTCACTATATTAAACGAGATAGTTAGTAGGTGTGGGCCCCACTACCTTTTACCAGATAAGGTAAATTATCAAAGCGTATCACTTATTTTGAAACTGCCAAAATTGGAAAGTGTATCACTTATATATATAAAAAAAAATTAGTTCATTTACAAATCTGTTGTGCAGGTTTTTAGCTGTATTAATGAGAGCTTAATAGTTTTAGTAGATATTCTGTTCGGTATCTTGGTTAATTTTATCAGAATGAATCAAGCATCTCGCAGAAACAGGTAATTATTTATTTATTTATTATTTATTATTTTTCTGTTGAATTTATTATCTATTATTATTTAGTTCAATGGAAGAGTCACTGCTTTCTTGTGAAATGGGGATCGAAGACAGTTTTCAGTCAAATCATGTATGTATCCAACTTCTGACATTATTATTTCTTTTAAACAGTCTAATGTGTGTAATAGACTTCCAATTCTTGCTCTTGTATGTATCTGACCTCTTATAACCTGTATATGGATGACATGGCAGATTATATGACTGCCACATCAGCATATTTTTTTCAAAATAATAAATTTTACAGGCTACGTAATGAAGAGGTCAGCAGATACATACAATAAGCTCTTATTGTTAAGGTAATTTATGTGTTTTTTAATTTTTATTTTTTAATTTTTTTGAAGGGAGTTCTTGCCAGTTTTTGGAATATGATGACATTTAGAATTATCAATTTGGTAATGGAAAATGGTGCAAAGAAACAGCTTGATTTTGATGATTTGCTTCAACTACCGATTGAGATGGATCCTTTTAACTGTCACGATTCTTTGCTAAACTGTTGGGAAGATCAAAAAAGACATAATTGCCCTCATCCTTCTTTGTTTTGGACAATCTGCTATGCATATGGATGGCCATATATGTGTTTAGGCCTGCTTAAGGTATTTTATTATTGGATATTATTTCCTTCCTACTTTTTAGATTACAGAAAAAAAACAGAAATTAAAAAGGCACAGTGTATAGTCAGGCAACCAAGTTTTGATTATTTTCAAACACATCATCAGGGGTATTTTGGTCATTTAACAGCTTCCAGGGTCATATGGTCATTGGCAAATTTTCTGCCAGAATTTCAATGGGTATTTTCGTCATTTTACAATTTCACGGGGTCTGCCTATTTGAAAATAATGCCAAATTTAGGCGTATTAACTAGATATCCCAAAAAAGAGAGTAAAAAACTCAATATCAGTGAAGTAGTAGGCTTCAAATATTTACTTATTTATTTATATTTCATACTTCATAAATTCTAGGTATTAAATGATTGTCTTGGTTTTGCTGGACCGTTGCTTCTTAACATGCTGATAAAGTATCTTCAAGAAGGTTTAATAATAAATTAGGAGTAAATTACAAGGATGGTCCTTGAGGTTTACCCCAAATTTAACCACATGGTCCTTTAGCCTAACGTCTGCTAAATCTTTCAACAGAAAAGGACCACTAGTGTAATTTTAAAGGACTACTGGTTAGGCTAGTGTAAGTACAAAAGGTTTCCAAAGAAAGGACTACCAGTGTAATTTTTTAAAGTAAAGGAGTATATGTGAAATTTGGTGTAAACCTCAGGGACCATCCTTGTAAAATTAACTCTTAAAGTTAGATATATAAATAATCTTGGAATTTCTGAAGTCATTTGCTTATAACCGCATCTTTTTTTCTGTAAACAGGATCTGGAAATTTTGATGGTTATATCCTTGCCATTTCACTTGGTTTAACTTCCATTTTAAAGTAAGTCTTATGCTTTTAAATTTTTATCATAAGTAACTAATCCTCTAAATGACATGCCACTACAATACAACCAGCTTACATGAAATTTTTGGTTTATTATTGTTAATTTTTCATTTTATACATACTTATAATTGTTATTATTACAAGTTATTAAATGAATCATGAAGATATTTTATTGTAAATTAAATTCTCATTATTATAATGCTAGTTTTATTTTCTGATGGTGCAGATCTTTTCTTGATACACAATATACATTTCGGCTTTCCAAATTAAAGTTAAAGCTACGTTCTGGTCTTATGACCATTATATTCCGCAAGGTAAATCATTCTTGTGTGTGTGCGCGCGCGCGTGTGCATGCATATATGCAGTAAACTTTTGAGCTAAATGGTATTAAATCTTAATTTTGAGAGAAATTAATTTAAATTTTAACAACTTTTCAGTGTCTTCATGTTAGTCTGGCAGAAAGATCAAAATTTTCTGAAGGGGAAATTCAAACATTCATGTCTGTAGATGCAGATCGAACCGTTAATATGTGCAACAGTTTTCATGACATGTGGAGGTCTTTTTCTATTTCTTTAATTCATAATAATTAATAAATAAAGTAAATGTCATAAAATAACAATATACTTTAGGCAATGGCCCGTTTTGGTAATTACAACATTTTAAGATTTGGTTTGGTAATTAATTTTTTTATCCCTATTGGTAATTAAATTAAACTATTCTGGCCCATTTGGTTTATTGATAATTAATTTTTTTATCCCTATCTGGTAATTAAATTAAACTTTTCTGGCCTATTTGGTTTATTGATAATTAATTTTTAGGGTTTTTAACACTATAATTATTAAGCAGGCTGGATTAAAACATGCAATTACCAAAACGGCCCCTAAAAGGTTATAGTTACCAAAATGGTCAACTCCTAAACTACGAGTATATTACTATTTTCTGACATTTACCCTAATAAAATACTTATTAGGCCATCATGTGTACAATAGAATAATAATTTACCGAATTTTATAATTTTATGTCTTGTATTAAATATTAATTTATTTATATAAAACATTTTTTAAACATTGCAGCTTGCCATTACAAATTGGAATCGCCCTTTATTTGCTCTATACACAAGTTCAATTTGCTTTCATTGCTGGAATCACAATAACTATTTTATTGATACCAGGTGAAGTGTACTTGTACTTATTTCTTAATATGAATACAATAAGTATTGCTGGAAAGATGGGCGGGTTGATACGGGTTGGGTCAGGTTGACCCGAAAACATTTTTTTGCCATTTAAAAAAAAACGTGTGTTTAGAATGATTACAACAAGTATATTATTTCAGTAATAACTTACTAATCTAACTTTTGAATGATATGATTTGGGGGACTTTTGGCCTGTTTGACCCATTTCTATTTTAGCTAATAAACTATCAACCGAATCGACATGTTTAAACTATGATCTCTAAGTTTAAGTTAAAAAACATCATAAACTTTATTTTTATATTGTTTTCATACTTATTTGATGTATGATATATCTGTAATTTCATTATTAATCCTTATTAATTTCAAATAATAATAATGTGTACAGTAAATAAATGGATTGCTGAATTAATTGCTAGTGCCACTAAAAACATGATGGAGCAAAAGGATGAACGGTTTGTGCACTTTTGTCAATATCTTCATAGATTTTAGCAAAATAATTTACTCTTATTTATCAAGTTTTAGTACTGCTTTTTAAGAAAGTTATCTGCAAGTTTTAGTGATGAAGTTTTACTTTTAATCATAAGTTTAAATTATTAAAATGTAGATTACATAAATTGTCCCTGGGGTCTTTCGTATTCGGGTATTTTGTCCCTAAACTTTTTTTTCCCGGGTTTTTTTCTCCTCGTGGTTCTGATTTTTCATTTATTTCGTCATTTTCCACCTAAATTGACCAAAATACCCGTATCATTATTTATTTTTTTGAAATTTTGAATTATTTTGGTCAAGTTAGGTGGAAAATGACTAAATAAATGAAAATCAGGACCACAATGAAAAAAAAAACCCGGGAAAAAAGTTCAGGGACAAAAACCACTGAATCAGAAAGACCACAGGGACCATTATTGTAATTCACCCATTATTAAATGTAATAGTTTCACAGGGTTAGAATGACTGGAGAACTATTGACATATATTCGGACTTTGAAAATGTATGGTTGGGAGCTTCTTTTTACTAGTTGAAGACAAGATCCTTAGAAGTCAAATATTTATCAGTGAGAATTCTTAGTCTCTACCAAATTATATATATCTGAATTTCGGCCCGTTCATTTTGGTAATTCTAACTTTTTAAGGTCCATTTTTGTAAATTATTGTTTTTTTTTTCTGTCCAAATTTGGTAATTAAAGAAACTATTTTTGGGTAGAATTAGTTATAATTCTTTACTATTTTTAACGCTCAAATTACCAAAGTAGACTGCTAAAAAAACCTGTAATTTTTGCTGTTCAAAAAAAAAAAAAAACCTGTAATGACCAAAATGGACCATAAAAAGTTATAATTATCAAAGCACACCGACTCTGACAGTATATTGCTATTTTATGACATTTAACATATTCAATAAATTAGAATATTTTAAAAAATAATCCAGTTCCTTGTAAGCATATTTTATACATTTATCATTTATAGAAAGTTTGTTTGGACAAAAGGTGTTTTGAGTCAACTTGACCCGACCCGACCCACCCATACAAAAAGTTACCCGTATTGACCCATGTCCTAACTTTTTTTTATAGACAAGGAAGTACTTGGATGCATGGTGTGTATTCTTTTGGGCAACAACACCAACTCTTTTTTCCTTGTTCACATTTGGACTTTATGTAATGATGGGAAATCATCTAGATGCAGCAACGGTATTATAAACACATTTTTAATAAATATTTTTTAAATGATTTTCTTATTAATTCTTATATATGTTTTTTATTTATTTAACCCTCTACTTTTGCAGGTTTTCACTTGTCTTGCTCTTTTTAACAATTTAATTTCTCCATTAAACTCATTCCCATGGGTCATTAACGGTTTAATCGATGTGAGTTATATATAGGCACTATTGTCCATAAATAGCTTCTAAATAATTTATCAGGCTAAGTGCACAAAAAATGTATCCAACTGATCGCGTATTGTTATGTGTGTAATAAACTTCTTAATTCCTTGCTATTATATGAAGAAATGGATATTGAAATCCGGTTTTCAATTAATAAAAAACTTCATTTTTTTTTATTTTGTTAAACTTTCTTTACAGGCAGTTATATCTACGAGGCGGTTGAGTAAGTTTCTCTCATGTATAGAACATGAAGCATATCACAAGCAGACAAAATTATCTTCATCATCTGAAGAAATGGATATTGTCATCAAAGATGCCTGTTGTGTATGGTCAAACAGTGATCAAGAAGTCAAAGAATTGATTATAAATAATGTCAGTCTTGAAATTCCAAAGGGTTCTATGGTTGCAGTTGTTGGAGAGGTCATAATCATCTTCTTTTATATTAAACTACTTCAGGGAAAATGTCATAAATTGCAATATACTTTAGGTGGAAGTCCATTTTGATAATCATAAGTTTTTAAGGTCTGTTTTGGTAATCACAAGTTTTTAGCCAGCCTATTTTGGTAATTTTAGTGTTAAAAACGTAATAATTATCACATATGGATAATAAAACTCTAATTATCAATTTAGCTAACTAAAACTTGTAATTACCTAAACAGACCATAAAAAATTATAGTTACCAAAATGGACCACCGCCTAAAGTATATTTCTAATTTATGAGTTTTTCCTTAAATAATATTACAAAAATTATATAAATATATGAATATAACGAATTTAGGAGGTTGAAAATGTAGAAAAAATTAAACTAGGGTGACTCTCAACCCGTCTGATTCATTTTATCCGTTCCCTTTTTAGCTACATTTTCTGATTTGACACATTTGGGATTAAAAAAATAATCCCAAATCGACCCGACCCGTTCATAAGTAATATTGTAATACGTGTTTGCAGGTTGGTTCGGGTAAATCATCATTGTTAAGTTGTATCCTAGGAGAAATGAAGCTTTCTAAGGGATCTATATATTCAAACGGGCCTGTCGCATATGTCCCACAGGTTTAAAAAAAATAGATTAAATATTATTAAACCCATACTTTATATGAATAATATTTTTATTAATTTAATATAATTTATGTTTGTTTGGACCTGTAGATTCCTTGGATTCTTTCTGGCACTATCCGTGATAATGTCATATTTGGACAGGATTATGATCTGATAAGGTACTGCTATCTTAAAATTAACTTGAATAATTTTTGTAAATGATATTTTAAGGCCAAAATACATTTTAGTACCTAAACTAAAAAATTCGTGTTTTCTTACTTGAGTTACTTTCGTTGGAGGTTTTAACGGACTAAAAAATATACGTTCATCTCAATATATTGATATTAGAAGCAAATCACATGAGAAAACAAGACCAAATTAGTGCGTCAGGGTACTGAATCGATAATTTTGCCAAATTCAGGGTACCATGTTGCACCTTTAATAGTTCAGGGTAGTAGAAGACAGCCAAATTCAGTGTACTATAATGCATTTTTGGCCATATTTTAATTAAGGAAAATGTTAAACAATGCCCTAAGGGCAATGGTTAAGAATATTTATTTGGCTTAAAGTAATTGTAAGTTAACTAATAAAAATCACCCCCTTGAATTTTATTAACCACCTTTGAGTAGTTATGCTTAATTAATTGTACATTAACCATTTAAAATATCCTTAACCATTAGGCAATGGTTAGCAAATCCCTTTAATTAATTATCAATTGGATAGTTATCATTTAAAGTGGGATTAAGCCACTATCGTATTTCAGTTTGATAAACAGTACAGAACAAGGTATACAGAAACTAGAGATGGGAAAATGGGTGGGTTGGTTAACGGGTTAAAATGTGTAAAGTTTTAGGATGGGTCGGTCCGGGTTGACCCAAAACACTTCTACGTATGTAAACGGGCCGAAATTGCCACCTGATAGAGAAAACATGTACTCCCTCCGTCCCATTTTAATTGTCGACTATACTATTTTTGTTTGTCCCAAAAAGACTGTCCATTACTAAGGCATAAATCTATTTTTCTTGTACAGATATTCTACTGTTTTAAAGGCATGTGCACTTGACACGGATATTTCACTTATGGTTGGAGGTGATATGTCTTACATTGGAGAAAAAGGGTTAAATCTATCTGGCGGACAAAGAGCCCGTTTAGCCCTTGCCAGGTGTCAATACCTTATTGGTTCTCATTTCAAATAGCAATTCATGATAATTCTTATTTTTATGTGAATTTGAACAGGGCTGTTTATCATGGATCTGATTTAGTTATGCTGGATGATGTACTTAGTGCAGTTGATGCACAAGTGGCTTCTTGGATTTTATCTAATGCTATTATTAGCCCTATTATGGATAAAAAAACACGTCTTCTTTGTACCCATAATATTCAGGTAATGAGGTGGCAAATTCGACCCGTTTACTTGTAAATGGGGCGATTCAAAAAGTTACCTTACAAGAAAACGGGTCGAAAGTAGCCCACAAACACATTAGGGACTATCCGTGTAATAAAAAAAAGTCAATGGGCGAAATTCACAATTTCATACAAACCAGATTGAGGATTTATGTAATTAAGTAAATTACTCTTTTATTATTGTATGGAGTAAATTACACCAATCGTCCTTATGGTTTGTACCAAATTTCATTAATAGTCCTTTAGTTTCAAAAATTACACTGGCATTCCTTATTTCTGAAACCTTTGTCACACACGGTCCTTTTGGCTAACGGGTGTTAAGTTTTTTCTGGTAAATGAAGTCACATGCGATGCATGTGAGGGTAATTTCGCCATTTTACCCATTATCTTTAACCTGTCTCTCTTAACACTTTCTAGGGGTGAGCGCGATTCAGAAATCGAACCGAACCGAACCGATCGGACTGAAACCGATAATGATGAATTTTCAAAAACGAAACTGATAGGACTGGGTTACGATTTATGTAATTTACTCTTATATTTGAGTATTTGACACCACTAATTATTCATAAAAGGTTATTTTGTACAAAAGGGTCAACCCAACCCCACCATTTGACCCGTTTCACCCCTTACCCGCCCATTTTAGCACCTCTACTAACAATTTTCATCACTTTACAGGCAATACTTGCTGCAGATATGGTTGTTATAATGGAGAAAGGACAAGTGAAATGGGTCGGAAATCCAACCGATTGTTCGGGTTCTTCATACGCATGTTTTGTTAAACAAGAAAAACTTAATGCATCTTGTGAGAGTGAATCACAAGTAGAAACAGAAGATACTTGTGTGCGGGCCCCACAAAGTGTTGTGGTAGAGAGTGAATGTATAGATATTGTGGACCCCACTGACAATGTTGTCAAGGTTGAAGCAAGGAAAAAAGGCAGAGTTGAAACAACTGTGTATAAGTGAGTTTAAAATGAGAGGGTTGGGTAACGGGTCAAAATGGGATCCAATCAAAACGGGTCATTTTCAATACGGGTCGAAATGGTTTTTTTGGGGTCAGGTTGGGTTGATCTAAGTGACCTTTTGTCCAAAAAATTAATATTTGTTTAGTTAATATCAAAATTTCCACTTGTACTTGCTTCTTTTATTTGAATATCCAACTAAACGGTTATTATTCAGGAATTATGCTGCATTTTGTGGTTGGTACATTACAATCGTCACATGTTTATCAGCACTTTTAATGCAAGCTTCTAGAAATGGAAATGATTTGTGGCTGTCTTATTGGGTTGATACAGCTGCATTACAACTGCATCCAACCTCCTTTTTTCTGGTAACTATTTTAGTCCTAATATTTGGATATTATTCTAAAATGGCCAAAATGCATTTTAGTACCCTGAATTTGGCTGACTAAGTCTTCTACTACCCTGAACTATTAAAGGTGCATCATGGTACCCTGAACTTGACAAAATGACCTATTTTATAACCTTTGCTCACTAATTTGTTTTTTTTTTTCTTTCACGTGATTTGCTTCTAATATCAATATATTGATATGAAGTATGAACATATGTTTTTTAGTCCGTCAAAAGCTCCAACGAAAGTAAGTCGAGTAATAAAACAAGATCAAATTAATGAATCAGATCGACCATTTTCTCAAGTTGTTTCATGCTGCACCTTTAATAGTTCAGGGTAGTAAAAGGGGTAGTAAAAGATCTAGTCAGCTAAGTTCAGGGTACTAAAATGTATTATGGCCTTCTAAAGTAAACTGTACTCAGATTAGTTAATTCTGTCTTGGATCAAGAACTTGCAAAAGAGACAAGACATTTACCAACTTTTTATTAACATTTGCAGGTTATTTTATGTATCTTTTGTCTGGCAAACTCAATACTTACTCTAATTAGGGCATTCTCATTTGCATATGGTGGCTTACGTGCAGCAATTCACGTGCACAATAACTTACTAAAACACCTTGTTGATGCACCTGTTTCCTTTTTTGACCAAACCCCAACTGGAAGAATACTTAACAGGTACCATAAGCTCTATTGAAATGAAACGGGTCAGCCCGTTTATAAGTAAACGGGTCGAAATTGACACCTCTGAGTTAATTTTTTTTGTAGACTGTCTTCAGATCTCTACACAATTGATGATTCTCTACCATTTATTCTCAATATTCTCCTTGCCAATTTTGTTGGCCTCTTAGGGATTGCTATAATTTTGTCCTACGTGCAGGTAATTAATTAAATAATGAAAATTGTCTAATTATTAATTAGTTTATTACATTTACGTTATAGCTTTTTGTTAATAGAAATTCTATTAACTTTGGTTATTATTCCTTTTCATGTGTAGGTCATGTTCTTGCTTCTCATATTACCGTTCTGGTATATCTACAGCAAAGTGCAGGTATGAGTTACATGAATATTCTTATGAAACTAATAATTTAATTAAATGTTTGATTTATGATTATTTTGTGAAATTTATAGAAATAGTTAGTGATATGGAAATTAAAAAAATCAAATTAGAGTTATAAATACGGGTTAAATTATTGATTTTGTCACAGCTAGTATGAAACTAATAATCCAAATTTACTATTTTACCCCTAAAAAATCCAATAATCCAAAATTTCAAATTAAATTAATAATGTTTATTTTTTTCAGTTTTACTACAGGTCAACTTCACGTGAATTAAGAAGGCTGGACAGTGTATCTCGATCACCCATATATGCATCATTTTCAGAGATACTTGATGGGTCATCAACTATAAGAGCATTTAAATCAGAGGTTAATTTTAAATTATAATTTTATTATGTTTTTTACATGGAAAAAATTGTCATTATATTTAATTTCATTACATAATTGTATAACAATTTCAGTAAAATAAAGTACTAAGTAATGTTTTATA
Source organism: Calendula officinalis (assembly GCA_963853835.1). Classification (NCBI taxonomy): domain Eukaryota; kingdom Viridiplantae; phylum Streptophyta; class Magnoliopsida; order Asterales; family Asteraceae; genus Calendula; species Calendula officinalis. The sequence goes on along the minus strand of OY970827.1, from coordinate 75,166,365 downwards.
AATGTGTACAGGAATTTTTCTTGACTAGATTCATTGACCATGTGAAAACGTATCAGAAAACTTCTTATTCAGAGATAATAGCAAGCTTATGGCTATCCTTACGCCTACAGGTATTCCTATTTAGTTTTTAGTAAATATTGCATTTTAAAATTGAAAGTATAATTAATTAGTGTATTTTCTTAGTTCTTAGCAGCTTTTGTTGTATCTTACATTGCGGTAATGGCGGTTCTTGGATCTCATGGATATCTTCCAATCAATTTAGGTACCCCAGGCTTGGTAAGTCCTCAAATTATTATAATTATAATTTATAAAAAAATATTCTATTTTCCAAAAAAAAAAAACAATTTCTTTTTAATAATTTGTAACTTTGTAAACAGGTAGGTTTAGCTCTTTCATATGCAGCTCCAGTTGTATCATTGTTGGGGAGTTTTTTAACAAGTTTTACTGAGACTGAGAAGGAGTTGGTCTCAGTTGAGAGGGTTCTTCAGGTTTGAACATATAATTCATTAATTTATGAATGGGTCAATTTGGGTTTGTTTATCTCAAACGGGTCAAATTAGTTAAATCAAAATAGCATGCTTAAAATAAAAGAGGAATGGTTCAAAGGGGTCAAACGGGTTGAAAGTCATCTGAACTCTGAAATTTATTTTGAACGAGTTGTGATTTGTACACCACATGTTTTATCCATACACCAACAAAATAATTGTTATGACTATTTTTCCCTTACATAAGAAAATGATTTAAAAAAGGAAGCTAAATCAGTAAGGGTAGAAGAGTAAAAACTGATTTGGTGCTTGATTTCAACCCTGCTCTAAAAAAATGGGTCGTTTTAATCCAAACCCATTTTGACCCGTTACCCGACCCGTTCATCTTTTCAACTGTTTTTCTTGTTAATAATTACAATAAAAAAAAGTGAAACTTTTGATTGCATTTATTACAGTACATGGACATCCCTCAAGAAGAACTTGATGGTAGCAAGATTTTGAATACAAATTGGCCATTTAAAGGAGATATCGAATTTCAAAATGTAACACTTAGATATATGCCATCTTTGCCCCCTGCACTACACAATCTTAGTTTAAAAATCAATGGAGGAACACAGGTTTGTAAAGTTAGTTACATAAAAATGGTCGGGTCAACGGGTCAAAACGTGTGATTTTAGTATGGGTCGGGTTGACCCGTAAACATATATATTTTTATTTTTTTGTTGTTGCAGGTAGGAATTGTGGGAAGGACAGGTGCAGGAAAATCTAGTATCTTGAATGCTTTATTTCGCCTTAACCCAATATGTGCAGGACATATTGTAGTTGATAACATAAATATAGCAGAAATTTCTCTAAGAGATCTTAGGGCACGTTTTGCAGTTGTTCCTCAAACTCCATTCCTATTTAAAGGATCTTTAAGGTAAAACTAGATACAAATTATTGCATAAAAAAGTAACCATCTTTTTTTCGCCTAAAAAAACCATTAGACTTCAAAAAATTATGATAAAAACTGTCAAACTTTCGAATATTTTGATTTAATGTAATCCATCCTGGTTATCTAGTAAAAAAATGAGAGTAAGTTACAAGGACGTTCCATGAGGTTTACCCCGAATTTCAGGTATGGTCATTCACTCTAAAAAATTACATTGATAGTCCTTTTTTGGAAGCCTTTTTGCACCTAAACGATTTTAGCAGAAAAAGGACTAATAGTGTAATTTTATAGGTTTTCAAAAATTAATTACCAGTTAATTGTTTTTAAAGTAAATGACCATAGATAAAATTTGGCAATTTGGTGTAAACCTCATGGACCGTCCTTGTAATTTACTCAAAAAATGATGATGTTGCAAATCACGTGTCAGTAATTTTGACCATGTTGACTTTTTTAACTGGTGTGGAGAAACCGATTACCTTTTAAAAAAGGGTTGGAGAGTACCTTCAATAAAAATATTGAAAGTTTGAGCCTTTTTATTGTGTGTAGCGTACTTCAAAATGGTTTTATGCGTGTAATAAACTTACATTTCTTTCTATTGTATTAATCTGACTCCTATGACTTGTAAAGTGATGATGTGGCGTCGGTTAGGATGACGTGGCGCCATGTCAGAAAAAGATGCTACAAATTTGAAATGTTACAGGTTGAAAATTGAAAGTCGATTACACATAAGACCATGTGGAAGTACGCTACATAAAATAGAAATCAAACCAAAGTGGTTACCTTTTATGCAATTAAACAATTTAAGCAATGGTTAAGGATAGTTGGGTTGGTTAATGTACAATTAAGGAAGCATAACTACTAAAGGTGGTTATTAAAATTCAAAGGGGGTGGTTTTTTTATAGTTGTTGTACAACATTTTTAGGCACTACTTTTTTTCTTAAACAATGTCCTAAGGGCTATCATTAGCATTTCTTTTAAGCATATGGATAAAAGAACATGTTTTAGATCCTACATATTAACTTAATATTTAATTAAATTATTAGGGACAATCTTGACCCGTTCAACTTAAGCGATGACTTGAAAATTTGGAAAGCTTTGGAAAATTGCCATATTGAGGAAGAGGTCCGAATTGCAGGGGGACTCGATATGCAAATAAAGGAGTCGGGAAATTCATTTTCAGTTGGTCAAAGACAATTGTTGTGCCTTGCACGTGCCTTTCTCAAGTCCACTATGGTTAGTTATTAAACGGGTGGGTTAGATAAAGGGTTCGGGTTAAAACACTTTTTGTTCATTATGAGTTTATATTTTTGGTAAAGGTTCATTTGCCTAATATGTTAACTTAATTTTCTGCTTGTCCTTGTTTAGTCTAGGGGTGAGCATTTGGGCCGAAAAAACTGAACCGAACTGAAACCGAAAACATATAATCGGTTCGGTTTTGTAATTTCATGATTTTCGGTTTCGGTCCCAACGGTTTCGGTCCGGTCCTTGGATAGGTGATAGGTGTGAGCTAGGGGTGAGATTTTGGGCCGAAAAAACTGAACCGAATACCGACCGAAATCGAACCGGACCGAAACCGAAAGCATGTAATCGCTTCGGTTTTCGGTTTTCTGATTCATGATTTTCGGTTTATGTCCAATTGGTTTCGGTCCGGTTCGGTTCGTTCCTCGGATAAGCGTGAATATTTGGGCTGAAAAACCCCAACCAAAACTGAAAACATGAAAACATGTAATCGGTTCGATTTTCGGTTTTGAAAATTCATCCTAATCGATTTAGCTCCTATCGGTTTCTGGACCACGCTCACCCCTAGACTGTGAGCATTTAGGTTGAAAAAAACGGAACCGAACCGAAAACCAACCGAACCCGACTAAAATCGAACCAAAGCCGACCGAAACCAAACCAAAACCGAAAACACATAATCGGTTCGCTTTTGAAAATTCATCATTATCGATTTCGGTCCTATCGGTTTTGGTGCGGTTCGGTTCAGTTTATGGACCGAGTTCACCCCTAGTTTAGTCATTGTACAAGCTTTTGTCATATTAGGTCATTAAAACATGGTTTTGTGTCCTGCATTGTCATGTGGACAGATAAAACATAACCCGAATTGCCCCATTCATAATTAGACGGGTCGAAATTGCCACTTTTTAGTCTTTTTCAGTATTTATAATTTTTTAACAATATTAAATGATGTGCAGGTGTTATGTTTGGATGAATGCACAGCAAATATAGACACTATAACCGCTTCTAAACTGAAAGATGCAATATCTAGTCAATGCAGAGGGTTGACCGTAATCACAATTGCTCATCGTATATCCACAATTCTAGATATGGACAATGTGTTAGTTCTTGATCAAGGAATTTTGGTATGTTCATCCAATTGACTTTAAATTATTTTATTTTATTTTATTTTTTAATATTTGTTTTATTCCCCAAATTACATTTTGACATTGAACATAGTGAGTAGAGGTGGAAGACTGGCCCGGTTACGGGTCGGGCAAAATAGATAATGTTTTGATAGTAATAACGTCAGGTTGAGTGTTGACCTATAACACTTTTTGTCATTAATTTTTGAATATTTATAAATAGTTAGCACGTCAAATATGATAGTAGTTATTATTATTTTATAATAAAATAATATGAGAGGTTTTGTGCATGATTAGTACATTTTGGGCGACTTTTGACATGGTCCATTTAACGAGTTTTGTGTGAAGCTATTTTAATATGAGTTTGACCCATAAAGATAATATGTAATGTAAATCAATCTATTCATAAGTAAATGAGTTGAAATTATGTAAGTACAAAATGGACCAATAGAGATATTTTATTTTATTTTATTTTATTTTTTATCTATTTATTTATTTATTTGTTATTTTTGGCAATGGTGCAGGTGGAGCAAGGGAACCCTCAGGTTCTAGTAAATGATGAGTCTTCTAGATTTTCAAGTTTTGCAAAAGCATCCACAATGTAACGACACCAATCATTTGCGAGATGATTAAATAAAATATACACCATCAATTATTTTCCTTTTTACCATAATACCCTCACTGTGATTCATATGTTAGAACACAAAGTGTTTCGTGGTGCAAGGGTAATGTGGTCAAAAACAAAAGGTTAATGGTGTTTGAAGTAAAAAAAATTGATATACAATTCACTCTCAAAAGTTAGGTTGTTTGTATGTGTTGTATTGTTGTACATAACTACGTATTAATTATAAGTTAAACTTAAAACAATATCGAGTAGTTCTCTACTTTTTATTTAGGGGTAATTAGGCAATAACAAGCTATATTAAAAAGTTGTATTTTCATGAATGGATAAGTGTTTTATATTAAAATGCAGTGGGTAGTTGTTGATTAATGTACATATTTTATCATAAAGATCGTTAGGTTCATACTAATTCCTTAAGTATTAACTTTAGTTAAACCAACTAAAACTAAATAGTTTGTAATGAATTTGAAAAGGATTTTAAAAACTAATTTTGGAGTCCCGAATATAAACAGTCATTTTATACAAATATACTATCTTTAAGATCACATAGATATACTCACATAAAAGGTATTAAAAGTCCACATATATGTATTTGGGTGTATTTATGTGGGAATTTCATTTAATGAAAATACCTTTGTACAAAATTGTGTATTACTATAAAACATTTAAAATAGTAAAAGACTTAAAAATAGGTCGCTATAACTTTAAATTCCTACTAATTTCCTTGCATAACCTTGAATATTTATTTGCATGTATTTATGTAAGTATATTCATTGATGCAAAGTATCTTTGCATGTCTATTCTACACAAAAATGAATTTTATAGTTATTCAATATTCTTTGGGCCAATTTGGTAAAAACATAACTTTATATATATATATAGTGGATGGTCTATAAAATTGTTGAAATATTGTTTAAATAGCTAAGTGACGTTGATAAAAAAAAAAAGGTTTAGTAGTTAGATAATTCTAGATACATGAATTAGGCTAATTCAAGTTAAATATGAACAAGACATGTCAAGATAAAGGGTACAAAATGGATAAAGAAGATTAGAGATGATAGAGAAAGGGTGTTTCTCCTCTTGGAAAGTATTTATTGGAGGATTAAGGGATGATGGCGATGTTTATTTGGTGGGAGTACTTAATTAGCTTTCTTTATTCTCACTATCATAATTACAATGAATATGTGGTCGTGTTTCGTGACAGGTTTATATAATACACTATATACTAAACATTATTTAAAAAATATAATAAGAAAAAGGAAAAAATTATCCATGTACTGTATCATTTCCCTAGTAAATGTTGTATACGTAACTTATTTTTAAATTAAAATATAAATAAAATTATATGAGCTTTTATTAAACTGTATACGAAGTATAAGTCTTCATACTTAATTTCTATATATTTCTTAAAAGCTTAAATATGTAACATTATTTATAACATCAGAATTACAAAAAAAAAAAAAAAAACACATAAATTGATTCCACAAGAAATGCTCGTTGTCTACAACACCGGTTTAAGCGAAATTGCATCCTTAGACCAGTGCTAATGGACACTTCAGTTTTACCTTCGGTTTTGTTCCAACCATTTGCACAATACCTTCGATTGGAGTGAGAATGTTCTTAGTTTCGTCTATCCGAAGGGAAGCGACGAGGAAGAATGAGTACTTTGTGTATATATAATGTATACTATCTCCGTCCTAAAATTACTGTCTATAGACAAAAAGCACACAGTTCAAGAACTGCATTTATTAAACTGTGCAACCAATATATATTTACCTTTATTACATAACTGTTTTTTGATAGACGGAATTTTCAAGTGGATAATAATTTTAGGACATTTTAAAATGAAAATGTGGACAATCATTATCATTTTCCATATTAAATTAATTAAGATTTTGTAATCAAATGACTCATTTACGCATTCTACATTTTGCACGTACGCGTGTAAGCGAAAATGATATTGTTTTGTTACAAGAAAATAAGTCTTTCTGGTTTTAAATGACGAGAAGACTCTTGAAGATTCAAAATTTAAATTAAAATATACCATATAAACAAACAACTTATTCAAAAGTGTCACTATTGCCACAACTGTACAAAACCATTTGTACGTTTCTAACAATGTCTTGATGTGTTAAAACAACCACGTACAATGTCCAAAAACTAGAAGCTACTTATTTTTCGATGGCATTCATAGAAGAAACAATCTAGAAAAAAAAAAAATGTGTATTGAACTTGGTAGTTAATCGTAGGTGTGAGTAGGAGAAACCAATGTTTTAAAACCCGGGTTCGACCGGCAGATCCAACCGTTTCGACCAGGAAATGGAAATATACCGGGCCAAATTGACCGATTTAAAGTCTATTTATGAACCGCTTCGAATCGGCCGGGTTAACTGTGAACCCAAGTCGGACCGGCCGATCGAACCCGGGTTTTTGTAATTTTGGTAGATTTTTGTAATTTTTTGTTGGAAAAATAGTTTTTGTAATTTTTTAGATTTTTTTTACATTTATATACATTTTACATAACTAATTTAACATAAATATTCAATAGCATTGTAATCTGGTTGAACCCGCTGGTTGATTCGGTTCGACCATTTTCAGAGGATCATCCGGTCTGATACAAAATCCGGGTTTTAAAACATTGGTAGAAACCAAAAATTAAAAAACCGACAAAACGAACCAAAAAAATTCAAAATCAATACTAAAACCGACGGTTTTGGTTTTTGAAATTATAAAAACTAAATTTTTTTTTTGGAAAATGATAATGACAGCATAAGGGTTGTCACTAAGACGTTAAAACACGCATAAAAAACTTGTACAATAATCAATAACCGCCCCCTGCATTTTAGGAATCAACCCCCAATACTAAAAGTATAAACGAGTTATGCACATAACCACATCTTAATGACAGCCCTAATATTAACAAAACCCTTTTTGTTTCCAGCTTCATGTTTAACAGTCAAATAATGAATTCCCATTATATTGTTTTGACTTTTTGAAAGTTCGAATATTTGGATAGTCTTTGCTCAATTTTAATAACCAAGAATGTATTATTTACACTTGATTTCTAGTTTAGCTGGATTGATGTATGGATTTTACATATGAGGCGTGAGGTCTGTAATTCGAATCATGTAAACACCTCTTGTGGTGCCAAATATGGGGGATTTTTCCCTGGAAACCCCTATGGGGGCTGGGTTTGCCCTGTAAAGGAGCTCGAACCCGGTGTGCTCGTTGAAATATTGCGAATAGGCTTCCGTTATTATCATTTGCCGTTTCCAAATAAAGAATATATTATTTGATGTTTTTACATAGATGTAGTCTTTTAATTTCACAATTATGCGCTTTGTTAAAAAAAGCATCTCTAGTAATGTTTGAGTTTGTCCATGTACTCTTTGATTATCAGTTCGGTTAGGGAAGTGGTAGGGTCGGCATGAATATGTTAGTTGAAGTATCAGCAAAAACTGAAGTTGTAAGTTGATATTCAGCGTTGGTAGTTGTCTTATAACTTGTTTAGTTCATCTTTGTTAATTACATGTTTTTGAATACTCTATTAGGATAAATATAGCTTTATAATGAGTAAAAAGTAATAACCATAAAAAAAAATACTTTGTTTTAATACTTCTAACTAGATACATGCAGAAAAAAATAATAATAAGCAACTAAAAAATTTTAATTACCAACACAAGCTTAAAAGTTATAATTAATAAAATAAAAGATCACTTATATTATTATTTTATTACATTTCTCATTATAAATATACATGATTTTCAGATGTATAGCTTTACATATTACTTTTCTCGTTTATTCTAAAAATATTTTTATTCTAAAATTAAGTTATTCATCAACATATTTCCACATCGATTTTGCAATCAGTGAAGTGTTAGCCTTACTTTAATGAGTATAATACAAAATCCCTCCTATTGAATATGATTGATCATGTGTCCTTAAAAATAATGCACACTTTTACAATATGTCAACATCAGTATTTGGTTAAGGATTTTGTTTATGAAAATATTTTAATTTGTATTAAAAACAATATTTGCTTACATTAGAAATGAACATAACTTAGAATAAAATTAGTTGATTTGTATTGCATGAACATAGATTTTCTTTATATATTTTGTTACAAAAATTTCTTAACCACAACACTGAAAACAATCTTTCTTTATACATATTGATACAGAATTTTTGTTACAAATGTCTCCACAATAGTTGGAAAGTCTTTTTTCAATCTTCAATAGTCTTCTAAAAGAAGAACTTGTTTATTAAATGATGAAGAACTAATATGGTATTGTGCTACTTCTGCTGATGACACATATCAATTTAATCATCACAATAAGTTGCGAACTAACATCAGCTGATAATTCATACTAAGTGTAATTTATATACTACCTCAGTAATAGAATAAGTGATACATTTTCTATATAGGGGTGAATCAAAATAAGTGATATACTACTAAAACTTACTTTATTTGGTAAAAAAGTGGCACTCATTGTTCACTAACTATCTACTTTAATAAAATGAAATTACTCACTTATCCTTACTTTTACTCATAAACATCATTAATATCACTTTATTCAAAAGAAATGAGACTCATTCTCCATTAACTATCCACTTTAATATATCTTAAACTACATTTAAATCTTTTGCCTCAAAAACCATGATTCTTCAAATGTATCAGTTATTTTGATACGGAAATAGTACATCAAATCTATACAAGTTATGCCAGAGAACTAATAGTCTAATCGATTTCGAAGAGAAGAAAAAGAACGAGCTGTAAAAAAGAAGAACGACCAGTAATTGATTTTACGTTAAATGTCTGGCAAGAAAACTAACGGGAAAAAAATCACGCAACATCATGTGAGTGAGTTAATTGAGTGTAAGGTAATGATACACCGGTTTACTAAATATAAGGTATCATAATATACATTTAATACTTTAGGTTAATAGAAAATTTGACCAAAGGTAGAAAAATACATTTTAGGCCCATTAAGATTAATAGCAAAAAATTATGCCAAGCCCTTAATCCCTTGTGATATTTATATAAACCCTTATCTCCTAACAATGCGTAAATAATATCTTAGAAATTTATGTATACATTATCATTCCAATTGAAATTTGAAAATACTCCTAAAATATCCCATTAATTTCCGCCAACCATCGCCTGACAAACCCCACACCACGGCGGACCCACCACCGGCGGTCTCTTTTTATTTCACTCTCCACCATCCTAAACTCTAATATTATCACTCCATCATACACAAGTAACAAATCCCAAATAACTTAATTCATAACAAAGATGGACGACCCACCGGACCATTGCTGCTCCGGCGCCGGAAACCGCCACATAATATTTGGGAAATACGAGATGGGAAGGTTGTTGGGACATGGAACGTTTGCAAAAGTATACTATGCAAGAGACATCGTTACGGCGGAGAGTGTCGCCGTTAAAGTTATCAAGACAGAGATGGTAAGTAATAATAGCTACAAAATCTTTTGGTAATTTAATTTTTCTTTTTTCTAAGAGAGTTGTATGTTTTTTCTAATTAACGTATCTAACAACACCACCCAAGGTTCTAACCTAGTGCTATTGGTCATGGGTTCAAGTCCCGTCTGGACATATGGTGGAGTTTTTTCTTCATAAATGGAGGGTTCGAGGAAAGGCATACTACCCCTTTGAATATCACTGTCTAGACTCGAACCGCTAACTTACTAACTTGTCGTTAAAAAAAAAACATATCTAACAACATAATTAAAGCTTGTAGCATTAGTCAGTGTTTTCAATACCCGGTTGGACCGTACAGTAGGACTGGAAAACCGGCTTAGTGTCGTTGTAGCCAGGTTAATCCAAATTTTTGACCGATCCGAGTTAACTGGGCCTAATACCCGGGTTATGAATCCCTCCTAAACCCACTTACATTGACAAATAAAGTTTTGGTTTTGCAACATCTAGTCAATGTTTTATAATCGGGTTATTACGTGGCCCGGTAAAATGACCAGGTCACGGGTCAACCGGTTCAACTGACGGGTCAACATAGGTCAACTAACAACATTGTTTTCAGGTAAAATATGTACTAAAGGGCCTTTAACCTAAGAGTATGATGTTTGACTCTATTTTTATGGTTAGGGTTTAAGTCTAATTGTGTACATATTCATATAGTTTTGCCGTTCCAAAAAAGTTGTGGATATTTAGGAGTAGAATTAATTTTGACGTTCCAAAAAATTTAAATTTAAAATATATATGTATATATAAATAGAGTTTTTCTAACATATGCCCCTAGGTATATGTTAAGGTACATTAACTAACTCCAACTTTCCATTAAAACTAAAAAAATGAATTTAATACATCACTTGAAAATGTAAATTTTGAACTTCATTAATGTGTATTGAGACTTGATTAGGAAACTTTAAGTAAATTAATGTATCTTAACATGTGCCTAGGGGCACATGTTAGAAAAAACCCATATAAATATATATAATAGTTTTTTAAAGCACCATACATATAACATTAAAACGTACAACAATTTCACACGCATTACTAAAAAAAACCACAAAATCTATTAATAATATTGTGTTTTTTAAATGTCCATGCAGGTACGAAAACAAGGTCTAATGGAACAAATAACTACCGAAATCGCCGTCATGCGGCTCGTTCGCCACCCAAACATCGTACAAATCAAAGAAGTTATGGCGACCAAAACAAAAATCTTTATCGTAATGGAGTACGTTAAAGGTGGTGAATTATTCGATAAAATAAAAAAAGAACGAATAAAAGAACATTTCGCAAGAAAATATTTCCAACAATTAATTAGTGCAGTCGATTATTGTCACAGTCGTGGTGTGTCCCACCGTGATTTAAAGCCGGAGAATCTTTTACTTGATGAAAATGAAAATTTAAAAGTTTCAGATTTTGGGTTATCCGCATTGCCGGAGCAATTACGTAACGACGGAATCTTTTGCACACTCCGGCTTAAACAACAACCTCCAAACAAAAAAAAAAAAACTTCACCAAAAAAAACACACTTCACAAATCATAAAATTTAGAATGAGTTCGTCGAATAACGAGTCACCACCATATCACCCCGTGTATGATTCGCCTCCTTTAGATGAGGCTGAGTTAGAATGTTTGATAGCTATGGATTATAATGAGGTGCATGCGGAAGAAATTGCAGACGAGGAGCAACTTCTTTGGCTTGATCAAGAGCAAGCTCGATATGAGCGACATATTGAAGTGTTGCGTGAAATAGGACCACCGGTTATTCATCTCTGGCAGTTAAAAGGGAGGTTTAAGAATTTTGACAGGAGAAAGCAAAAGATGGTACGTTTAAAATTACAAGATAATATTTGTTCAATTAACTAAAATTTTAATTTTTTGGTATTTTCAGCTTTTACCGCCTCGGTTTGTGAGGCAGCATAACACCTACTTCAGAAAAGACATTGCGTGATACGAAGAGGTGATTCTGTTGAAGTCATGGACCTCCATGCTACTCAATTTGGGGAAGTTAAAATGAGTGGTGATTTCAAGCATTTCATGCATGAAAACGGAATTCTACCTGATGAACTTTGTACTTTTATCATAAATGATGACTATCAGACTAATGGTAGAAATGTGATTTTTACTGTTAAACGTGAGAATGAATGATATGTAATATAGTTTGATATATCATGTGAAATAAAACTGGTCTTATCATATTAAAACGTGCATTAAAAAACTATTACATATTTAATAATACATTAACTTAAGTACTAAAAAAATAACTGAAAAGCACAAAATGCTTCTACACTCTTCTTTCTCCACTAAGATTTGGGCATCTGGTTCTGTTATGCCCTTCCCGGTCGCAAATTCCACAACGGTTTCTGCCAGATTGCGTTGGATCTGCCTGGTCCATCTCCATAGGGAACCTATTCACCTGTCTCCTCCCTCTTCTTGTGGAAATTCTTCCACTTGCGGCTCTCAATTCCCAATTCGGGTCGTTCCAGTAAAAGACATGGGCTAGCGGGGTAAAGGCTTTTCTATATTGACGTTGCCAATAGTGTGTTGTGTACACCCGATTCGCGAGAAGGTTCGGGTCATCACCTCTGTGACGACAAACGGCAATAGCATGTGAACACGGAAATCACATCATTTGCCACTTCCCGCATGTACAAGAACCTTTTCCACCGTTGTAAGTCACCGTTTGATCGTTCCCACCACTTTGGCCCGGTTGAACCCTTGTCCTCACCCTGTACACGCCCTCCGCGTAGTCAAAGTTAAGAATATCGTGCTGCCGTCCATATCTGTCGCGCCTGGTGAAAAGATCCCACATACGCGGGGTTAGTGGCGTGTTACATTTAGACGCTTTCTCAGCACGCTCTCTGAAGAGGTTGACAGTTTTTGTGAATGTGAAGTCAACCATTGCCTTAATTGGGAGAAGCCTAGCCCCACGCAGTACATTGTTGTAACTCTCGGCGATGTTTGATGTCGTGTTCCCCCAACGTCTATGGTCTGTGTCTCCCAAAAGAGTCCACTTATCAACCCCGATCTCCTCCAGATACGCCCCCGCGGACTCGTTGATAGATATGAGTTCGTCTCTGGCTACCTGAAACTTACGCAATTCAGTAGTGGCACCCATCACCCAACATAGTTGTTTCATTCGGTGGTTTTTGAAACTCTTGTGGAGGTTGCTTCTGACGTGCCTCAGACAATATCTATGAAACGCATTTGGCTCCCGCCACTCTTCAAGATTGTTCATTGCATATAGAAGCCCTGGGTGCCTGTCAGAAATGACACATAACCGACGTAGCCTGCCAGATTGTTGATTACGTTGATTGCAAACGTACTGCCGTAGGTTATTGAAGAACCATGCCCAATTTTCGTTTGACTCCTCGTCAACAATAGCATACGCGAGAGGTAGAATCTGATTATTCACGTCTTTTGTGACGGCAGTCAACAGTTTCGCTCTGTACGAGCCTTTTAAAAATGTCCCGTCTACACAAATAACAGGCATGCAATACGGAAAGGCTGCGATAGCAGGTCCAAAAGCCCAAAAAATAGATTTAAATATTTGCCGGGTGTCATCAGCACTCTCCCTCTCCCTAATTGACCACTGAACGATTGTGGAAGGGTTTGCCGCCAATAAAGCCTCAATGTACTTGGGCAATTCTGCAAAGTTGCTTTCCCAAGTCCCGAATAGCCTCTCTATAGCAATATGCCTAGCACGCCAAGCCTTGATGTAAGATATGTCAACGTGAATATTTTCTTTGACATCTGCTATAATGTGTTTAACCGGGAATGCGATATTGATCCTTACGTGGTGGAGGATTTTGGTGGCTATGAAATCGGACGTCAAACATCTGTTGTTGTTTCCAGAAACCGTACCCTGATGACAATTGTGTCTGCCTACCCATTTTCGTAGTTGCCACAACCCTTCCTTCCGCTTCTTAGTTGCACGAACATACCATTCACATGGGGCGTCCGAGTTCGAGGGGTTGCTGGTTGATGGGTTTTGGTTAGAGGGGTTGGTGGTGGATGTGTTTCGGTTAGAGGGGTTGCTGGTGGATGTGTTTCGTATTTTTTCTGGTTTAAGAGTAGAGCACCTAGCAACCCACCTTTCAGCGGACTGATGGCGACGCTGTTACAGGTGTTGAACCGCAAACCGATTATGAGCACATAATTGACAACTTTCAGCGGTTGCTTGGTTTCAGGCCGGCAAGTGGTGATTTCAGAGGCAGTCAGGTGAAAGTAACATGTCTTACTAAATTTATGGCGGAGTATACCCCGCAGAATGATTTCGAGTGGCTACAAAGGGCAAGGCTATACGTACTGCTTCTACTGAACGGTACTATATTTACGCATAACACTGACAATTACTGCCATTTGTATTTGTTACACTTACTTGAAGATCTAGAAGACTGCGGTCGATATAGTTGGGGTAGTGCTGTTCTGGCCAGTCTCTACCGAAACCTCTGCAAAGGAACTGATCATAGGCGTTTTCACATTTGCGGGCCTATGAGTTTGCTTCAACTGTGGGCATGGACTAGGTTGCCCAATTGTTCACCGATTCTTGCCGATAGAAATATATCATTAAACGGAAAAACATTTGGTGCTAGGTACGTAATCCGGTATCCTTATATTAAAATGATAATAGCATTACTAATTTTCAATATATTAACATTCAGGTGGAATCAACCGCTATCGTTCGTGCACCTATCCAAGAACTGTGTGACAGGGTATCGGACATCGTTACAACAATTGACAAGGGGAGAGGTATTTTACTAGTTAAATCTAATCTACAAATGTTATACAAAATATTGAGCTATAACAAAATTTTGCAGTTCTTGTGGACTCCCTATGAACAATTTGCCCAAGTTCTATCACCAGTGTGTACATACAACCCGACTACCTGGTTATGTGTAACATATGTTATTCATTGGGAAGTCGTGGAGCAGTACTTACCCAACAGGGTATTAAGACAATTCAACGTTTGTCAAGGTATTCCAATGGCGCCCCTCTTTACTATAGCAGATCATAGACTTTTACGTAAAGAGAGCCGTAGAGGGAACGCAGGTCTAGATTGGCGTGTGAAGCGTGCCGTTTATGTGACACATTGGAACAACCGTCTTGATAATTCCATTACTCCAAACCAATGGATGGACATGCCAACAGCTTCAAATGATTATATGCCTTGGTACTTTCAGCGTACCGTAGACTTTATTAGAAATCCAAGGCATGTTGGAGACAACTTATCACGTGGCCATAATCTGGGAGGAGCTTTAAATGTTGCGGTAATATTTCATTTTAAGTTTAAATGTACAGTTAGTCATAATATATTAATATTTGATATAACATGTATGTAGGCTGATGGGTTAGCACATCTTCAATCGATGATGCAACCGTACCTGGGACAACAGGAGTATCAGCCTGTTATAGGTGACATGTATCAACTGTCCCAGGATTACTTGTACCAGGCACATGAAGAAGAACGTCCAAGTTATTGGGCTCCTCGTGTGGCACCTATTCAGCAACAAGGGCCACAGCTGACACAAGAGGAACTAATGCCGGTACCGAGATGGATGCGGGGGGCTCGTAGGGCCCAACAAACGCAGACAGAAGATGAGGGCCCATCAAACCGGGGGGAATCTAGTGCCCAACAAACACAAACCGAATATGCTGCTGGTGGCAATTGGAACTTTCAACAGGGGGGGTCTAGTACGCAATTTCAAAACCAAAATCCACTTAATATGGATGGGATATCTCAAAATGATTTTATCTCGGATTTGTTTAGTACCCCCTCCGCGTATGCTCCCCAGCAAATGACAAACGAATTCGGTTTCACACATTCCCCTCATAATTATTTCGCGGGCCAATCTTCTGATCAGCCACCTAATAGAAACGTGAGTCCGATCCATCAGTTAGACATGAATATAGACCCAGCTCAACAAGATAATCAACAAAGGCCGACAAGAAACAGAAGACCACCAAATTGTGGGACAGGTGGAAGAAGGGGCCACAATCATTAGCTTATATTTTTGGCCAAAGTTGTATTATGAAATTAACTTTATATATATGTTTTTGGATTACAAAATCTATTTTTTGGAATTTTCAGATTGTCATAACTCTTTCATTACTTATCTTTTTGTTATAATTCTTTTTCATATGTTTACACTATCATCAATACTCCAATTATCATTTAGAAAGTTATATCTGAATAACTTAAAAGTGTACTGTATCAAGCTCCAAAGTTAGACAATTAATTTTTTTTGAATTTTTTTTTTAATACTTTATTTTTAAATGACAAATAAACACTAATTTTGCATTTTCATGGATATGTATGTTTTTGGATTACAAAAAACTATTTCTTTGCATTTTCAGATTGTCATAACTCTTTCATTACTTATCTTTTTGCTTTAATTCTTTTTCATATGTTTACACTATCATCAATACTGCAACTATCATTTATAAAGTTATATCTGAATAACTTAAAAGTGTACTGTATCAAGCTCCAAAGTTAGACATTTAATTTTTTTTGAATTTTTTTTAATACTTTATTTTTAATTGACAAATAAACACTAACATCACGATTTTATAAATTAATACCAAATACAATTGAAATTTTATTCCAAATCATCAAACAAAACCTCGGATCTAAAAGGATAAATTTCGGGTTGTGATTCTAAAATACGATAGCTATACAAATCACGAGCCATAACTTGTCGATAACCCGTAGCGATCTGATTATTATCGACGACTCCATCTTGCTTGATTGATTTCCCTGTTACCAGATAATGCATAAATTTACAAACAAACACAGCAGAGTGTTCTTCCCTTCCTTGAGGTATGCCTTTGGCGAAACCAAGATTCGCCTTAACTTGGGGGTTTCTTTCTTCATAGGAGAAACTCCTTTTAAAACTGGGCAAAACATCTCGCCAACGTTTTAGGGTTGCCTTAAGCACGTCATGGTTTATGGAACGACGACAACTGCAAATTAAAGATGTATCGTTGCTAACAAGATCCATCTGCACAAGCAACCAAACGTTATCATTTAAACGTAACGGGATGTATAAGACATCCACGTCCCCCCAAGCGGGGTAAGGTGTCAAGCTGCCGTCTGCATATTTTACAGCATCTGACCCGTGAGGTGGTAAGAGTAGAGACTCAAACTTGGTAGGCATTATTGTCCATCGCTTATATTCTCCAGTATTATAGCCAAGATACAACCGATAACGCATCCATCTTCTAACCCAACAATCTATATGCTGTAATGAATATACAATTATTTACATTTGAGATTCGATTAAAAATATGGATAATAACATAATTAAATTACGTACCGCGCGGAACAAAACAGGGCTGGAATTTTCATCTAACAGGGTACCCCAAAACTCCCTAGGTACCTGGGTACGACCTAAGAATACAATATAGCAAAATGTTTCATTCCCGCGCTTATCCCCATTCAAGTAAAATTCCTCCACACTCCTGGCCCAACCATACTCCTCAACCAAGTCGATTGTTTCTGGTTGTTGATTACGTATTGACGAGTTTTGAGTTTGCTGCTCCACAACCGCCTCCTCCAATGCCCCTTCATAAGCCAAGTTATCCATTTCACATATTGTACGTTGCATTTCGTCAATGATAATTTGAAGTTCACGGGCTCGAGCTCCTTGACTCATTTGGTCAATACTTGTAACACCTCTTATTTTAACACAAAATATTTCCGTAAAATCCCTTTTTAAATTCAAAACATTTAGAGTATTGTCCCAAAATATGGATTTACAAAAACCTTGGTATAAATAAAAATCATTAGTTGGTGTTACAAAATATATCATAACCAAAGCCAAACGTAAATCCACCTGCTATCTCTACTAAATCCGTGCGACTCTACTAGCAACCGCACCTAATCCTTAGCTCCTGAACCTGAGTACATAGCATCACAAACAAACATAGTACGTAAGACAAAATTGTCTCGTGAGATACATGGGTTTTAGACCCGACATTAATATATATAAATAATCACATTTATTAATACTCATATTTATTAGATATATAAATATATATATATATATCTATATACTTTAGTTACCTCCGTGGTAACCCTATCTCATTCATATACATCAAACACCTCTTCGGTGATTCTATCACATTTATTCATAGCTTATTCGACCCGTCAAGTTGTCCGGAAAGCCTCCAAACCAACGAGACCCCAATTTTTGTCCTACTAACCAGAATGCCTCCGATTCAGTAGAACCCCCATTGTCACAGTGTTCAGCCAAAGTGACCTATCTTTATCTTACTAACCAGAATGCCTCCAGTTCAGTAAGATCCAACATCTTGTTGGGTGATCGGAATGCCTCCGACTCATCAGTTTTATTCAAGATACCATGATAATCCAGAATGCCTCCAAATCTATCATGTACCTGCCCTATTTCAATCTACCCGTCATAACTATTACATGTGACTATATGTCACATCTATCATCAATGCCATAAGGCCATCATACAATCTATCCACATGCTAATCTTAACTAGCATTCACGTAATCGAATCAACTAATCTCGTTATTAGTAATCACATATTATAACAGTACACTCTTTTACGTCATATCAATAATTAGTTATTAATTACTTTTCATTAACATGATCTCTTTCAAAATCATCAATCACTTTAGACATACTTAGATGTCTACTATTTATCGCTTTCTCATCTTTTCAATCATTCTTTATTAAAAATTATTTATTAATAAAGACTCACAAAACATCATATATATTTTAAAAGAAACATTTGCTATGTACCCAGTTTTAAAAGTCTCATGTACTCACCTTAGCCAAGCTAACTCCAAATCGTGTCTAATAGCACGAATCCTTGCTTTCCAACTTGTGAAATGTCACCAATCTTTAGGCCTTCTTGACCTATCATCCATATCATCATAAAATCTAGTTATTATCCATAACTAGCTACCAATAAACCCATAACAACATTCTTAACCACCAAGTTCATCCAACTTGGTGAAATCTCAAACCCTAGTTCAAGATTTCCATCAAAAATCCCAAATCCAACTTGTACACATCGATTACAAGTTTACAATGAGTGTTCTACACCCATAATTAGTCATCTTCCCCAAAGATGACATGGATGGTTCCCCAAACCACCATTTTCACCCATACAAAGTTCATAACTAGCTAGATAACATCAACAATCAAGAAATCTTACCTTTGATGTTTAGATCCTTCAAGATGGATGAAGATTTGAGCAAGGAATCACCAAAATCGCCCCTTATCTCTCTAAAATCGGCTGCACCACAACTTGGGTGAAAAATGAGCAAACCCTAGCTCAAACCCGATTTTATTCTGCTCGTCCATAGTTCGCGATCGCGAACACAACTTCGCGTCGCGAAGTTCACGCCTCGAGTCCACTTCGCGATCGGTAACTGGTCGGGAACTCTTCACGTCCGATCACCAAATTCCCTGCCACGAGTTCACGATCGCTAACCGAAGTTCGCGTCGCGAACTCCTCAGGTAATCCAGGCTGCACTTTTTCATCTTTATCTCAACCCGGTTTCGCCCATAACTTTCTCATACGGTGTCCAAATGACCCGAAACCAATTCCTACGGTTCTGAAATGAATTATCCTTATTTATCATATTTTTCCCATATTTTATTTTATTAAAAATTTCGGGTCGTTACAACTATCCACTCCTTAAAAGGATTCCGTCCTCGGAATCAACTCAAGGATTTCCAATCCTCATTCCAGTCCCAACTTATGATTCAATAATACTTATGCATTTAACTGCCCACTTGACCCGTTATACCCCAAATGGGTCAAAAGTCCAACTTGGTTTCCAATACCCGAACGGGTCAAAATTTCACAATTTGACCTTAGCATTTCCCATCATTTAACCAAACTCTTTATCCCCATTGGGATGATATGACCCAATCATTACTAATAACCATTTGACCAAAATGATAGTCAACCCCTCGCTTTGACCAAATTATCAACATTGTCCCATCTTTGACTTAAGCACAAAGTCAACAATATCTTGGAAACTTTCCTTATCCATTAGTGGTTCCATTAATCATCAATTCCTTAACCATCAATCTTACACTCATGGTCCAACAACAATCATACTCGATTTCTAGGTTCCATTCGAAATACCCAATGGTCAAAGTCGCACCCTTTGACTACAATTATTTCCGTTAATCAATTCAACACTATCAAACACACATATATGTGATACATTATGCCCTTATCCTTGACTAATCATTTTAAACGAAAGTCAAAATTAAATTTTGACCAAAGTCAACAATCTACTAGTTGACTAACCTTGACTTTATGAATAAGGTCAACTTACCTTGCTAAATTCCACATGTTCTTTATTACTAAGGCATCGCATTCCCAAGCTTTTCATTCCCGATTTCCTATTTAGATTTCCTTTCTCAATTGTTCCCTTTTTTCCTCGATTTTCGATTTCCACAATCGATTAACAACTTCCATTTAAATCAACACCAAATCTCTATTACTTTTTAACTTTCATCCAATTACTTATACCTTTTATAATTCCCTTCAAACATCCTTATACCATACTTGAATTTCCCGATTACCGGCTCTAGAGCCTCAATCATATCCAATTGGCCTAACCACCCGATATACATCTTTCACCACTCATTGGCTACTAACCACTTTGCTTCCTAAAGCATTCCTTTTTCATGAACCATTAACTTGTAGGTATCCCCTACTCATACTTCTACTTAAACAGGACCCGTGTTTTCAACACAAATTCTCATTTGTCATATAATTATAGCAATAATTTAACCATACGGTTCTACATACGCCCGATGCAAACCTCATATTCCTTAAATATCAAATTATACTTAACTAACTTATCGAGATGATCGGAAAGCCTCCAATCCATCCCGACGCCAAACTGTCACAATGATCGGAAAGCCTCCAATCCAAAGTGACTCATACAAAACTGTTCCATCTTGCATACAATTCATGTATGCCTCATTACACTTACCATCATGCTATCATTTTCTTTCACATTTGACTTTCACAATCAATCACATATTCTA
The DNA here is from genome assembly GCA_963853835.1 of Calendula officinalis. Lineage (NCBI taxonomy): Eukaryota > Viridiplantae > Streptophyta > Magnoliopsida > Asterales > Asteraceae > Calendula > Calendula officinalis. Next base: position 75,145,426 of record OY970827.1, on the reverse strand, counting down.
TCCAAATTTTCACTTTTCCACTTTCCACATAACATTATCTCTCTAAAACCTCATGCCTTCCAAGGCCATTATTTCCACTTACACACAATACCACACGGTATACACATATTCATTTCTAGTGCTTCCCACCAATCTACTCATTTATCAATCGCCTTATTCGATCCATTCTTACTAAAACTTCTAACGTTTCTTTCACCCGGTCATCATGAGTCAACCAATTGACTTCGATCGTCACCCATACATACACTATCGTACTTTTTCTATAAACCTTTACCAAAAATAAGTTATCCACCCTTGATGTCATGCCCGACATCTCTGACACAACCGTTTGCCATGGCTACTTGCCAACACTCCATCAATCGTATCCAATAACTAAGGTTCCCTTTTATATACATATATCCTTTTCTTTCCCTTTTTTTTTTTTCCACGACTCACACTAACACCTAGTACTTCATTGTACTACCATCCTCATGTGGAAATTATTCACCACTCTCGTAATCCAACTTTCAATATTCCAAGATAACATAATCCTTCCTATTCTTATTTCTCGCGACATACCGGTCGCCAACCCATAACTATACACATAGCAACCCGGGGAGGTTATCTCCCAGACTTATTATTTTTATTTTATTTTTATATCATATATTCCATTACCCATCTCGACTCTTGCACCATAATAACGTCAGACCTTGTAATTTCCTTCACGTCGCCTTCCTTCTGTGCACGACTTCCTCACCACAAAATAACACTTTCACATTCTATAAACCTTACCTAGGGAACTTTCACAACTTTCATATTCCGTCTTTGATACTCCATGACACCATAATTTTCTTTCCCTTTTTTTTTTTTACCAATCATAATATATTGATCATTTATTTAATTATCATTCTATACTTCCATGAAGGATTCTCATCGTTACTCCCTTCCACATAATTTAATTTCTCTTTTCTCAATACCGGTCATTAATTCAGAACTTTCATCTTATACATAGGCCATGGAAGTTAACTCTACTAACTACTTTCACAACAAATGCTCAACTAACGACTATAATGACCTAATTCATTAGACATCGACTCGTGCGGTTCATCAACCAGTAATTCACAGATCATATAACATAAGATTTATAGGCATTGTACCTGAAGCGGTATCGTGGCTTCCTCTAGCCTCGCCGTGAGCAGTTGACATTAGCATACCGGTTCCTCTCTTCGGGCATGCACCACTAAAATGCCCCTTCTCGTGACACGTGTAGCACTCCACTTCTTTGATATTATTCACTCCACAGTCTTTTGCCCTGTGCCCAACTCTTCCGCATGTGAAACATAAAGCTGTACCCGACTTGCATACCCCCTTGTGGCCCTTACCGCAATTATGACACTTTCCGCCACCAACTTTATTGGTCAAAGTCGATGTGAACCTTCCCTTCTTTGATGGTTCCAAACTATCTTCGATTCTCCTCTTTTCTCTACTTCTTGGTCGCTCTTGAACCACTACCTGATCAACTTTCCTGGTGTACACATCCACCGACTCCTCTCCTTTTCTGAGAACCATAGCTTCTTCTTGCACTTTCTCTAACTTTCTCTTAGGACAAAATTTCTCTTTCAAACGGCTCGTGAATTCATCCCATGACATCTTGTATATCGCCTTCTTGCCTAAGACTTCGTACATCATAATCCACCACATGTGTGCTTCGTCTTTCAACATTCTGGAAGCATAAGTCACCATATCTTCCCTTTTACATTTGCTACTCTCCAAAGCTTGCTCAGTTTCTCGAATCCACCGGACGGTGACTCTTGGCTCAAAACTTCCCGAATACACCTTGGGCTCATATGCCATAAATGCCTCGAACGAACATCCATTTCTCTTATCAAGACTCATATCATTTTCCTTTTCAGTCGAGAATTTCTCCATGTGGGCCTTGCTACCCGAACACTTACTCATTACACCCGGTTTGGAATTTCCTTCCCTTTCCTTGGTCATCCGGTCATCAACAATTCGGTTCACGTCCTCTTTTACTTCTTCCCTCATTCGGTCAAACATGTCACAAATCACTTCTAATGTTACCGGCGTGTAGTTAGCATAAACTTCCGGACCCTCTTCCGAGTTAAGTGGAGTCCATCCACTTTCCACATTCACCATTTTGCTATAATAAGATAACAACTATACCTTAGTCCATCATTCATTCAATAGTCCATTACGACTCTCAAGCTCGAAAATGATCACATAAGGCAATTCTTCCTAGGGTTCGACCCTAAGACAACTTAGCCATATAGCTTTCAAGGTCAACCTAGTTATCTAACGGAAATATATCATTCTACTTCTACAACTTAAGCCTAGGGTGGTCAATCCAACCTAATTCGCTTAAGCTATAGCTCTGATACCAAGTTGTAACACCTCTTATTTTAACACAAAATATTTCCGTAAAATCCCTTTTTAAATTCAAAACATTTAGAGTATTGTCCCAAAATATGGATTTACAAAAACCTTGGTATAAATAAAAATCATTAGTTGGTGTTACAAAATATATCATAACCAAAGCCAAACGTAAATCCACCTGCTATCTCTACTAAATCCGTGCGACTCTACTAGCAACCGCACCTAATCCTTAGCTCCTGAACCTGAGTACATAGCATCACAAACAAACATAGTACGTAAGACAAAATTGTCTCGTGAGATACATGGGTTTTAGACCCGACATTAATATATATAAATAATCACATTTATTAATACTCATATTTATTAGATATATAAATATATATATATATATCTATATACTTTAGTTACCTCCGTGGTAACCCTATCTCATTCATATACATCAAACACCTCTTCGGTGATTCTATCACATTTATTCATAGCTTATTCGACCCGTCAAGTTGTCCGGAAAGCCTCCAAACCAACGAGACCCCAATTTTTGTCCTACTAACCAGAATGCCTCCGATTCAGTAGAACCCCCATTGTCACAGTGTTCAGCCAAAGTGACCTATCTTTATCTTACTAACCAGAATGCCTCCAGTTCAGTAAGATCCAACATCTTGTTGGGTGATCGGAATGCCTCCGACTCATCAGTTTTATTCAAGATACCATGATAATCCAGAATGCCTCCAAATCTATCATGTACCTGCCCTATTTCAATCTACCCGTCATAACTATTACATGTGACTATATGTCACATCTATCATCAATGCCATAAGGCCATCATACAATCTATCCACATGCTAATCTTAACTAGCATTCACGTAATCGAATCAACTAATCTCGTTATTAGTAATCACATATTATAACAGTACACTCTTTTACGTCATATCAATAATTAGTTATTAATTACTTTTCATTAACATGATCTCTTTCAAAATCATCAATCACTTTAGACATACTTAGATGTCTACTATTTATCGCTTTCTCATCTTTTCAATCATTCTTTATTAAAAATTATTTATTAATAAAGACTCACAAAACATCATATATATTTTAAAAGAAACATTTGCTATGTACCCAGTTTTAAAAGTCTCATGTACTCACCTTAGCCAAGCTAACTCCAAATCGTGTCTAATAGCACGAATCCTTGCTTTCCAACTTGTGAAATGTCACCAATCTTTAGGCCTTCTTGACCTATCATCCATATCATCATAAAATCTAGTTATTATCCATAACTAGCTACCAATAAACCCATAACAACATTCTTAACCACCAAGTTCATCCAACTTGGTGAAATCTCAAACCCTAGTTCAAGATTTCCATCAAAAATCCCAAATCCAACTTGTACACATCGATTACAAGTTTACAATGAGTGTTCTACACCCATAATTAGTCATCTTCCCCAAAGATGACATGGATGGTTCCCCAAACCACCATTTTCACCCATACAAAGTTCATAACTAGCTAGATAACATCAACAATCAAGAAATCTTACCTTTGATGTTTAGATCCTTCAAGATGGATGAAGATTTGAGCAAGGAATCACCAAAATCGCCCCTTATCTCTCTAAAATCGGCTGCACCACAACTTGGGTGAAAAATGAGCAAACCCTAGCTCAAACCCGATTTTATTCTGCTCGTCCATAGTTCGCGATCGCGAACACAACTTCGCGTCGCGAAGTTCACGCCTCGAGTCCACTTCGCGATCGGTAACTGGTCGGGAACTCTTCACGTCCGATCACCAAATTCCCTGCCACGAGTTCACGATCGCTAACCGAAGTTCGCGTCGCGAACTCCTCAGGTAATCCAGGCTGCACTTTTTCATCTTTATCTCAACCCGGTTTCGCCCATAACTTTCTCATACGGTGTCCAAATGACCCGAAACCAATTCCTACGGTTCTGAAATGAATTATCCTTATTTATCATATTTTTCCCATATTTTATTTTATTAAAAATTTCGGGTCGTTACAATACTCTCTTCTAACATCTCAACCTGTAGGCGAAGTTCCATGATTAAGACTTTTTGACTTCGCCACATGGTATTAGAAATGTGTTTTTTTTAGTTGTGAAATATGTTTTTTGTTTTTTGAGATGTAAGGGGAAAAGGTTTTTTTTTTTTGTTTGGAGGTTGTTGTTTAAGCCGGAGTGTGCAAAATATATAGGCGAGTTGTTGGTGCTTAAAGCCGGCTTCGGGGAGGCCGTAAAGGGGAAGCCGGCCTCGGGGAGACCGGCATTGGTGAAACCGGCCTCGGGGAGACCGGCATTGGTGAAGTCAAATCAGCCTAGAAGAAGCCGGCCTCGGGGAGTCATGGTTTCAAGTGGAAGCCGGCCTCTACGAGTCATGAAAGCCTATTTTTGAAAGAGATAAAGATTCGAGCCTATTTGTGAAAATCCCTCTCCGATGGAGCCTATTTTTGAAAAAAATTCCATACTCAGTGTGGAACTCCGGCGTATGTGGCGCCGGAAGTTCTCCGGCGAAAAGGGTATGATGGCGGTAAGGTGGACATTTGGTCTTGTGGGGTGGTTTTATATGTTCTTCTGGCTGGTTGTTTACCATTTCAAGAATATAATATTATGCAAATGTATAAAAAGATTTTTAAAGCGGAATATGAATTTCCACCATGGTTTTCCGGCAATGCACGGTGGTTGATTTCGAGGTTATTGGTGGTTGATCCGGCGGAGAGGAGTACAATTCCGGCGATCATGAGGAGTCCATGGTTCTTGGAAGGAATTCAAGCAGGTGAGCATCCCTTGCTTTTGTGTCTAATAGAAGTATTCTAAAAAGATTATGGTTAATTACAAATAATATACTTTTCAAAAAAATATTAAAGTACTTTTACTTTTAATTTCTATACACATATGAGCCACTATGGTTATTTATAAGGGTTATTTCAAAAAATAGACGATCTAAAATTCAAAAAATAATACTCCCTCCGTTCCATAAAAAAAAAATATACATTTCATTTGGTCACAATCTTTTAGGAGATAGTTAGTGGTGGGGTCCTTTGTAATACTTTTGATTAAAATATAAGGTTAGATTGGAGAGAGAAAGTGTTTTATTGGTGGAATGATTGGTAATAATATTATTTTATTAGGTGGGCCTCCCAAATTTGAGAAATGTAAACTTTTTTGTGGGACAAAATTTTAAGGAGAATTGTAAACTTTTTTGTGGGATGGATGGAGTAATAATTTAACTTCCGAATTTTCCCAAAATATATGGTACTACTTTAAGTGTTCTTTGGCCCACAAAAAAAGGATCTAGTCGCACAAAAAAATAGTTTGGTTGTACATCAATCACACACAAAATGGTCTTGTCGCACAAAAAAACATCCAATCGCTCAAAAAAAATCAAGAGACACAGTCGTCAAAAAAGAAATCAAGTCGCCGGGTATATTTTAGGAATCCAAGTCGAATGAGTCTATTTTGAGAAAAAAATTATTTTTGATAATACCTCAATTGAAATTGTTTAACTAAGATAAATGTGGTTGTTGTAGTTATAACACAATGTCACAAAATAAAGAGTTTCCATCCATATTGAAAATCGAAATACTTCAAAAGTTTCATATTGCAGATTTTCTAACTCCGCGACTGGTCAAAACTCCAATTCAGATCGACAGTCCAGAAAAAGACGATAACATTACCGTATTAGAAAAGTCAATTAAAAGGTCAAAATCATCACCACCATTCTACAACGCATTTGAATTCATATCCTCAATGTCATCCGGATTCGATCTATCGGGCATGTTCGAGACCAAACGGAAATCAGGATCACTATTTACATCAAAATTTAACGCATCAACAATCATGGAAAAACTTGAATCCGTAGCCAAGAAGTTGAATTTCAAGATTTCGGTCTCAAATAAAAACGAATACACATTGAAGATGCAAGGGATATCAAAGGGGCGAAAAGGGAAATTGTTAGTGATGGCGGAGGTATTCGAGGTGGCACCCGAGGTGGCGGTAGTGGAGTTCTCGAAGGCGGATGGTGACACACTCGAGTACAAGAAATTTGAAGATGATGTTAGACCGGGATTGCAAGACATTGTTTGGAGTTGGCAAGGCGGGAATAGTAATGGTTAGCATTTGAGTCCTGCCGTGAACAAAATGGTGTAGATTTAGAAGTGGTTTAGAGAGTGAGTGTTCTCTTATATTTAAAAAAATAAAAAAACTAACAAGACATAGCCTAGTGATGTTATATGGTACGTTATGAAATAGGTTCAAAAGGCCACCGAGTAAGTAATCTTTTTAGAAAGTTGTAAGTGGTTACACTGATGAACGTATGTATTAAGATACTATAACGTACTAATGTTTTGACTTGTATAAAATTAAATGGAGATAAGCATAATTATCACTTGAAACATATGGTCGTCAAATTTGAAATGTTATGTTTAACAAGGGGGTGACTAAGTTCTTTATGTCGACATCTCATCAATGAGCGTAGATTGATAGAGATGTCTTTTGTGCCGGTTGTCTCTATAAGACTGGGATCGGAAGATCCTACATATATGTCATATTTTCTTTTACATGTAGTAAATTATAAGATGATCCCTGAAGTTTACTTTAAATTTCACGTATATTCATTTTCCTTTAAAAAATTATATTGGTAGTCTTTTTTTTTAACCTTTTGCACCTACTATGCATAAATATATTAACAAAAGCAGTGAAATTTTAATGAATTATCGGTGTAACTTTAAAGGACTAAGAGTGGATATTTGTAAAGCATACTTAATTACATTATTAAATATAAAATCTTGTACAATTCAAGCTAAGCAAGATTGGATTGAAACAAGATATTAGGATCCTAAGTTAAGTTGAATCAAGATCTTAGGATCCTAACTTAAGGTTCATGTCATATGCTCTCTATGCAATTATCTATATAGTTCTTTATAAATCTTATACATATTAAGAAGATGAAAACTTTTCTTTTCATATGCACTTTTTGTCTTATCTTTAAAAAAAAGGTAAGTGAATGGATATAGTTTGAGTTTTGGTCGTTAGGTATCACTACTTTTTACCACAATTGGCAATTATTGCACTTAATGTAACTCTAGATATGTATCAAGTTGAAATTCATGTAAACCTAATTTTATCCTTGTCGGTATAATGTTCTAGAAATAATGGTCGATCGGATATTTGTAATTAGTTCCAATTATTTTGTATAGTGTCCATGGAGTTCTACAAGAGCAACTATATGGGAAAAAATAGAAGTTTTTGTGACAAGATTTTTTAAAGGGTATTCTCGTGTATAACAGACTTTTTCAGGGATGCCAAACTTATGTTCGAAATATTTACAACCTAATTGTCGTCATATCATTTCCAAACCTTCCGTTAGCTATCTGGTAAATGTATATTCAATGAGGAAGTGAACATGTGACATCTAAAAAGTAATTGGGAATCACTTAGCATAAGATATGAAATGATCAATAATTACAGTTACCATAGATAGGTATCACAACTTCACAAGAAGATCATAGAGTCTTGGCCTTTTGAGTTTTGGCCATAGGATTGCTAGCTAATAGTTGATCGTAGCTTATAACTAATTAAAATTGTTTGACTATAGGATTGCTAATGTTTGATCATCGCTTATAGCTAATTAGAATCGATAGCTTTTTGGTAATGAAGTTGATGTTAAACTATAAACCCTTGAAATGTGTAGAACTATTTATCGAGTAATTATAGAATAATGTCTAAATACCATCAATTTCGGAATAAAGTTAAGGTTTTTGCTACGATACAATACCACCCACCATTCGTTTATACACATCTATCCCTTACATTATCCTACCTCTCACTTTCTAAATTAAACAATCTTAGGAACTCATCACGCGTTCCATCATTCCCCGCCATTTATACGACCAAAAGTTATATCAATGACACATCCCCAATCTTCCACATAAAACATGACAAACAAACTCAATCAATCTAGTCCGATTTATTAAATGATCTTCTACCTTAGTTGGCTAGAGCATTTTTTTTAATGAATCCAATGGGCGTAATGGCAACCTAACCCTTCTCGTTGCCTTCCTTACCCCCCCCCCCCCCCCTCCTTACGAGTCCCCCTCACAACTTTGATTTGATTTGGTCGCCCAGTCGACCATTCTTTCTCCCCTCTTCTTTTAGGTGTATCATGTATAAATGTATTGTATCTTATACTTTTAATGATAAATTGATATCGGTTTAATCAACACTAATATGATTTGATTATGTATCTAGTTTGTAGAGAAAAGCCGGGATGATGTTGATTGACTTAAGGCATGTTTAGAAAAGCTTATTAAGGAGATTTATTAACTTATTAGCTTAATAAATTTAAAATTTTAAATATTCTTTTATGCTTATTAAGCTAAAATAAACACCCTTAATAAACTTTCCAAACAACCCCTTACTATTATACTAATGGAAAGTAATGGCTTACTTGTGGGAATGGTAACCAACAAAACTAGAAAAAGCTTGTGGATCCCATGAGTGAATAATTGGATGGATAAGATAATTACCCTTCACGTGACCCTCTAATCTAGTGACACGTTAGTAAAGGTCGTATATATGATGTCGACATGTATGTACGTAAACATAAATTTATTATTATTATTATTATTATTATTATTATTATTATTATTATTATTATTATTATTATTATTATTATTATATAAAGATAAACTTGTTATATATTTATATTTTAACTACCAAACAAATAAGGTAAAAAGTGTAAAGTAAATAGCTGAATGAATCAAATGGATTGACACTTAAACATGTTAGAATATTATGTAAAGTATATTAAAATACTTAAGGTGCGTTTGGTTTGCTATAATCATTTATAATTGAATTCCATTCATTACGAATGGATGTTTAAATAACTTTTTCTTAGTATTTCAATTTATATGTAATTAAAAAAATTAGTAAAATACTTAATAAAATGTTATGAATTCAGTTATGTTTATTTTGTTGAACTAATTAACTTTAATATTATATATGCTCTTTATTATAAAACCGTTTAAATATATTAAAAAATTATAAAAAGTAAAATAATAAGATGATTAAAAATAAAATAAATAAATAGATAACAAATAATTAAAAAGCATAAGTTTAAATTTGAATTTAAGCTAAAATTTGCGTAGATACATAATTCAGTTACAACAAAATTCAATTCATTAAGAATTCAATTACTTCATAATTCAATTTTATTACGGATGAGTATGGCAAATCAAATGCGCCTTATTTTCTTGTAAATTATTTTATAACTTTTATATTTCTATTTTGAAAATATATATTTTTAGATTTATACAAAAGATATTAATTATTTATATTTAAAAATATGGACGATAACTTTTAGCGGATACACTAACAACATGCAACTAGTCTTCACAAGCACTTAATAGTTACCAGTTTATAATTTAAACCATTCATTAACATGTTAACACCCCTAATTATAAGGGTTGTGACTTGTGACCTAGTGGTAATACACTAATACTTAATCTTAAAAATGGTGAAATTCTTAGAAAGTAAGTTCATTATGGGCAACATAAAATACACTCTTGTAGCCATAGAAATACGCCCACGATAATTTTGTACTACCCATAAAACGGGTGGTTGCACTGAAATTACTTGGCTCGTATAACGAGACACATGCCAAATTAAAAATACTGTTAACACCCATCATCGGCAAATTTCATAGGTTTCGCTTTTTGTATAGACGAAAGATATAAACTTATGAAAAACAAAATGTAAGAAAGATAACAAAATAAACTATAAAAAACGGTAGAACAAAAGCAAACCTAATAAAAAATAAAATTAAAAACTTAATATAATTGAAGCAACACTGAATTGTATTGTTTACCTATGATTCAACTTCCAACTAACTACATTGTCGTGTACTCTTTACTCGTAACTATATAACATGCCAAAGAATAGCACATTCTCACACAACGATGACTCATTGTATATCTACCACACGTTTTACTTATCTGGATTGACATATTATTTTCAAACTAAAAGTAGCTCGTCGATTTTTATTTGTGATGTAAGCAACATAACTGTTATTGTAACTATTTTCAAATGTTTACATTTTTACATGTTTATCTAAGAAAGGAATTGAGCCCTTGACCTCTAGAATATCATTACGGACACCTTTACAGCTAGATAATCAATGGTAGAAACTTGGTGAAACTTTTTTATCAAAAGTAAACAAAAAAGTTTTATTGTATCTTTTGAATTATAAGTTCAAAAAATTGACTCATCAATTATGTCAGAAAAAAGCGCACAAACACAGTAACAATATATGGATACGTGATCATACAAATTTACCTATTATACAATTATGATTCACTTAATCGTTAAAATACTGTTCACAAAAAGATAACGGAGTTAACGATTTGGTTAGTAAACAAAATTGAAAAGGAGGCAAATAAATTTATCTCTACACATAACAGCCGCAACTTCCATTATTAAAACAAATTAATTAATAAAACTTCTAAAATATAATTTAAAATAGGCTATTATCATAAATTTTGAATCTTTATTTTTTTCATCAAGAAAAATTGGGTCATTATCATAAAATATTGTATCATTATCAGGAGAAATTGGATCATTATTAGTCCTTACAGGTTGTATAAAACACTACATAAAAATAATATTACCTCCGTCCCAAATTTATTGTCCACTAGACAAAATGCACACAGTTTTATGAAAATGCAATTATTGCACAGTCCACCAATGAAATCTCATATTTACCCACTAATAATTCATATGATTGGTTATAATTTGAAATTGACACTTATTTTGGGACAAAATAAAATAATAAGTCGGACAATAAAAATGGGACGGAGGGAGTAAATATTTAAAGATGATGAAAATGTTAAAGTATATAGAGTTAGATAATATTAAGAGTGTATAAATATAATGAAAACAAGTAACAAATGTATTCTTAGTTAGATCGTTAAGGACTTAAGATGATTGGTGTGTAAACATGAAGGTTAGAGTTTGGATCTTTTGGTATTTTTATTGTATATATTTAAATCAATATTTAAAAATAATCAAAGTATTCATGAACTTTAACTTTTACAAAAATACTAAATAACCTCTTATTTTATATAAAATATTCATATTTAACACTTTCTCCTTATATATTATTTTTGTCAAAGATTTGTCAATATAACGCTTCTTTAACTATTAGTATTATTATTGATTTATGGTTATTACGGTTATATTTTTGATAAATCAAAACCAATTTAGATAAAATTTTATTTCATGTAAAAAATATATGTTTTACATACCGCCGCAACGCGCGGACATTTAATGCTTGTGAATTATAACAATCGTAATTTAAAAGTATAACAAAAAAATAAAGAAAACACAAGATTTGCATGCTTCGGACCTTCAGTGTGATTGACTCAATATACGATCAAACTTAGCAATATATATTCTTACACTTTTTAAATGATGTAATTAATATAGTTTTTGTTTCCAAATATAATATATTAATTGTTTAAGAACTTACTTTAAAAAAAAGAACACGTACCTCTATGTCAAACCAACTATAACATTTTGACATGTTACTAAACCAAATCAACTAGTCCATTTTGATACCTCTAAACCACAATTCTTCAACAAACATGTCAAAAAGATGAAATATAGACAACCTAATACCCAAGTATTAACAGAACAACTACATACACAAAACTTAACCGTTTTTAGCAAAACAGATCTAACCACCCTATAAAATCGGTCTTTTTACCAACGACTCTTTTTCCGCCTTACATTTCAAAATATTATCATTTATACTCTTTTCAACAAGATGGAGTACTCTCACACACCTTTCAGCCTTTTGAAACAGTTCTTGTGCACACATAAGCTCTTCACAACTTTCTCTCAGATCAATTCGGGCCGCATTTTTAACCAAAACCGTATTCACTTTCATTTCCATTAATAAACTCGATTTTTTCATAAAATTGTTTTCTTTGTAAACTGTTTCCAAGTGAGCTCGGATCCATGAAACGTTGATGTTGGCGGCCTCTGCTTCTGACACGTGGCGCTCTATTTCTTCCATTTTGTTGGTGATGTCAGCGGTTTGAATTTTTCTGACAATTTCACAAACGATTTCAAGAAACAATGATCGAACGGAAGGTGTTTTGAAAACACATTTAGATGCAATGTCACCGTGTTTTTTGAAAATAGATTCAAGTATTGGTGACAGATTTTGCTTCACTTTGTAGCCTTGAACACAGATTATGTCATTTTGAGGCGGTGCCACCTGTACAACAATATGGGTTCGGAATTTGGAGGTGGCAAAATTAGCGGGTCGGGTCGGGTACACAAATTATATTTTTATTTAGATTTTCTTCTTAATTCTGTAGTAACTATTATATTAAATGGCAAACTTTACTTAAATGTACCCAAGTGTTGTACGTATCCTTTTGATTGAGTAAACTTTTAAAACTTACCTTTTAAATAGCAAAAAATGTAACTAATGTAACTTGGTTACATAGAAATGTTAATAAAATAAATTTTTATAAGTTTTGATGTAACTAATGTAACTCGTAAATATAAGTTTTGATGTAAAATACATGTATCGTACTTCAAAACAAACATTTGTGGGTAATTTAAATTTGAGTAAATTACAAGGATGCTCCCCTCAGGTTTAAACCAAAATTCATGTATGGTCTTTTGCTTTGAAAAATTACATTGGTAGTCCTTTTTTTGGAAATTGTTTGCACCTACCTTTAGTCTAACCTTCGTTAGATATTTTAACTAGAAAAAAGATAACCGGTGTAATTTTAGCATAAAATTTAACAAAAATTAGGTCAAAGGTCTGCAGGTGCAAAAGGATTCCAAAAAAGGACTACCAGTGTAATATTTCAAAGTAAATGACCATACATGAAATTTGGTGTAAACCTTAGGGACATCCTTTGTAATTTACTCTTTAAATTTGCTTTTATAAATGTTTCTGTGTAACTAACTCGCATCATACTTCACTACTTATTATACCGAAACACATCAAAATGTATGTTTTGTAAGTTTAGTACATCAAAAGGAAAGTTTTGAAGTACGTTACATATAATAATAAAACGTGTACAATTGGATACATTCGGATGTATTTGTCAAAAAAACAATATAGAAAATTACAAGGATTGTCTGTCCCTATTGTTTACCCCAAATTTCACGTATGATCCTTTACTTTTACAATTTTGCCTAACATCTGTTAATTATTTAACAGGAAAATGATAACCAACGTAATTTTTAATTTTAAAGGACTACATGTGTAATATTTTAACATAAAAAATTAACGAACGTTAAGTTAAAGGACTGTAGGTGGAAAAAGTTTCCAAAAAAGGACCACAAGTGTAATTTTTTTTAAGTAAAGGACCATACATGGACCATCCTTAGTAATTTACTCGAAAAAATTATGAAGACAAGTAGGAAGATATATACACAATCTGACGTAGGTGACACGTTTTCACCCAATTCCTGCTTGACATCTAAGCGTTCTTCATCACCATCTCCATTAAATAACTAAAAAGATATAACACCACATGTTAGTATACTAAAATCAAGGTGGTTGTTTTGACCCATTTATAGGTAAACGGGTCGATTTGGTAATCTTGATCCTATCAAGATGCCAATTCGACCCATCTATACTTTGCCTCTATAACCCAAACATTAAATATTTTAGTCATGCCCACCTTATCTGAGTCTGTCTGAGGCTCCGTGGGAGGTCGTGATGGTGGAACAATGGCGGCAATAAGTGGCACTTGTGATGATGATGTGTCATGATTTGATTGGCTTGTTTGTTGGTCATCATCATTTACATTAACATCTAAGAGTTCTTCATCATCATGATGATCATCATCACCATCATCATTATTATTATCATCACCATTTTCATTGACATCTAAGAGTTCATCACCACCACCACCACCACCATCATCATCACCATCACCATCATCATAATTATTATCATCACCATTTTCAACATCTAAGAGTTCTTCATCACCATCATCATTATTATCGTCACCATTTTCATTGAAATCTAAGAGTTCTTCATCACCATCATCATCACCATCATCACCATCATCATTATCATCACCATCATCATAAACATCATCATCATCGTCATTATCATCATCATGCCATGACTAAAAAATATAGCAACCAACACATGTTAATTTACATATATAGTATAATTGGATAGAGAGTTCATGCCATTGAAGGACTATAAAATACCATCCTTCAATACTTATTGCACAAACTTTGGTCCTACACAGTCATTAAGTGATGGATTTATATCCTCTTTTTTATCATTAAAAAGATGTCTATTAATAACTTCACATGGGCCGCCCAAGTGAAATATGTCACTATCTTGTGTCATTTATACCAATTTCGATCAAAAACATGTTAGATGTCGAAAATTACCTTAATATTTTTTAAAAACCAAATTATCTATAATGAGATGTCGGGATATTATATGTTAAAAATCTTGTCTTTTCAAAAAACATAAGGGCGTATTTGTCAATTGGCACATTTTTGTAAAAATTAGCACAAATGACACAAGATACTAACTTGCGCAGCTCCACATACATTATCCCAATATTAAATACTTCAAATTCAAATCACCCTCACCTCATCCGGATCGGTCCAAGTCTGTGATGCTAATGATGACGTGTCACGATCCAATTGGCCCTCAACAAATTTCACATCAAGAGGCGAAAACGGTCGTTCAATCGGGTCACGATACGATACGACAACATTTTGTTGTTTACATAATTGTGTAATAAGAGAAGGAAACCACAAATCGCCTTTATTCATACTAGCACAATCCCGTATTTCTTTCGATATCACTTCACCAACATTTATCGGTTCTCCAACCATTATACGATACAACAAAACCGCATGATCTTTCCGTACCAATTTACCCTTACAGCACGGAACAAGTTTGTGTCTCATGAAGTCAAACCAAATACGCGGGCCCGCCTTCAGAGACTCACGTGGGAAAGTCAAACCTCCATTTGACTTTGACCCCCGAGTCCACCGTGTTCCCGGTTTAGTCAACTCCTTGAGAATGTCTCTTGAAGCAGCTTCAGATGAAGTATTGTAATGGTTGGGAAGAGAGAATAAAGAGTTTATATTGGATGGAGTTATTTCTACTCTTTTACCCCGAACATAGGAGTCGGGATTTGTAGGGTCATAATTGGCATAAAATTCATGAACTAACGAGATAGATGCAGAAACAGGATTTTGACAAAAGGTTTCCCATTTATGAGTTTGAATAACTCGATTCACGGTCTCGGGAAACAAGTTTGACCTAGATGTTGACCATGTGAACCCTCTTTCCATAAAAAGTGCCCGATTGCAGGTACATTGATATTGATGTGATGCAATTCCAGATTTGAAGGCAAGCTTTCTTCGTGGGTGTTCAACTGTGTATCTCCAAGCACGTTTCTTTGTTTTGCCCATGTTTTACCAAATCTATAATCAAACAAGATAATAATTACTAGTGGAAAGATAGACACACGAACAGTGTGTATCTAATTAATCATATAAGCACGAAAGATTATTAAGAAAACAGGACGCATAAGCATAAGTTGATAAGCCCTAAAATATCTGAAAATGTAAGGGCTATGAAATTTGAATAGAACTTCTAAACTAATGCTTATACGGTCATAAGGTTAACCTAAAAGTAGGTTAATTTTTAGGGGAAAAAATTCCTACAAAAATCATAATGTAATCATTCATCAAACAATTAATTTACACAAATTTGAATGTAATCGTTTATCAAACAATCAGATTGAAAACAAAAAAGAGCTGATTAAGGGTAAAAATCCGTACCTTAAGAGATGAGCTGTTGAAGTTAATTAAGGTTACGTTGGTGGTGCGCTGATTTAGGGTTGGCGGACCGACGGTAGCACGGTGGTGTGTGTATAAAGAGTTGTTCGGAGAAGAGTTGTCGGTAGTGGCGGACAGTGGTTGCACACTTGGCCGGAGGATGTTGACGGTGATGGTTGAGTGGTTTTACGGAAATTTTTTTAAATGCGTTTGTTCTATTTTGTTTTCATAAACTTCTTTTTATATGCACAATGTTACCCATCTTCAATCACATAGTTGGCACGGTTTTTTTTTTTTTTTTTTAATCTGGATTTCAACCCGCTTTGCGAGTCGACTGATCCAGGATGAATGGTCATTTTGCGGGTAGCATGAAATCGGCATGGGTGAACTTATGTTGCTTGTTGCTTTGTGTTGATTTTGTGAACTGACGAATGGTGGAGGAGACAACTGTTGTGAGAGACCCGAGATAACTCACCAAACTTTGATTTCGTTTTCATTTTATCCCATTACCTTTTTTGTGATGTTTGTATCTTTGACTGAACACTTGACCTTCTAAAATAGTTAGTATAATTGGTTCACCAAGTTAAATGTCTACGTAAACACCACACATAAAATGTCTCCACACTGATTTGATATATCATTTAAATATGATAATTATAATTAAATTATTGAAGTACAATGACTAGCCCATCACCGACGATATAATTGTGTTGCCAATCTTTTTAAAATCAAGCTATAAAATATATTCCCCAAAAACACTCGCCTTCGACTATACTAATTCCAAAATCAAACCCTAAAATCACTAGTGGAGATAGAAATTAAATATGTGAAAGCCTAGTTTATGAACTCTAACATATGAAAACCTTCAAATAATGACAGTGTGATATTGTGAATGACTTATTGGGGTGAATGACAATGAAACCTATAGAAAATATGTGATATCAGAGACATAGCGGAATATATTTACCTATTTGATCATGACAAGTGTCAAAATAATTAAGGGATTATATGAGGAAAGAGAATTAATTAATTATAAATGGCAAGTTTAAAAGTAGATAAACATATAAGTAGGAAGAAAAAGTAGAAAAAAGAATATCATTTCCCATGTTTATTTTTGCACCCAAAAAAAGTAATGTACTTTTCTTAAAGAACGTAAAAAAAAAAAAAAAAAAAAAGAGCATACTTGGTGGTAGATCCTAAATTGCCAAAAGATGCTTCTTGGTAATTTGAAATTCCTCCCATAGTTTAAACTTAGACCGGTGCCAATGGTGACGGAAACTGACGCCGTCAGTTTCTGCCAACTCAGCGCCACGTCAGCAGACAGACTAACTAACACTAAACTGACGTACCCGTGCCAACAGCACTCCGTCACTTCACCAACTTTAATTAATTTACTTTCTTTTTAATTAAAACAAAAATATAACTAAAACATAATACTTTTATTAAAATAAAAAACACATTACAATAATTTAAAAACATAAAAAAAAGGGAAAAAAAATACAATAATTTAAAAACATAAAAAAAGGGAAAAAAATAATCCAGCGGGAACGTGGGATTTTCAGCAAAGTAGTCTGCGTACAAACGCTCACCGGCACCTTCACGATCTCGTGGCACATACCTTCTCGGCGCTCTGGGGATCGGCTCGATCTCTTCATCGTCCTCTGTATCAGATGAAAGAGCATTCACAATGGCTTCCATCTCGGCATTGTACGCATTGGCACACGCCAAAATAGCTTCCAAATCGGAATCATATTCGGCAGAGGAATCGGAAGCATTTGACATTTTGTAAGTATGGTTGGGTGGGAGAAGAGAGAATTTTTTTTTGTGAGAATTTTAGAATGAGAGTGGGGTATTTATAGGGATTTAAAAGGGAAAAAAAAATATATATATATATATATATATATATATATATATATATATATATATATATTAACGGTAATATTACCGTTAGAAAAGAAAAAAAAAGAAAAAAAAAATTAAAAAATCAACCGCACCTGCCGCTTCTCTCGCCAGTATACCGACCGGCGGCCCAACCGGCGGCCAACCGGCGGACCGTGCCAACGGCGCCGGTTCCGTCGGTGGCCAACCGGCCCCCCGATGGCACCAGTCTTAGGCTTACCAAAAACATTAATTTATACCAAAGTCCTTTGATATTTAACAAGTTAATCCTAAGTATTTTATATAGTAATTTCCAAAGCTCTGAATAATTTCCTAAAGGTTACAGATTGAATCTATCATTGGATAAAAAGAAGTTACGGATTCAATCTTTCTTTGTATAAACATTTACCGGAAAATCAAATGAAAGTTCAGATTACAGTCATGACAACAATTATGTCACATACATCTCGAGTATAAGTTTAGCCACCCTGAAAAGCACATTATAAACAGAAATGTCATCTAAAAAAAGTCCAAAGTATTATAAGTACTAGCTATACATAAAAGTTACTCGTTTTTTCAAAAAGAAAGAGTCTCACACTATTAGACAAAATATGGTTTTAAGCGTGAGCCTAACGATCTTCTACTAATTACACATCTAACATAACTTAATTAGCTTATAAAATTGATTCTTTTAACCATGAATCTCTTTCATTTTTAGATTCCAAAATGTTGTCATTGAGCTTCTTTTCAACGAGATGAAGTACTCTCACACACTTTTCCGCCTTTTCAAACCGTTGTTGTGCAACCACAAGCTCTGCATTTCTCTCTTTAAGATCCATTTGGGCAGCCCGTTTAACCAAAACGGTATTTGTTTTCCATTCAGTTAACAAATTCAAGTTTTCTGTTGCCTCTTTACTTTTAACTAGCAGGGTACCCGTGCAATGCGGCGGCGGGTACTCAGAAACCATATTTCGTGGCGAGCAAGTATTGTTCGTTTACACGGTAATAATTGTTGCTAGAAATAAATAATTAAACGGAAATGTGGATTTTGGTAAGAGTTGATGATTTACAGCGTCGTATATTTAATGTTATTAGGTAAAATGGTTTTCGAGTAACAGACTTTTGTTATTAAGTGTGTGTGGTGTTACCAAAGTGTAATGTATAGCAAGTGGTTAACACATAGTGATAAGTTAGGAGAGGTCTTGAGTTCGAATCTTATTAGCCACGATTTATTTTTTTTAAGTTAGAGAACTAACTAACAAAAGTGGAAAGGTCCTTAAAATCAAGTTTAAGGAGCTCCTTAAACTTGCCTAATGGGATAGGCCTAAATGCTTTATATAGTAGTAAGATAACGGATTCCAAGTGGGCCCGAAGCCACAACACGTTAATGTTGGCGGCTTCTGCATCTGACACCTGGCACTCGATTTCTTCCATTTTTTCAATAACATTGTTGTTATTAATCTGTCTCACAATTTCACAAACAACCCCAAGAAAATAAGTTTTTAAAGAATCTGCTTTAAAAACGCATTCAGCTGCAATGTCACCGTGTTTCTTGAAAATGGCTTCAAGTATTGTGGCAATGTTTTGCTTCACCTTGTAGCCACGAACATTAATCATGCCAGTATTCGTCTGTTAGAATGGGGACAAACGGATAATTAAAAAATTTAAAAAAGCAAATTTAAAAAATTATTACTAAAAATAAAAAATTGTGGCATCAAAGTATAATTAGAATGGCGAGGTTGTGAGTTAAGACGTTAGATGCTTAGAATGTGTCCTATATCGTTTTATTTCAAAAAGTTATATTATCATGGTAATACTAATAGCATACTTTTTTAAACATTTTTAATACTTCCTCCGATTCAAAATAAGTGATACACTTTTCTTTTTGGGGTGATTCAAAATAAGTGATACACTTTGAAAAGTTTCCTTATTTGGCAAAAAAAATGGGACCCACAACCACTAACTATCTACTTTAATAAAGTGAAATGACCCCTTTACCCTTACTTTTTACTTTTAAACATCATTAACCTTATTTTATTCAAAATGTGTGGGACTCATTCCCCACTAACCATCTAATTAATCTAATTTAATCATCATTATAATCTTTTGCCTCAAAAACCGTGAAACCCCAAGTGTATCACTTATTTTGAATCGGAGGAAGTAAAAAATTAGTTGTTAGTACAAAATTTGTCCTATTGGGTCATTAAAAGATGATTTTATGTCCCATTTGGGTCATTTATAGATTCTTTTCACAAAAAAGAAGAAAAAAAGAAAAAAAAAAGAGACGATGTTTATTAATAAAAATGTTAAGTTTATGTAGAGAAACATTAGATTTATGTATAATGATATCAACAATCAATGACTTTTGAATTTCAACCGTACGAGCACGTCCTTTTAAATAAGTATCTTGTGAATTGTTCAAGGAGGTCCACATATATTTTAAAGTCCCAAGGGATAGTCATGGACCCTTGGATCAAGAAGATCAATGGTCCAGATTAGATCTCCAAATAAATGAGTTTTTTGGACGGAAGGGTATATTGGTCATTTGGTGCGTAACTTAAAAACCCACCTTCTTCACATTTCATCTTCCTCCTCTCTCTCCTCCCTCTCGTCTGCTCTCTTTCTCTCTCTCACACACAAAAAACAATGAATAAACCCTCATTTTCACTCGTTTTTGCCGATTTCTTCTCAGTTTTTTGCTAAAATCGTTTGTTAAACACTTATACAACATCATTTTTCTTCTATATTGGTCTCTGATCTACTTACAATGGTTGATTCATGACCTTCTCGTTCGAAAAAAGCTTCCGATAAAAAGCGTGCGGAATCCGTACCTGTTACAGGTAATTTTAACTTGTATTTGCTGTTATTATTAGCTTTTTTATTGTTTATGCAGAAATCCTTATTCTTTTATGGCTTTTTATGTATTTTGAACTTTTCTAGGGTTTCTATTTGATAATACGTCGATTTCATATGTTGTTTGTTGATATGTTGTTCTATATTTTGTTGTTTTCGCTTCAAATAACAATTGTTTTAGCATTCTAGTGTTTTTTAATAGTTAATCACATATGATTCGTAATGTTATTTTAGTTATTTTAGTAAATCACATGTGATTTAGCGAAATGTTAATAACTCCCCTGTTTTTGAAAAAAAGCTTCCTTATTTGGCAAAATAAGTGATACACTTTCCTTTTTGGGGTGATTCAAAATAAGTGATACACTTTGAAAAGTTTCCTTATTTGGCAAAAAAAATGGGACCCACACCCACTAGCTATCTACTTTAACAAAATGAAATGATCCCTTTACCCTTACTTTTTACTTTTAAACATCATTAACCTTACTTTATTCAAAAGGTGTGTGACCCATTCCCCACTAACCATCCAATTAATCTAATTTAATCATCATTATAATCTTTTACCTCAAAAACCGTGAAACACCAAGTGTATCACTTATTTTGAATCGGAGGAAGTAGTACAGTTCTGAAATCATATATAATAATTTATTGTTTTTTTTATAAAACAATGTAGAAAAATGTCAACGGGTCAGAAATCTTGGCCCGACCTGTTTTGACCAGCAGCTTTTTTCATCTCTTATTTTCCAGAGAAATATAACATAAATTTTTGAAAATATGTTCAAATGTTTACATTTTTGGGTTTAGAAAACAAGAAAAGTTCTCCATATGACCATATTGGAAAGGAAAATACTTAGAAAACTATAAAAAAAAAAGTCAGTTTTCATAAGCATTGTTATAAAAATGAAAGTAGGTTTCTCTTTTCCATGAGATTTTTCCTTAAAAGTCCAATTTGAACCATATTTAAAACATTACTTATTCGTAAACATCAAGACAAAAAAGTGGTTATGAGTCTGTCCGACCCGTTTACATGCAGCCCGTCTACCCTGCCCCATTTTTCAGCCTATAAATAGAATAGTTTCTAGAAACATACGGTATCTACCTGTTTCTTCGATTTCTAGCAACATCGTATACTTCTAGACACTCATCTTTCCTCTTGTGAATTTCCAATTTGCTTGCAACAGTTGTAGATGGAATTGTTACTTTTAAAGAATCATAAACTTGTTTCACCACCTACACAAGAAATGAATCGGACGAATAGCCAAAAGAATACAATATTGTAATGAAAACTTAAAATGTTCTTTATCGGGCCCAAGATATAAATATGGACAAAACAAATGTAGAAATGATGTTTGTTGGACGACCCAAATAACCAAACCGAATAATCACGCACCTTATGTGGGAGACGTATTTTTAATAAAGCATAACAATTCTTGACAACAAATAGGCAAAGACATCTGTAAGATGAACAACATTTGAGTATAAAAGCGGGTATTAATGAAAAACATAATTTGGTAAAAGTCATTAACATAACTATCACCTGATCATCCTTTTTCACACTTGTAACTATCAGATTTACAAGCTCTTGTGTCAGCTCCTCAGTTATCTTAGTCATAAACTTCACTATCTCGACGCGATTGGATTTCACAAGTCTGAAGGAAAAATAAATAAAAGCCAAACTGACTGTTGAAGTTAAAATTCTTGCGCTAAAGGACATAAAGATATCTTTTTTATATATATTATTATAAACAGGAGAAGCTATAAAGCATGAAGTGTTTTAGATTTCTTACTCAGAAAGAGTTAAAAGTTGTTTGAATATATAATGGGCCCAACAGTCAACATCACTGGCAATTGTTAAATGCTTTAAGAAGTCTAGTCAACTTAGTATAACATCCAACAGATGAACAAGGTAGTTTCTCCAACTACCAATTCAAACGATGAAAAGCAATTAATTTAGAGTTATTTTCTTAGGGTTAAAGTTACCTAATACTTTTAAAAAATGTTCGTTTTAGGTGTTGTACTTTTTTTGGTCATTTAAGTCACTAAACTCTTAAAACGTTTAATTAAGTCACTTTGTAGCTGAAAACTGTGACCTGTCGACACCGGAATTGTAAGATTAAAGTGACTTAAATAACTAGTTTTATGAGTACAGATAAAAACAATCCCATGGAGCAGATAGTGATGCAAATTAGGTAAGTGGGCAGATTGTTATGCAAATTAATTATATAAATTGCAGCATATTAGCGAGTGCATCAAATTAATTGTAAAATTGCTTTTTAGTTCTCATATCATAATGGTATTTAACATAACTAACAATTGCTGTCAGTTAGATAAGATTATCAAAGTACTTAGTACACCTTATAACAACTCAAAGTTATCATATTATTATTACTTGACCATCACTTTTATAAATGGGTCGAAATTACCGAAGGTGATAATATGTATTTGGTAATATATTTAATCGAGGAATTATGTAATCTAAATGGACCTTATTTTTCATGCCCTTTTTAGATTTGTAGCAGGAATAAGGACATATGGGATGAGATTGAGCTACACTTTACAACATATATTTCATGAGCTGGGAATTTCAACCCATTTACTATGAATGGGTTAATTTAGATTGTGTTTTATCTCAAAAGGGTCAATTTGATCAAATATAAAAATTTAATCATACAGGGGAATGGGTCAAAATGGCTGAAATTTTAATAGAAATTATATATTTTAATAGAAATTATACCCAACCTGCATATTTTAATAGAAATTATATATTTTTTGTATGCAGATTAGGTAAGTGGAGCAAATTGTTCACTAAAACTTATGTTCAGAAAAATTACGACCACCCGTGAATTTTCACGGGTCATAACCTAGTAGTTCTATAAACAAATCGAACGAGGCCTTGTTCGTGTTTATTTGTTAAAAGAAAAAAGTGTTCACGAACACTTATATGAACGTGCTTTTGTATTCGTGTTTGTTTGTTAATAGAGTTAAGTGTTCACGAACAATTCGTGAACAATTAAAATAAAAATTAAATGAACATAAACATAAACAAACGAATATATATGAATGAACTTTAACAGACGACTTACCAAAACTTGAAATGAAGAAAATAAAAATTTTAAGTTGTTTAAGATAGATTAAAGTGGATAGTTAGTGGATAATGGGTCTCACTTCTTTTAATTAAAGTGCTAGTAATGATGGTTAAAAGTAAAATTAAGGGTAAAATGCTAATTTCACTTTATTAAAGTAGATATTAGTGGAGAATGATCCTATTTTTTTACCAAATAAAATAAGTTTTAAAAGTGTATCACTTATTTTAATCTACCTCTAAATAGAAAATGTATCACTTGTTTTAAGGAATAATTCTTTCATCCTAAGTCCTAACTACTCAAAGTTTACAATTAGATGGAATTTTATTACTTTTATTTAATATTTAATTTAACGATACTAAATATGTAGTATTATTTTTAAAAATATAATCAGTCTAAAACTTAACTTATAACTTATCCAAATAACATTTTCCGAAGGGAAATGTATAATTGATCTATAGTTGATGAATATTTTTTATAACATCTTTTTTAACGTTTTTTAAATAGTTTCTTTTTTATTTTATACATTATATGAATAATTTTTTATTTATTTTAAAGTGGGGTTTTATTATAAATAATATTTTATGTAGTGTTATTAATATGTTAATTTATAAATATGATTTGTATTTTTACAAATTTGCCGCAAAGCATAGACACATACTTTTCATTTATGAACATATGTCTAAAATATAAAACGGTAACCCATCTTAAGTTCTTTCCTAAACTATGCTTCTAATTTCCTCATCAGTTGTACCAACTCATCATCAGATCAACATTTCTAAATTGTCACACTCCTTGCAACAATACATTTTCAGTTTCTTTATCATGTACACAAACATAATACACTTATCGCTTAACCGAACAAGAGCTGTACAAATGGTGATACTCGAGTGACACTTGTAAGTCTGACAAACTCATTGCTTAAGACCGTGCCAACCAAAGGGTAATCGATAAAATCAGTTGCCTTTCTTCCATTGGCACGCGGCACGCCTTGTGACATTGAAGCCGTCAAATGAAGACATCGGCTAGGGGAAGAAGAGAGAGGCTGAAATTGTGGGGCCCAATGCAATTTAATATGGCACTCCCTCCGTCCCACCAAAAACTTCTCATTTCACTTTGGCACAACTATTATGGTGATAGTTAGTGGTAGGGTTAGGTGTTCGTTTGGACGGTTTGGTTTTATCCGAACCAAATAGGTGAAACCAAATAAAGTCCGGTTTTTAAAAGTTCAAACCGAACCGTCCAAACTAATTCGAAAACAAAACCGATCCGAACCAAATAACAATTTGGTTGGTTTGATTTTTCTAAGAAGATTTTAAAATACTACAAAAGTATATAACATAAATAGTATTAAGTTTGATGTGTACAATTCCAAAATGATAAACTACTTTGTACATAAAAACAAGTCTAATTCATAGTTTGTGACATTTATAATCATATATGCAAAAATCTTGACATCAACTTCATCAAAAACTCCAAAAAGATTGGTATATATATTACTACTAGGTTATGACCCGTGAAAAATCATGGGTTATCAATAATTGTACTGAACATAAATTTTATATCATATAAATATGAATCGTTAATTATTGATAATTATTTATACGCTAAGAAATTATTGAATGCTTGTATAAAGTAAATTATGAAATCAATTGTTACTAATGATATACATATCGAAGTCTATAATTGAGATTAATAAGCTCACAAACTTGTTAATACCTTTTACATCCTAAAAGATTAACAAATTTAATTAAATAAAATTATTTTATAAATTATTCTAAATTTATTAGATTTTAAAATATTCTTCAATAACCCACACACACTTGCTCAACTGTCCCACATGTATTCCGACCTTCTCCCGTGCCAAAATCACACATAAAATTTCAATTCCAAAAACAAATCGAATAATACTTAATTGGATATTGTAATATGTGGTCCATGGGCACATCATAGTAACGTTGAATGTCTTTTATTCTCCTGCATTTAATTCGTCATACAACTTCATTTTCAATTATAATAAGGGCAAAATCAGTATAGATCAAAAGCATTAATGACTTATTTGCAAGAAATATAGTAAATTACACATATGTTTGATCCAAATGGATATGTAATAGGATTCTAAGACACTAATCTTAAACTTTATGATATCAAATAATGATTTTTAAACTTGAAATTAAATATAATAAAACCTTAAATACTACAGTTAACAACTTTCTAATGCTATTTTTTTTTGTTTTACCCATTTGACCTGTTTCTATTTAATTTCATTTTTAGTTTTTAAGACACTTCTATTAAAATTTTGATTTAAATAATAATTTTAAAATTGATATAAAATATATAAAAAAAACTTGAACATTACACTTAACAACCTTTCAATGCTCAACTTTTTTCTTATTACTTATTTGACATGTTTGACCCGTTATTTATTAGCTTCATTTCTTGTTACATGCATTTAAGAAAGTATGTTATGCATGAATCATGATCCATTGTATGTTATGCATGAATCATGATCCATGCATATTTAAGCAAAAAGAAAATCCATATAAATAACACGAATTGCTCAAATAAATTTAGTAAATATTACACATTATATGGGTCGTTTAAAGTTGTGTAATTGGGTTTGTTAATACTTAATTTAACTGAACTAAAGTTTTGTATAGAATAAATATGATTCGTTATATGTTACAATATGAAATATTAAATAAGAAATTATATAATATTTCTATAACATAATTATTTTATTGGGTTGTTACTAATCGACGTGATGATATATGATTATGAAATAATAAATTTAAAAACTATAATTATTAAAATTTTATATCAAATCTAAAAATAAACCAAAATTTATTTAAATTATTTTATATATTAAAATGCATAATATAAAATAATATTAATGTTTATATAATATTAGTTTTTAAGATTATATAGTAATAATATGTAAAAATGTTTTTAAGATGTGTTTTATGGGCACATCATAATAAACTCTAAGTGTCTTTTATGTCTATCCATTTAATAAATTAAGAAATTTCAGTTTCAATTAAAGTAAGGTTAAAATCAGTATAATACAAAAACATTAATAACTTATTAATATCATTTTATAACTAATTAAGAAAATTTTAATTTATTAAACGTTCGTTGTTAATGAAGTACATATTAGCAAAACTCATTATATAAACATGAGAAAAGTATTATTATGTAATGACACAATAATAAACATAGGATAACAAATAAAATAAATTCAATTAAAAATTCAATTAAAACATTAGTAAGTAAATCTTAACAACTACGAAACAATCTTTTTAATGAAATAAGGATTATGAAACAATTTTTTAACAACATAAGAAAAATTAATATAAATTTTGGAACACTTCCTTCTATAAAACATTTGATGTTTTATTCGTTAGACTATCATCCTTATATTCTATTAAAATCTTCAAACCTTTATATGCTTTTTACTCTAGATAACGCGACATATAATTATCCGTGTGAAAACATTGACTCTCTCAAATATAGACCAACCTTTAACAATGATTCACATTGACTCTTATTAATGGTCATAATAAAAAAGACTGCTAGTGTAAATTGTGTTTGTTTAAACTTAAATGAAATGTTGTCACCAGATCGTGTCAAAGACAATCGTGATATAAAAGTACGATATTCAACATTATTTCTAGATACAACAACTAATTAAATCGATAACATTGATAGCCAATGGTATGATCTGAGTCTAATTAATTTTAAAAGTACGAAATCAAAAATAATAAGAGATTGAAAAGACATGTGATTGGGATTACTACGTGTTGGTGGATCTGGAGATATATAAACTCTGTATTATTTGATTATTGTACTATTCATAAAATAGATATTGTTGATTATATTGATCAAAAAACCCGTTGTATTGATTTATTTAATTTTTTTTGTTAAACTCTAGTAATAAAGTTGTCATTAAAAAAATGGTATACAACTTCAAGTTCATCTTCAAACACTAAATGTCACTATTAAACTAAACCGTATAATAATTACATGTACATTCATTTTCATTATGCCAAATTGAGGATGAATGACTTAATATTATCGGTCAGCTCATTGAGTTGCATGGTATTTGAATAATTTTTATACTTATAACCCGTGATGATAATTAATAATACATAACAATTAAAGAGCAAACTGGCCCAAAGTTTAAACATGCCCGATTAAAGAGCAAGTTAGTTATATAGTGAAAAAAAAATTAAATTAAAGAAAACCTAATATATTGATCCAATCCATTAAAAGATATTTTGATCAAATGTATCAAAATGTTGGCTTGCTACTCAATAACAAAAAGTGTCAAAATATATTTGGATTAATGTATCAAAACCTAATATATTTTGATCCAATGTATCAAAATGCTAGCTTGCTGCTCAATAACAAAAAGTGTTTGGATTAAGATTTCCATGTAGAGTTCAGTTTGCATTAAGACTTCCATGTACAAATATATTTACAATTCCATGTACAATTAAGTTTACAATTCTGTTTACGTTAAGAATAAACATTAGAAATTAAAAACAATTTTTAACATAGAAAATTCCATATATACAATCAATCGATCATAATCAGAATTCCATTGTGGTTGCGGTTTGGTTTATTAATGATTACTGTGAGAAAAAAAAAAGTTTGCTAATGATAAAGTTAGTACAATTCTCTATTGAATTTCTTGTACCAAACAAAATAAATAATTCTCTGTTACATTTTTCTGTTGAAGTCTCTGTGCTACCAAAAAAAAAAAAGTCAAAATTTCACTCTCAAACTAATTCTCTTTCTCTGCAATTACATTCTCTGGAATCATTTCTCTGCAATTTCATTCTCTGTACCAAACGCACCCTTAGCGTAAATTGTCGACTTTAATAGTCAAAATAAAATTTGAAAATTAAAAATATAAATATAAGGCCACAAATAACCGGATGGAATTACTTTGGTTCAAATTAATTACTATATAATACAAATGTGATTCAATAATCAGTTAAGTTACTGTTCACATGAAAGGACGGAAAATTTAGACGTCGTTAAATGTTTTTACTACATAACAAATTAAACAACAGTCATCTCAAACTTTATTTACCACATAGTAAATAATAAATTAAACTATGACATATATATGGTTAGCCCTTTTATGTTTCTTATAATATAATATTAACCCCTCAACTATGAAAAGTATTAAAAAACATCTTATCAAAGTTTAAGATATATACTTCATCCGATTCAAATTATGTGATACATTATTGGTTTCACGATTTGTAAGGTAAAATATTATAATAACGGACAGATTATATTAAGTTGGATAGTTAGTTGGGGACGAGACGTCGAGACCCAAATCTTTTGAATAAAATGAGGTTAATGATGTTAATACTCACTTCATCCCAATATTATTGTCCACCAGACAAAAACAAATATTTTTTAAAAAAAAAGTACATTAATTATACTATATCACCAATTAAAATTCTCTTTTCTACTTAAATATTTTTTTAATGATTAAAATTTAGGAGTAGACAATTATTTTGGGACAAACCAAAATAGAAATATAGACAATGAAATTGAGACGGAGAGAACAATAAATATTAATTAGCCTAATTATATATGTTTAACCTAATTATATATATTGAATTATTAATGACATGTTATAATATTTATTTAACCTAATTATATATTAGATAATCTCTCATGGGTACCCACACAATATGCCAAGTTAGGTTATTTGACATTTTTGGTTCAAGTTATACATAAAGATAGTTCTTTATATTTTAGTAGAAATAGTTTTCAACATAAAACAAATCCAATATGACATTTTATTAATTTAACTTACACAATAGATAAAGAAAATAATTCCGCAACAACACGCGGATGGCCATTACACTTGTTTTTTCACAATTAGTGTTCAAATTTCGAATGAAAGATTTAGTTTGAGTTAATTGTTGCTATAAATAAGATAATATACAATTAAAAACTTGGTTAATAAATCCCGTAAATCTCTTCTTTTATTAATATCCATATACTAGCTACAAAACCCGCCCCGATGGGCGGGTATGCTACAAAATTTATTATGTACAAAAATCGCAAACAAATATTAATATTTTTTAAATGATATAATAATGATGTAGATAAAATGATGGATTGTTAGATTGATAAATACAATGAAAAATGTTACATAAAAAATCTACAAACGAAATAAAACTTCTTTGTAAACTACATTTGCTGTCGAATTAGTGTAATTCCTATCATTGTCACAACAAATGACCTTCAATCCCTTCTTGTTTTTAACTCGTGATACGGCCACATAAAGCTGGCCATGCGAGAATACCGGTTTTTGCAGAAACAACCCAACCTGAGACAACGTCTGGCCTTGACTTTTGTTAATGGTCATAGCAAAGCATACCTGAACAGGAAATTGCCTCCGATTCAATTTGAAAGGCATCTTGTTGTCGGAAGGGCTAATAACCATTCGAGGGATAGCGCAAATTGTACCCACCTTGCCGCCAGATATGATTTTACCCTCGATTATATTCACCCCCATTCGTAATATCTGAAGTCTGGTTTCGTTGCACAATCCTGCTTTCTGATCAATATTCCTCATACACATTACCGGAGCACCAATCTTTAACTTCAATATATGCTGAGGGACACCTGACATTTTTATGCTGTTCAAGAAATCAGTGGTGTAAAGATCAAGGTTAAACATAGTATCATCTTCGTCTGCAGCGGAAACCGAGTCCGATGACTCGTACTCCTTTAATTCTCCAGGAATTAATGACAGCATTCGTTCGTTTATGAGGTCAACCATTTCATGCGTGGGAGCAAGAATGGCTCTATCCTGAAAAAATCTGGGCTGCCATAGATTATCAATAAAATTAGTGTATGTTTCTGCTATAATAGCCCCAACGTTATCATCAGATGGTGGAATCAGCATGTTATCAGGGAACTCTACTGACGACTCACCATCATTTTCACCACCTGTGTTTAGATAATAAGTAAAATATTCAAATAAGTAAAAAATAAATGATTCGGTCTATATAATTTAAATTTACTTGAAATACATACCTATAGTGCCGTTGCCAATATCGAGTATCCAATCTGCAAATTCCTTTATTTCTTTTTTTTCAACGTCAGATGCTCCCGAACCAAGCCTCATGTTAACTGTTAATTTCAATACAGTGCAGTGGTCCCAAAGATACGAAGCATTGATAGTCGAATGTACCACGTCTTGCCTAGAGCCGT
The DNA here is from genome assembly GCA_963853835.1 of Calendula officinalis. Lineage (NCBI taxonomy): Eukaryota > Viridiplantae > Streptophyta > Magnoliopsida > Asterales > Asteraceae > Calendula > Calendula officinalis. Next base: position 75,114,144 of record OY970827.1, on the reverse strand, counting down.
TTGGAATAACAGGAAGAATCTGCCGAAAATCACCACCAAACAAAACAACTTTTCCACCAAATACAGATTTTGACGGTGTCGATGGGTCCTGCCTGCATATGTCTCTCAGTGTTCTATCAAACGCCTCGAAACAAAATCTGTGTATGGGGGGTATTGAATCTTTTGTCGGCCTTCCACGACGCCGTTTTGTAATGTCACCTATAATATGCATCCGGTGTAAAAACGTTATTAAATGAAAAATGTCGACATATTTAGCTGTTTAATCTTGTGTAAAAAACAAAATTTAATCAACATATGAGTTATTATCGATAAAACACATGACATACTTTCATTTAGCGGCATAAGCGGTCTTCTTCCGATAGGTCTTCCAGGTTTCCTAACCACGTTTGGGATCTCATGTGGCAAATCTTATAGTACAAAATAAAATAAAATTGGTTAAATTGTATAAAAAAAAGTATTTAATTGCGTGTTAGACGAAGAGCAATTACCATGTAATTGAGCATCTACTACGATGCGTTTAATGTTTTCTGGCTGATTTTCATTGATTCCTATCGTGATTTTCCTTTTTCCTCCTTTTTTTACTATTTTATCTAGCATTTCTTGATCACCGGTGGGATTAGACATCTCAATATAAATTATCCGTAGAAAATATCTGTAAATTAATCAAAATAAAATTAGAAGGTACGAAATGTGTATTACAAAAAAGATTTACTGAAATTATTAATGATGGTCGATAGTTTTGCTTGACTTAAGTGGACCGAATTTGACAGTCCATTATACGTAATATGACTGGCCAGCCCAATCAATAAAATTTCATGGAGTCCATGAAAAGCCCGTTAACCTATCCCAGAACACAATTACAAACCACAAGGGGTCGATGTCTGTCGGTGTTTCACCCATTAGGCTAAATTGTTCAAAATATAAACACGCTGGAATTTAAGTGGAAGACGACTTCTAGCTTCATTTTTCGTAATTTGATAAATTCGCATACGAACGTTTCAGATGATATGGATTTAATTGAAACAGAGAAATACCTACAGGATCGGTTACTTGGAAGGCAATTTGCGGTGGCGTACAGAGATCGATGATTATGTCTTGCTTCAAACCCTAGACTGGTAATTTTCAAAATACAGAATTTTGTTAATGCCAGATCGAAAGACATCTACCCCGAACAGATATGTTACGTAAACCAGCATCTATTTTACCTATCGGTGTAAGGATTTTCCGTTTGAAGGTTTCTGTCACTAAAAAACACAAGTTAATAATATTATATACTAAAAATGTATGTATGTAATTTAGTTACCTTGTGTTGTTTCCATGTTAACAGTTCGTTGTGTTGAATTTTCAGTGGGACGGAATCTTCGGGACCCTATTGCTATACCGGAACTTGCCAAACGCCTCATATTGCCGCCGGAGGAATTAGGTGTCTTCTGGTAGTTCAACTTCGCTTTTCCTTTGTCGGTGTTGGTATTCATACTGCATAGCCAAAGTAAGTTGAGGTTAGTTATAAAATACAATTTAAAATAATAAAGCAGTATTTTTAAAGTGATTTAGAATTATTTTACAACAAAGTTGAATATTTAAAAGTCAAACTATGTAAACTCTTGAACACAGTATTGGACATAATCAGTAATAGGACACAGTTTTATCGATTTAGGTTTGAAGCAGTTTTCATTTTTAAAATTAAATCTGCTGTAATATAACAAAGTGATGATAATTATTCACTTTAAAAAGACCATATTTATTTGTGTTTTACTGATTTAGGGTTACATAAGTTTGACTATTTAAAGGTCAAACTGATTTAGTGTTACATATTGATGGCGATTTTTAGGTTTTGACTGAAGTTTGACATTTTAAAAAGTGAATACCAACACTTTTTAAAATTAAAAGGATGATGTAAGTAAAAGATCGTTTATATTTAATTAAACAACTCATAACGATTCATAACAATTTCCATTAAATCAAAGCGGGTATAATGTTTGACTATGTAAAAGTCAAACAGATGTAAATCACAAAATCAGTAATATAATCAAACTGATGAAAACAGTTTGACGTATATTTTTGTCAATAATTAATTAAGTTAAATAAAAAGGATTTCCGATTAATCAGAAAACAGTTTTACTGATTTATGGTATAGCAGTTTGACTAATTAAATAGTCAAACTTCTGTAATAATTCAAACTGTTTAATATTTTTAAAAGACCATATTTATTTGTGTCAAACTGATTTAAGGTTAACTCAGTTTGACTATTTAAAAGTCAAACTGATTTAATATGACAGAGTGATTAAATTATTTAGGTTTTGACAGAAGTTTGAAATTTTAAAAAGTGAATACCAAAACCGGCAAAATTAAAAGGACTGTTCAATAAAAAAATGGTTTATTTATTATTAAAGCGGGTATAATGTTTGACTATATAAAAGTCAAACAGATGTAAATCACTAAATCAGTAATATAATCAAACTGATGAAAACAGTTTGACGTATATTTTTGTCAATAATTAATTACGTTAAATAAAAAGGATTACTGATTAATCAGAAAACAGTTTTACTGATTTATGGTATAGCAGTTTGACTAATTAAATAGTCAAACTTCTGTAATAATTCAAACTGTTTAATATTTTTAAAAGACCATATTTATTTGTGTCAAACTGATTTAAGGTTAACTCAGTTTGACTATTTAAAAGTCAAACTGCTTTAATATGACAGAGTGATTAAATTTTTTAGGTTTTGACAGAAGTTTGAAATTTTAAAAAGTGAATACCAACACCGGCAAAATTAAAAGGACTGTTCAAGAAAAAAATGGTTTATTTATTATTAAAACGGGTATAATGTTTGAAATCAGTAAAAGTCAAACAGATGTAAATCACAAAATCAGTAATATAATCAAACTGATGAAAACAGTTTGACGTATATTTTTGTCAATAATTAATTACGTTAAATAAAAAGGATTACCGATTAATCAGTAAACAGTTTTACTGATTTATGGTATAGCAGTTTGACTAATTAAATAGTCAAACTTCTGTAATAATTCAAACTGTTTAATATTTTTAAAAGACCATATTTATTTGTTTCAAACTGATTTAAGGTTAACTCAGTTTGACTATTTAAAAGTCAAACTGCTTTAATATGACAGAGTGATTAAATTTTTAAGGTTTTGACAGAAGTTTGAAATTTTAAAAAGTGAATACCAACACCGGCAAAATTAAAAGGACTGTTCAAGAAAAAAATGGTTTATTTATTATTCATCGTCAAACAGATGTAAATCACTAAATCAGTAATATAGTCAAACTATGTATAATGTTTTATTTAAATAATTAAGGTTTTCAAAATTACCTTGCTGTTGACGATGTTGGTAGACGTTTTAAGCGACGTATCTAATCTGAAAGAAACAATAAACGACAATAAATAATCATCACCAAGTCAGTATATTTTGTTATTCTTGATTATTCAAAGTGAAGGTGCGGAAAATATTCAGTTAATAATGTTTTTTTGTTGTTAATAATTTTCAGTTTGACAGCATGACCCTACAAAGTGTTATTGCTGAATAAAAACAAATCAGGAAGACTTAGCAGGTATGAACGATAATAGATTAAGCATGTTAACAAAACGATAATAGATTAAACAGATAAAAAAAAAAACAAAAAAAACACACAATATAATGCACCTTCCAGTGGATCGCAAGATGTTATTTTGCAGGGTTTTTAGGTTGACACAGGTCGTGATGGTAGTCCGGATTATATAGGGGTTGGTGTAATTTTGAATTTCAAAAAACGAATCTGTGGAGCAGATTTGGTTGGCAATTTGAATATGGGTAGCAGATATGGTATGTTTGATTTCTAAAGTTGTTCAAATAATCAAGGAAATAATATATTCCATATTTTATTTCGAAATAAATGAATGGTAAAACGGTTTTGAATGCAAATTCTTCGGATTTATATTGGCAAATAAGTAATCCTTGCATTTTTTCCGGATTACCATAATTGCATGCGATTAATTAGGATTTTAACGATATGTGTTCAATGCTGGTATTGATTGTGGGTCGACAATGTAGGGATGCCATGTGGACCAATGGACGAATTACAGGTGGAATAATGAACCAATAGAAATCGAGGATTCATGTGATGTGGCAAGAGGTAATCATATGTAGCCTCATATATAGTGTAGGATATATATTAACATTCTATAAATATCTTTTGTCTATATACCAGAATTTAAGATTGATCGGGAAAACCAAAAAAAAGGCTTCTATATGGTTGACACGTGTCATTTGGTGGTTTAAAAAAACTTCTTTTATTATATATATAGATTTTGTTTTTTTGGACAATCCGGTTTTCACAACGGAAACCAAATCCAATCCAAAAATCAAAATATTAATTTGGTTCAAGTCGAAACCGATCCAAAAAACCAAATAGTCTGATCCAAAATGTTCAATTGGACAATCTGGTTATATCCAAATAGTGAACACCCCTAGGTAGGGTCATTGATAATAATTTTAATTAAAATATAAGATTGGTTTGAAGAGAGAAATATAGTTAGTGGATAGTTAGTAATGAGATCCTTAGTAATAATAATATTTCATTATGTGGTGCCCATCAAATGTAAGAAATGAGAAGTTTTTTGTGGGACAAAAATTTATCGTGAAATGAGAAAAATTTTTTGTGGGACGGAGGTAGTATTTGGTATTTTGTGTGTGTGTATTTTAGAATTGTGTGTCCTAAAAACCTGAAGAGAAGAGTTATTGATAATGTCATGTTAGTTGAATATCAGTTGGAATGTAAGCTGACGTTACGCTGATTTGATAAAAAGTTACGCGTCGGTTGTGTCACTATTATTTGCTCAAAACCTACAACGAACATCCACGTGGAGCAATATTATTTGCTCAAAATCTACAACCAACGTGGCATCGCCATTGAAGAAACTACAAACAAGAGATCTATAATCAAATCACCGAGAAATACACGCACTCACACAACACGCTCGCTTGCTCTCTCTCTTCACTGCATATAAACCGCCGGAGGTCGGATCTCCCGCCGGAGTCTCCGACCTGAGAAAAATATCCAACCGTGGCTCCACCGTCAGGCCAACAGCAACCAAGCAACAACAACACTACCACTCGAAGAAGAACCGTTTCTTCAAATTCATCGCCGTCGCGTCCGTCAGCTCCTACTCGGATTATATACAGAGAAACCCTAGGTCCGTCGTCATTATCGGAATCGGATCTAGACTTACCGTTTTGGCAACGGACGTGGTTCATCGGACTATTACTAGTGATGGCGCTTTCGTTCTTTGGTTTAGCTTTGTTTCTATTTCTAACTCTAGACTCGGATTACACGTCAGCTCCTGTTTACACTGCTACTTCAGAAGGAGTTGAGGTAATTCGCTAGTTATATGATCTAATTGCAAATTCATTTTATGTGATTTTTGAAGTTTATTGATTTATTTGGACTTATAATAACATCTGATTGAATTTGACCTCAATGACTGATTTCAGCTTCGAATTGTGTATGAATTGTGTAGTATTTTAAGCTGAATTCCTAGAGATTTGCAGGTCTTTCATGATAATTAATAAGCTTAAAAGGATGTTGGTGTTAATTTTCTAATAACTAAATCCAGATAATTTCAGTCAGTAAATCAGTATAGTTGACCTCAAAATTCGAAGTCATGACTAGTCCTATTTATTCAATTTGTCAGCTTTCTCCTTAATCCAGACAAAAAGAAGTAATAAAACTTGATCTTTTGGATTTATGGTGAGGGCAGTATTGTGGATTTATGTATATATATACAGACACATATATGTTTGTATGTAGTTAAACTTCATTAACTAAATCTGTAGATTATCTATTTATTTATTGTAAAATTTTTGTATGATAGATTACGTATGGGTCATTAATCAAGCTAATGCATGAAAAAACAAGATTTCGACTGCATTCACACGATGTGCCATATGGATCAGGCAGTGGGCAGCAATCTGTTACAGGTTTTCCTAATGTAGATGATGCCAATAGCTACTGGGTATGTGATATGTTTATAGAACTTATAGTAAATAACAAAAATGGTCCCTATGGTTTGCTCAAAATAATGGTTTTGGTCCCTCTTTTATTTTCTTCCGGTTTTGGTCCTTCATCTGATCATAATCGCAAAAAGTATCGACGAGGGAGCAAAACTGTTATTTTGAGTACACCACAGGGACCATTTTTGTAATTCATTATGTTGTATAATTTTTGCTTGAAACTGAACTTTTGAACCAGATTGTGAGACCTATGCCAGAAATATCAGTAAAACAAGGAGAAGGTATAAAAAGTGGAACAATTATTCGATTACAACATATGAAAACCAGGAGATGGCTTCATAGCCACTTGCATGCTTCTCCAATTTCAGGCAATTTAGAGGTTTATTTGTTCTCCTTTTACTCGTTTTTATCAATAACGGGTCATGTTTTGGGCCCTGTTTTGGTGAATTGGTGATTCGGATAATGTTCTATCAATAACGGGTCGAAGGATAAATTATATATTAAAACAAAAAAAGGAAACAACTCAAATGGGTCCAAAAAGTCTTCTTTTTCAACATAAAAAAAAAAGCATAAAACCTCGTAAATAATGTTTAATCATATTTGATACAATATTATCTTTAAAAAAACCTTTTTTCGAAAAATAAGTGGTTTAGGGTCAACCCAACCTGACCCCCTTCGATCCGTACAAGAATTTGTTGAAATGGTTTTGTCTATCAACAATTACCTTGTATTTAATCTTATATTTATATTTTATATTTAATCTTATATATTATATAATGCAAGTGAGGTTTTGTCATTTTTGTGTAGGTGAGTTGCTTTGGAGATGATGGTAATTCAGATACTGGGGATTACTGGAGGTGACAACTATTTAAAATAAAATTAATTAAATGTTTAATCCCCACATGAACTATATTAATTAATATTGTTTTTGATTTTACTAAAATGCCCTTAGACTTGAAATTGAGGGGAGTGGAAAGATTTGGAAACAAGATCAGAGAATACGGCTTCTTCATATTGACACAAGCGGATATTTACATAGCCATGATAAGAAATACAGTCGCATTGCTGGTGGTCAACAAGAGGTTAGAATTAATCTTCATATTTATATTATTTTAGTTTAATTTCCAGAGGTGGCAGTTAAAGTTTCAACCCATTTACTTATGAATGTTTCGATTTGGAATATGTTACGGGTCAAACACATAAAAATAATAATTTAGGTAAATAAGAACATATCAAATGGGTCATATGGTGATCTTTTAAAGCATAAAAAACCTCCCAAATTATGTTATTGGAAAAAAAAAAACAATTCGACTTTTATTGAAATAATATGATTTCTCACGTTTTGACTTTAATTGACTTAGTTATTGCAGATTTGGATGTTGATCAAACTCCAAGTGTTTTAATTTGTTTTTTTTTTTTTTTCCAATTAATTTTTGTTTCAGGTTTGTGGTGTCCGTGAGAAACGTGCAGACAATGTTTGGTTGGCAGTTGAGGGTGTCTATCTACCAGTGTCCGAAACCAAATGAATGAAATCATGATGTAAAGTAGCTTGTAATCTTGTACCTTCTAATTACACCTTGAACAAGTTTAGATACATTTTATGATCCTTCAAAGCAAAATATAATTTTAATCATCCATTAACCATATATACACTGTAAACTTGTTTCTTGTGCTACTCATTGTTTGAACTTGTTGTATTTAGTCTTGTGTACAAATTAGGCATGTGCAACTAGGTTGAGATTTGACCAAAACCGTTGAATCAGACCGAACAGGACTAAACCGAGGTATATTGGTCTGCTTCTAATTTTCATGCAAAATTGATTCTCTGTCCGGTTCGGTTGCCTAAAATCGAGAAGAAACCAAAAAAGGTCAAAGAAACACTCAATTCGGTTCTGGCCGGTTCTTGGTAAGGTTCGGTTATCAATCCGTCCAAAACTATTTTCTCGGTTCTTAATTTGGTTCCGAGTGTTTCTGTTTGATTCTTGGATCGTGCACATGCGTACTAAAGATCACTTCCAAATTAAAAAAAACAAACTGCAATCATCCCATTTCCCAAACAGGAATTGTAACAGCCCTGTATTCACAGCAGCACAGCAGCAGCTTTCAATGTAAATATAAATATATATAAACATATATTTATATATAATATAATTATGATTAATAAAACTAATTTCATGTGCTTACAAGATTTTTAGAGCATAGGAACAAGTTATTAAACATGACTTGGTGCCCAAGTTTACATATTACTAGACCCTATAACTAGATATACAAGCTGTTCAAATTTTCTTTTGATCTTCTAAATTTTGTTAAGTATAGGAATGACTAATTAAAGCTACTAAGCATGAGGTGTGATTTTCTAAATTAGTAAGATGGATAAATATCATATTTTTATGGATGTACTAACTCTAACGCTTAAAGGACAAGAGAAGTAATGTATATAATTCAGCTATAAATAACAGCCCTGCTATTCATTTTCCTTTCATCCTAAAACTAAAACCACTCTCATTATTAGCAAGGAGGTCTTAGAAGCATAAAAGCAATGTGAGTACTTATGTGATTTAATGAGATACATACGTGCTATAATATGTTTTATACTACTTTGAAATGATCAAATGATTAATGTTTTAAAAGCATGTTTATAGTATATCATCGAGATAGCATGAAAGTTTTAAACATGTTAAGTTGGCCATTTAAATACCCTACGTACGAGGGTATAGTATGAAGGATCATCTTGCAAAACGACCTTTTTGTGCAGCCCTTATGTGGACCCGAGGTTAAAGAACCTCTAAGAAGTTTGGCCTACTTACATGAAGTTATGAGATCTCAAAGAAATGTTTTAAAACATGTTTCATTAAAAAGTGTATTTATAATTATTTTTGCAATAAGGTTCTATACTACATAATAAAAACCATATTTGTTCACTAAGCTTAAAGCTTATGTATTCTTATATGTATCTCAGGATTGAAGAAGTAAGGGACCAAGATGAAGAAGTTAACTTTATGAATAAAATTTAATTAGTACTTTATATTGTGAAGTCTTCTTGTAATACTTTGATGAAGCAAAAGATATACGGAGTATTATTTATTAAAGATTAGATGATACCGGAATAAGGGTGTCACAGGAATCAAGCCTTTCATCATAGTATATAAGTAGCACATGGTTAAATCTTTCGAACCTATCATTCTAATAACAGTACTGGATGTATCATAATGTTTTTACTAAAAACAGAAAGCAATATTAATAGGTTAGATTTTACTGGGACTTGTACAAGGGGTGGTGTAAGCATAGTCCAAACATCAAACCGAAACTGATAATGATTAATTTTCAAAACTGAAAACCAAACCAATGACTCGTTCTCACTTTTAGTTCGGTTTTGGTTCAGTTTTCTAAGTTTTCTAAGCCCAAATGTTCACCCCTATCCGAGGACCGAAACAGACCAAACTAAAAATCATGAAATTACAAAACCAAAAAATAAATCGAAACAGAAAAACATGTAATCAAAATTCGGCTTCAGTTGGTTTTCGGTTCGGTTATTTCGGCCCAAAAGCTCACCCCTGTGTTACTCTTAACGAATTTTGGATATTTTAAACCTGGAAATAAACAATCACATCAAGACATACAAAACTTAAGCTCAAAAAGGCCACATTCAAGCCATCCACCAACACAAAAAAGGGTACAAAAAAACTCAGTAAACAGAATCTATTAAACTTTGACAACTGTTTTTACTCAAACAAAATCTAATAATTCCTAACAAAAGTCTCTTCAGTACCAAAATCCAAATTCATAACACCCATGAAAAAGAGTACTTAGATCCAATGCGATATATTTAGTGAGATTTGACATACTCTTGAACGATGTGGAGCCCTTCACTTTCCTCCCCAAAATCCTGCATTATTTATAAAATAAATATAAATATAGTTAAAAAGTAAATGAATTTCACTTCTTTTTTTTTTCTTTTGCTAGGAAATTATACCTTCACAACAAGGCATGAGCAACCAACAACCTTCCTTGCCTTGCCTTCAGAGTCAATCTTGCATAACTGTAAATGTTGCAAGTCAAATCAAACCACCAAAAAATGGCAGAACAATAACAAAACATATGGCGTTGATTACGCCAAACAAATATATATATTATTATATAGATAACTATTAAAAATACTTTAGAAAAAATTTAAGAAAATTGATGAATCAAGAGACTTACACCAGCCCATTCGCCAAGAGTCTTTGCACTAGGAACAGTTATCAAGCTCACATTATGGTCAGCACAAAGTGCTTTGACCAGTTTTTGGTAATCGGGCTGGTTACAATCTTCAGCCAATACACAAAGTTGGGCTGCATGTTTTTCAATCACTTTTGCAGCCCCGTGGAGCCCACGAACAAGCCCACCATGAGCAAGTGATTTTCTTAACACAAGTTGTAATGCAGTCATTGTGTCCATGGGCTCACCAAGAGCAGGTGCAGGTGCAGCAACCTCAACAGGAACCGCAACATCTTCACTGCAACCACATAAATTTTTTAAAAATTAAATTAAAATATAAATGACTAAAATTGTGTGTGTATGATGCTACTACATATAAGAGACTTACCCAGCCATGTTTTCTGTTGATGAGATTTTCGAGTTAAACTGTCCATAAAAAGTGAGGAATCCTTATGTTAGGATAGGAAAATGATCCAATAAATATTAATAATTTGTCAGCAATTAAAAGGAATCAAGAATAATTTTAATTTTAACTGTTGCACGTATTTATAATCAAGTATTAAACTAACATTTACTTACAGAAATCAAAAGTTAAAAGCATGATTATAAACAAGTGAATAGAAATTAAAACTTGTTAAAAGCAGATTTCAAAAACAAATTTAGTGCAAAAACAAGCAGGCAATTACGTTAACATTGTTCATATCATCGGTAAATTCAAATCAATTTTAGTTAAACAGTTCATCTAATCCAACTAATAATCCTAAATTAAGCCCTATGCGTAATTTAACACGAGTAATTGCGGCAGATGTAATCCAACTATGAGCTCAATCAAATTAAACGCCATCAATCAAAGGAAATCAAGCATTTTCTGCAAAACTCATAATTTTCGCAAAACTGAAACTGCAAAACCGTTATTCTCGCAATTCTTAAATCACTCAAATGATGTGTAGTTTATACTTATGCTCAATTAATCATGAAACAATTCAGCAGAAACATCGCAGTAATTTACTACGATTTTGTAAAAGAAAAATGCGTATACATAATGAGCTAACAGTTTTTCAATTCAAACGAGATATGGAGATCGAGAGAGAGAGAGAGAGAGAGAGGGAGAGATTGATACCTGATGTTGCTGCAAAAATCAAATTAACGCAAGAACTAGCGGCTGGGTTTGCAGAACTTTGAGAGATTATAAAGGGCGTAGAATCTCAAACCCTAGTTTTATGTAAACTCAGTTAGTTTTAACATTTAGTCCCTCAACTTCGTTTTCTTCAAGTTTGTGCCTTTTGTTTTATTATTCTTCCCTAATTAGTCTTGCATAAATGTATGATGTTAATCCTTCTCGTTTTAAGTTAATAACCTATAACATATTCGAAATGCTAACAAACAGGGTATTGTAGTTCCTAATTCTAATTATATTGTAGTTTATAGTTTATACATAGTAAACGAGGGTATATATTAACCGTAACAAATGTAGTTTATGTATACCGTTTTATTTTGAGATAGTTAAAAGTAAACATATAACACAAATTTGTAAGAAATTTTGGTTTATGATTTTAATAATTGCATTACTTTGGAATATCTTTTTTGAGTTATTAGCATTTTATCTATTTCAAATATTGTTAGAATGCACTTTGGGCTTCTTCGACTTGTTTGGCCGGTTCAACTAATTCGACATATATGTTTCTCATTTTTTACTCATTTGACGCGTTATATATAAATGTAACCTAATTTTTTTTTTTTTAAAACATAACATTATATTAAAAATCAAACAAAATTTATTTGACAATGACAAAGATGAAACAATAAGTATAGGTTCAGATTTCATTAGAGACATCATACATATAAACTATGAATATTATGTTGTTCATTTATAGTTTTTGTTAGTAAAAACAAAATTAATTATCATTATATTAATATTTATTTTGTTTTATATTTTCTAATTTCTAGCTCCTTTCATATAGAGTGGACATGGAAAGGGTCCATCTAACTGTCTAAGCAAGCATTGACCCAATAAAAATAAACCTAAATTTCCCATTCTCCTCTTCCCTTCGAAATTCGAAACCCTAATTTTTAAACTCGCCCAATCATCAGATCTACATCGCAAAGGTTTTGATTTCTTACAATAATTTCACTTCAATTTCACAATTATCTAATCAATTTATGCTAATGATGTTTATTTAATTATTTCTCGTATATCTAGCAGATCTGGATCGAACTCGCTAGGTCTTCAATTGATTTCACGTAAGTTTCGTTTTATCACGTATTGTCGATAACAATTCAACAACTTGTTATGATCAATGTCGATTTTACCAAAAGACGATTCAATTCAAATTCGAGAGGTGTGGAATTACAATCTCGAAGAAGAATTCGCATTAATTCAACGCCTCGTTGATGAATTCCCATACATTGCAATGGATACAGAATTTCCTGGAATTGTTCTTCGTCCCGTTGGTAATTTCAAAAACAGTAACGATTTTCATTACCAGACATTAAAAGATAACGTCGATTTGCTCAAATTGATCCAATTAGGGTTAACTTTTTCCGATGCACAAGGAAATTTACCAAAATGCGGAACAGATAAATTCTGCATCTGGCAGTTCAATTTCAAGGAATTCAATGTGAACGATGATGTTTTTGCAAACGATTCCGTTGAGCTTTTGAAACAAAGTGGTATTGATTTTAACAAAAACAACGAAAACGGAATCGATGCACATCGATTTGGGGAACTTTTGATGTCATCAGGGATTGTGTTGAATGATGGTGTGTTTTGGGTTACTTTTCACAGTGGGTATGATTTCGGGTATTTGTTAAAGGTGTTGACTTGTCAAAGTTTACCCGAAACACAAGCTGGATTCTTTAGTTTGATTAATATGTATTTCCCAACAGTTTTTGATATTAAGCATTTGATGAAGTTTTGCAATAGTCTTCATGGTGGATTGAATAAATTAGCAGAATTATTGGAAGTTGAAAGAATCGGTGTTTGTCATCAAGCTGGTTCGGATAGTTTGCTTACTGCATCTACTTTCAGAAAGTTAAAAGATAATTTCTTTAGTGGCTCACTTGAGAAGTATGCTGGTGTTTTGTACGGTTTAGGCGTTGAGAATTGATGATTATTATTTTGTTTGAAAACTTTAGAGGAAATAAGAAATAATCTATGAAAATTAGGAAATGGAATGTTGGTTTTTTGCAATATATATTCAGGTATGATTTCATGATATTATCTTATTTTATTAAGACCAGCTTAATATGTATCTGGTTTTCTGTATAACCAATTTTGACCAAAAGCATGCAGAATGACAAGAATACCCTCAATTTTTTTTGAAATTACAGAAGCATATTTGATGAGATGTGTGAGCCTGTTCAAAAGTTGAGGGTATTTTTCATCACCAACAAGTTTTTGGTAGAATTTGGTTAAAATGAGCAAGATATATACATGCTCGGGTGAATTATAAAATAGTTTTTAATATAATTTTAGTGAAGAAAGTTGAATACTTGGTCGGTCTTCACATAGATTATTCCAATATTAACTCTAAATCTTAAATTAACCATCTCCTTACATGCCCAATTAGGCATATGCAAACTGGACCGAGCCGGAACTAGACCGAACCGAGATATATCGGTCCGGTTCTAGGTTTGAATTTTCAGTTTTCATGCAAAACCAGTTCTCGATCAGGTCCGAAACTGAAAAAGTACCGAAAGAAATCAGAAAAAAAATAGTTTTCAATTAGTTCTCGATTTGGTTCCGAGCGGTAAACAGTTTTTAAATCTGACTAGTTTTCAATACCGGTTCGGTTTCGGTCAAAACCGTTTTGGGGTGAAACCGGTTTTCGGTAGGTGGGTGTAGAAACTGGTTCAAATCGGATGATTGTGAAACCAGTTCAGCGGGGTTTTTTTTGCTTGTTTTAGTGGTGTTATATGTTTTAAGTTATCAAATAAAGCATTTCGGAAATCCGATTTGTAAAGCGGTTCTAATGGTTGGCAATGGCTATTTTTCAAACCGGATTTAAAACCGGTTTGCTGGATCCGGTTTGAAAACCGCTTCGTCCTCCTAAGCTTGATCCGATCCTGATCTGCCGGTCTGTATCCGATCTGATAACGACGATGAAACTGGTCCCAAACCGGTCCGGTTGTGCACCTCTACCTAAGTTTGATTGCTTTTGTTTTACGACCAAGGTGGCTAGGTTTAATATGTTGTGTCCTTGAGAACTTGTAGAATATATAGCGTATTTACTTATTATCGTCGTTTTTTCTTATATAGCTGACTAGTTTAGTGAACATATTGTCTAAGATGACCGCTAAGAGATCGATGAAACAAACATAATTGATAAGTGATGTTTTTTGTGTACAACAAGATTCGATCTATACACGACAAATAAACACATTTGGACAAGCATCCTACTCTTGTATCACAAATACTTAATTTGTCTTCTGCTTATGAAGCCAGTGTATATGTGAAAGGAGAAATGATATTTATTCTTATCTTTTAATCCTATATATATAGTCCTACTCATTATCTTTTAATAATAAGGTCTAAAAGATGGTCAAATTGTTAAAAAAATTTATTATTAACACTATTCATTCAGCATGTAAAACAAATGAGGACACTAATATATCTAGACATACATTTTAACCAGAAAACAAAAAACAAAACTTCACTTTGTTGGTCTGATTAAGATTTTGCAAAGAAATGTTAATTGCGCTAATGAATCTTATATATAGGCAAACTTAATTAAGTTCATAAGTAATCTTACAACTAAAAATTCAAAGGCATGCATTACTTAAGCCTACAACTAAACTTCAAGTTCACAGAGAAGTCGATATTCCATCTCACTCAATAAACATCAGAGGTTCCAAAACAAACAAGCACCGGTATTTTATTAAGGAAAAAGATAGAGAGGGAAATAGGTCTGCAAAATACCTTGTGATTGTCATCCGGGAACTGCCAGCTGGCACCTGTACCAAATAAGAAAGATGTCGACAATAAAATAAAAAAAAATATATATATCACATTCTGTCACACAATATCAAATGAAGGAGCAACTTAAATATGAATTTATACAACGCAACACAGCTATAGAGTTGCATTTGTCTCTGTGGGGAAATGGGCGGGTCAACGGGTCAACAACTATAATATTGCAAACTATATTACTAAAATAAACTCTGTCTTGACTGTCCTACTTACAACCCAAACTACCAATTCCAATTTTAACCATGTTTTTTTAAGTTACACATTTGACCAGTTAGAAGTAAAATAAACCTAAATTAATTCACTTTTTAAATATAATACATTGAATGGTGAAATTTCCAACATTATTACTACAATGATAATCTAAATCTTTGAATAGAACAATTTACGTATGCATTAAAAATAGCTTTTTAACCGACTTCCAACCACTCGTTTGACCCGTTCCCCTTTTCTTATCTGACCCAATTGATATAAGACACAACCCGAATCAAGCACACGTACGCATATCTTAAGTGATATTCCTTTCTTTACCTCTTAAAAAAAAGTTGTGTTTAATGTAGTCCATCTTTTAATCATAGTCTCAAGGGACTAATCTCAACCATTGGATCAATACTAATTAATGATCAAGATTAATCACATGCTTAATAGTTTATACATTGAAGGGTATTTTTGACTTTGACACTCACATAAATTTTTATTTTTTTTAATGAAAATAATAATAAATTAATAATAATTGAAAATATATGAATTTAAAAGGGCAAAATACAAACCTTATATCATCTTTTTCGCTTAAGACTCTTCAAATTCTTCAAAATGTAACTAATAACTTCCTTCAAAGTAGCTTTTCGATTTTCTTTAAAATTCCAAAGCTCGTTAACTGTATATCTTCCACTAGGGTTATATTCATTCATTTCCTTATAAGCAGCAACTACTGCATCAAAGATTCCAATTCCCCATTCAGATTTCAGATTTTTTAGCAGTTCATCATCTTCATTAATCACTTCCTGCATTTGTGCACATGAGTTTAATTATTAAAACAGGTTTAATATCCACGGGTCGAGCATGTTGGGTAACGGGTCAAATGGGTTTAGGTCGAAACTAATCATTTTTAGCACTTGTTTGTCATTTAACTACAAAATATTAGTACAATAATAAATCTAAATCTTTAAAAAAAAGATTCAGGAGGTTTTTATGCTTTAAAAAAAAGACTTTAGAAGTTTCAACACAACCCAAAAAAAAATTAGATGAAAAAGAAAAATATAATTACTTCCTCCGACTCAAAAAATTAATGCATTTTCATCTAAATTTTTACTATATTGTCATTAATTTTGAAATGAAATAAAAATTGTTTCCGTATGAAATACATTAATTTTTTTTATATTGTCATTAATTTTGATATGTACCAATCATATTTTAACTTGTAAGTTAGGCATTATAACTTAAAACCCCTACTACAAACACTTGTAAGTTAGGCATTATAACTTGTAAGTTATGCATTACCAATTGTTAGTTGGTCATTATAACTTGTACTTATGCATTACCACTTGTAAGTTAATCATTATAACTTGTACTTATGCATTACCACTTGTAAGCTAGGCTTCATAACTTGTAAGCGGGGAGAGTGATTTGCAGCCTTTGTTATAAATACGTTTTTATTATTTTTATTTCTCAAGACAAAAAAATGCACTAAGAGAGAGACTAAAATAAAGTGTAACATGGATCCGGGTATAGGATGCCAGGTATAGGGTACCCGGTAGCATCAATTTTGCAAATGGGAAAAAAACTGCATTATTTGTACAAATTTTAATGGAAATTGCATTATTTTTGCAATTTACTCGAAAAAACCATACCTTATGTGCACCTTCAAATGCAACAACTTTGATTGGATGCCATTCTGGGTTTTTAAGATTATCTTGCCATAAAGAACACAACTCAGAAGCCTTAATTTGGGCTTCTTCATGATTAAATTTCTCTTTACAAGCATCATAAAAAGCTTTCGTATCAATTTCCCCCATTCTTTTTACCCCAATATTTGTACGCCCAATTAACATATCTTGTAGACCCTGAAAATAAATAAAATAAATAATGTCTCCTGTATAAATAGGATACCAATAAAAATGAAATAACCGAAATTCCTAGGATTTATTTCAGTAAATAAAATCCAACACACTAATATATACTCCCTGCGTCCCACAAAAAAGTTCCCATTTCTCCTAATAATTTTGTCCCACAAAAAAGTTCTCATTTCTCAAATTTAAGGGGTCCACTTAATAAAATAATATTATTACCAAAGATTCCACCAATAAAACACCTTCTCTCTCCAATCTAACCTTATTTTAATCAAAAGTATTACCAAGGTCTCCACCACTAACTATCTCCTAAAAGCTTGTGCCCAAGAGAAATGTAAACTTTTTTGTGGGACGGATAATGATAATGATAATGATAATGATAATGATACTAGACTAATAACTTAAAATGTATTTTGGAGAGTGTGGTGGTGGGAAAGTAAGCATTTTGGAGAATTTGACTGAGTTGGGCGATATTTGACCGAGTTTTGGTTTGACTGATTTTTTTGACCGATTTTGGGCCTACTCGACTCGGCACACCACCGAGAACATGGTAGTAGGCGAGTACTCAACCGAGTTGACTTAAATGTATTAAATTTTATTTTATAACCAAAATGTGGACTTTGTTTTACCAAAATGTGACTGCAAACTTTCTAAAAATGGTAAAAAAAATCCTCATTTTAGTCACAAAAAACACTTCGATGCCTTTAATTGTAAAAATAAAAAAATATTGAGTACCTTTTTATGCAGTTTGCCTAGTATATAATTGGACAAAAAAAGGCAATAAATAAATACCTTAATTAACTCTTTACGAGCTTCTTGTAATTCATCATTACTTTGTCGTTCTTTAGAAACAAGTGTGTTGTTTAATTCTTCAAGTCCATCCATTTCTTCCATTTTTGCTTTTAAATCATCATCCATTTTTTTAATTTGTTCTTGAACTCCTTCATCATTATCATCTCCCAAATGCTTCACTACTTGCAATTTCCCTTTTAATTCTTCAATTTCCATTTCCAGTTTTTGTTTAGCATCTAACTGTCTTTCTAGCTCCAATACTTTCTTCAAAGCTTCTTCTTTTTCTCTCTGTCATTTATCATTCAGTAAAAATTAAAAAAAAATAGGAAAAAAAATGGTAAAACGGGCGGGTTATGTGGCGGGTAATAAAAGAGGGAAAAAAAATTGTACGGGTCGAAATGGTACACTTTTATCCAAGAATCTTTTTAATTTATTAGTGTGTCAAGGGTGATTGCAAATCTTTAAAAATAGGCAAAATTACATTTATATCTTTCTAAAAGTTCAAAATTTTGTACATATCCTTCCAAATTTCATAATATCAGATTTCTCTTTTCCAAAGAGTAAAAATCCATTTATCCAATGTAAATTCCAAAGATATATACCACTTGTTAATTGTCATTTATGTAAGATTTTATAAAACCTTAATTATAATTAGATTGTTCATTAGGTGTTCTTTATTTCTATTTACATTGGACAATAAGAGTATTTTTGTGTTTTGAAAGGACCAAAATATATTATGAAACTTTCAAGGATATATATATAATATATACGCAAATTTGATTGTTTAGGACATATATGAAATTATGAATTTCGCAAGGGTATACATGTAATTTTGAACTTTTAGAAGGATATATAAAAAAAATGCCCCTTAAGAGTATACTTGAACCCACTTGACCACGCTAAATTTTCAATTTTGCCCATTTGACCCATTAGAGATACATAATAACCCAAATCTCTTAGAATTCACTCAGCAATTTTTACCTTTTGCTCTTCAACCAGCCTTAAGACACTCTCATCAGCTTTTTTCTGCTCTATGGAAGCCATGTGCAGAGAAGTGTTTTGGACATCATTCTGGATTTGTAAAAAATATAAATATAAAACACATAATAAATAAATAAATAACAGGAAGAAGAAAAAAAACTATTCATTTGAACGTAAAGATCGTATGTAATTAAGAGTAAATTACACGGATAGTCCATGTGGTTTACTCAATATTGCACCTATGGTCCTTTACTTCAAAAAATTACAGTAATAGTCCTCATCTCTAAAAGGTTTTGCACCGACGATCCTTTAGACATTTTTCTGTGTCTGGTGTATGTGTGTGGTAAGGAAACAAGGACAAAAAAGAGAAAAGGAAGAAAGGGATTTTTTTTTATTTGTAAAAAATGAAATGGGAAAAGACGAAAATACCCTCACATGCTTCGCACATGGGGGGCTTAACAGAAAATCAAAAGCCGTATTTCTGAAGGACTGTTTGTCCAAAACCTTTCAGAAATAATGACCATCGGTGTAAATTTTTAAGTAAAGGACCAGAGATGCGATATTGAGTAAAACACAGGGAGTCAGGGACCATCCGTGTAATTTACTTTATAATTAATCACTCACCTAAACTTGGTGTGATAAATGACTATAAACTTAGATTCTAGATTCAAACAATATATATAATTATAAATCACATAAGATAAGGTAGGATCTAACAATATAAATATATAATATTATTTGTCACCTTTCTTTTTTCCTCATTTAATTTTTGTTTTTCACGTTCTGTTAAAGCTTCCCTTTTGTTAAGTTCTCTGCTCCATGAATCAAGTTTTTTCCTTCTTTCCTCCAAATCAGCATTCAACCGTTCTTGTTCATCTAATACCCTTTTAACATGCTCTCTTGCAAGGCCTTGCATCTTTCTTGTCTCTGAAAATAAAATATATTATAATGATTTTAAATATTCAATAAAATGGATAATACATGTTTTTAGTCATTCCTAATCCTATCTGACCTGGCCCGTTTTAATCCAAACTAAAAATTGCCCTTTTGACGATTTACACAACCCATACATGATCCAGAATCAATAAAACGGTCGAAAAGATTCAAAAGCAATCAGGGTATCCAAAAACATAAGAAGTAATAAAGAAAAGGCAAAAACGCATTTTAGTACCCTGAACTTATTAAAGGTGCAGCATGATACCCTGAACTTGACAAAATTGTCGTTACTACCCTGACTCACTAATTTGATCTTGTTTTCTCACGTGATTGCTTCTAATATCGAAATATTTAGATGAACGAATACTTCTTAGTCTGTCAAAAGCTACAACAAAAGTAAGCCAAGTAAGAAAACACGATCAAATTAACAAGTCAGGGTACTAAATCGACCATTTTGTCAAGTTCAGGGTACCATATTGCACCTTTAATAGTTCAGGGTAGTAGAAGACCTAGTTTAGATAAGTTTATGGTACTAAAATGCATTTTGGCTATTTTAGTAAAAGTCAAGAGCAGTGTTGTAAAAATATTGTTTTTATGATCATATTTTGCGGGCATCACTCCAATCCGACCCGTTTCGCCAGGCAAAAAATAAGAGGCGAGAAAAGAGAGAGAGTAAAAAACCTTCATAAAAAGCTTGGTGTAGGTTGTCTTTTTCATAAAGCATCCAATGCAAAGACAGAGTTTTATGATTATATTTGATCTGTAAATCATCAAGATTTTCATTTCTCATATCAATCTCACTTGCCAATTCCACAACTGCTTTATTTCTAGTTTTCACAGCTTCTTCAACAAGATCAGCAATCGTTTTCAGTTCTCTGTTTGCCCGAAGATAATCTCCAATCGGCCCGTTTGATTCATGATCATCTGCACGGGCCAACCATGCATAAATACTTGAATCTGAAGTATTTTCAGAATTACTCCATTCTTTTTTACTATGACGAGCAGCTTCAAATGACTTTTCAAACTCCATTGCATCTCTAAAACCAGTCCAAACTTTATTAAACCTAACCAAAACTATCGAACTTTGTTTCTTATCATCCCATAAGAACTCAATTTCTTCAGGTTTGTATTTTGAAAATCTTTCTAACCAATATTCTGTATTTTTAACATCTTTTTCAGCATCTTTTTCAGCATCTTTGACTATATTGACCACAATTCCGGTCCAAGGCCAGCTAAACATAACATTTTCGTCAGAGGTTTGTGCTACTGGTGGTACAGCAGCCACTTTTAGTGGCTGTTCAGCTTCATCTGCCAGCTCGTTTTCTAAATACAGTGTTAATGCAAGATGATTAGCCTTTTGTTTCGCACTTCGATTTGAAGAGCCTTTACTCACACCAGATGCATGTTGATGTAAATCTTTGTATTTGAAATTTTGTTTCTTTTTTCCAGCACAAAAAGGACACCTCAGAATGTTGTTTGGATATTTAACTTTTAATGCTCCTTTCCTAAGTTGTTCATAAGGTTTATCTTTGTACTCAAAAATATCTGAATCACTAATATCAGAATCATCACCAGAACTGTACTCCATCTACAATGGAAATAATGTCAAATTTTTAGTTTAAACATAAACATGAAATTAAATATATGAACAATCACATAATCAGTACCAGATAATTAAGATCAAGTTGACATAGGATTTGGAAAAATAATGTACAATTCACAAATGTAATTAAATTGATTATGGTTATAAAGTCCGGGAGTCATATTTGATGTTATAAAGTTCATAAATCTAACATAAAACTCAGTTAATGTTCATAAGCGTAATAACAATGCTACAAGTATTTCATTCACTGTATAACACAATCATGATAGAGCTAATCATTTCTCTAAACATTTCATGTACTACTAACAAGTTAACAATTATATTTATAATTGCATAATAAACCAATAATAAATTTAAATCTCTATTTCACAGACAGAATTCACGAATTCCGTTAGTGAGACTATCACTACCATACGACCGATCGAAACCTTCGTACGGTTCGACGAAACCCTAAATCGCCATGCGTCAACAAAATACACGATGAGAATAAGAAATTGAGCTGGAATCAGCAAATTACAGAACGCATATTAACATTAACTGTCGAAAAATACCTAATAAGTAAGTTGTAAATAGACAAAAATAAAATAAAACAAATACCTCACTAGAAGCTAAGAGATAACAAAATGTACGACAGTTAGTGAGCAGAAACACCAGCTTCCGTCGGCAGCAGGGCGGTTAGTGATCGGAGACAACCACCGTGGACCGATCGGAGACGAAAAGAAACCCTAAGGAATTTGTACGGAAAAAATCGCTTTCAGTGTGTGTGTTTTGTTTCACTTTTTTATTTGTGTGTTGGTGGAGATGACAAGTAGGAGTGAGAATAACTTGCAGGTGTCTCATGGAAATTGGAAAATAGGTGATTTCACATCGCAATTTTTATTACCACTTCTGAAAAATATTTGTACAGTTAGTAGTAAAACTTATACTATTTATTATAAAAAATAAAAGTTGTAGTATAAAAATGAATTATCAATTGGAAAAGTGAGTTAATTTTCATACCACAAATTTTGATGCCTATTCCACATTGTACAACTATTTCTGCAGACGGTATAACTACCTAAAGCATTTATTCTGGTACATGAGTTAAAACATGTGGTGCAAAAATCACCACCTATTGGAAAAGTAGGATGTAAAAACTCAACCCAAGAATAGATTATGATTCGTGACCGACGAACCGAACTATTTTAGTTGGGTTTTAAGTACTAACTTTCATAGAAAATACGATTTTCGGTTCTAACTTTCATGCAAAATGATATCTCAGTTTGGTTCCAAGCGGTTTGGTTCGATCCAAAATCGAGAAAAAAGCAACAAAAAGTCGAAGAAACTTTATTTGTTCTCGGTTCGGTTTCGGGCGTCATTAAACCCCGATTTGTACCTAAACAAATGTACATGTATAAATGTTCCATGACTCGTATGGACTACAGTAAGAAATAGGTTCTCGGTGCGGTAATGTTTCTAGTTCATTTGTATTCAAACATGTTTTCTTTTATGAACGAAGTTGTTTTGATGAAAAGAAAGTGCAAACCACTAGCCTAGTCCAGACTACAATACGATTTGGTTATAACATATTGAAATAGGTATTGTACTTATACTGAACTGATAGTATACGATTCAATTTTCAGTATTCTTATTTTCCATTTGTTGGTATTAGTTTAATTTCCTAAGTTGCACATCTTTGCTAAAATGTACACAAATGTTTATCATATTAGTAGGGTATTCATATACGGTGGGTAATGCCTATAGATGACTCACCCTATTTAGTGGTCCAACGAGTCTTCATAGCTATGGTATCAATCTTGAACTTGTGATCTCTTAGTTTACAAGAGAATTTGAAACCCGGCTATAAATTCAGAATATTATGTGATATTTAAGAAAACTTCCAACGACAATTTCACGGTCGCATGATTCTACTACAAACAAATATAAGCAAATTTATGTCAATTATATTGAGATTTAAATGTATTTAAAGAAAAAAATCCACTTAAAAAGTTATCAGATTCTGAAGCTGATAGCAACGGGCAACCATTTCCTCAACAAATTCATGATACGTTTTTATTATTTTAATATTTATACAATGACTTTACCACTTTGTAATGTTTAGTTTATCAAAAATACTTAAAGAGAAATGATATTTGTGCCTATCATTTGTGTCTATTCATGTGTCTACCCATCTCTAAACTTGACATGTATAATTCATTAATTCTCTTTCCCAGTGTTTTCGTGACCGGGCCAGACCGGCCGGTCGACCCGGTCAGACCGGAAAAAAGCCATTACACCGGCCAGACAGAGCCGAGCCAAATAGCCTAAACTGAGCCGGAATGAAGCGGCGGTTTTTAGTACGAACCGGGTTCAACCAGCTTGATAACCGGGTTGAACCATCTACAACACCGGATTTGGCCCATATAAGCCAAGATTGTAACTGAGGTGTTGTAGTGAAAATCATCTACATGCATGTGGTATATATACTATCTTCTTAGCTTGTATCTTTTTCCTCTCAACGATGTGGGACAAAGTTAAAAGGACTAAAAAATTGTAGTCTTTTTTCTTTCTTCTTTCTCTGTTCTGTAATACATTCACAAAGATGTGGGAACTTCCCACTGGGAAGAGATCTAGCACTCCAACAAGTTTACGAGTATTATTTATTTCTTTATTCCTTAAAATTTGCATTTTATTGTAAATCCATTTTTAATTACAATATCAAAAGATTATACTAGCTTAAATTTGAAAACGTATGATAGTATTTATGCAAAAGTATTTGATTATATTGATACATATGGAACTTAGACTTGTTTAACTTTGTAGAGAAATGATGTTTTGAATTTTTTGGATATATTATAATAATTGTTTAGTGTTTTTAGGCTTTTTTTAAGTAATCCGGTTCAACCGGCCAGTTCAACCGGTCCGACCGGTCCGACCGTTTTTTCGTCACTGGCCGGTCCGATTCAAAATCCGGGTTTAAAAACATTGCTCTTTCCTCATATCATCTCTTGATTTTGACATGTGTTATCGTTAAATGGGTTGACACATAAGTAGACATAATTGGTAGGCACTAAGAGCAAGGGGTGTGGTGGCTTAAGCCAAACCGCCACCTATGCGCCACATCACCATTTCACATTTCACATTCAAAACCCCCAAATACCCCCTCTACCATCACTTAAGCCAGTTGGGCCCCACCCCCTTTTTTTCTTTTTCTTTTTTTTAAAAACATAATACTTCATTAAAATAAATATTACACAATACAAAATAAAAATACCTAAAAAAGAAAAAAATTACCGAAAATAAAAAAAAAATTACCGAAAAAATAAAAAAAATACCGAAAATTAAACAAAAAAAAACTACTCGTCGTCATCGTCCACGTCAAGTTCATCTTCGTCGATGGGGTATTTTTCGCGGATCGCCCTTTTTTGCTTGATAATTCTCGCCTTATCCGCGCGCCCCAACCCCTCGGTGCTAGTGCCGAGGAATCTCAATTCTTCCAACCGCACGAAAACGTCATCCCGCGCCTTTGACCTTTCGTAAGCCGATTGGGCGGCTTCACTTTTCCGCCTAAACTCGGCCATCATAGCCTCGCCAAGGTCCGGCGGTGCGGCACTTCCGGCGGTGTTAGTGCCGGATGAACTTTCCGACCTACTTTTTTTTGCCTTACGAGACTTTCCCGCCGGACGTGGTCTCGTATCTTCCCCGAAAAGTTCTTCGTTATCGGAGAGCGAAATGGGTGCGGGGGCGTCCCATTTCGGGCAATGTCTCAAAACTTCCCACGCACCTTCGTTATTAAATTGTTTTTTTGACGACGACTCGTCACGGTACGCTTGTCGGACACGGGCCATAAAGTCGACCTCATTTTCACCACTTTGGCTTGTATGTTGTAGACGTTTGTAGAAACCGTTGAATTTTTGACAATTACCGTTTAAAGTCGTCCACTTCCCCGCCAACATGTCTTTGGTACGCGGCGTACCAACATCCTTGTTGAACTCAACAAGGATTTTGTTCCAAAAACATTCATCGGATTGGTCGGCGCCCTTTTCGCGGTCCTCGGAAACGCTAACCCAACACTCGGCCAATAAAACTTCTTCGGCGGCGTCCCACCGCATGACCTTCCGACTTAAGTTGACGGCAACTTTTTTCCCCTTTCTTCTCGCCTTTTCAACGGCGTCGGTGTCTTGAGGGGGTTGGTGTTGTTGAAATTGTTGTGGTTGTGAATATTGTGGTTGTGACCATTGGTGTTGTGACCACATCTGAGGAGGGGGTTGGTGTTGTTGAAGGTTTTGAAATTGTTGTTGAAGCATATAGTGGTTGTATTGCTCTTGGGAAAATGTCGGCATCACGGTGTTTTGGGTGGACGATACCGATTGTTGGGACGAAGGTGTTGACGGATTGGACGCCGGTGAGCCGGAACCTCCCCATCCGAGAATACCGTTCATCCAATCGGGGTGTGGTGGTTGAGACATTTTTGAGAGTTTTTGAGAGTGAAAGTGTAAGAAATTGTAGAGAGTTTTTGAGAGTGAAAGTGTAAGAAATGGTGTGAAAGAAGGTTATGGTTAAATGAGTTATTTATAATAGGTTTTTTTTTTTTTTTAAATATATTTTCTGGAAAATAGCCGTTGCCAACGGCTAGTGACACGTGGCGCCTCCCCATTCGTCCGCTGCCTTTGTCGACCGTCCGGCGCCCCGCCTCACTCGCGTAGCGGCTGGTGTCGTGGCGGTTCCGGCGCGCCGAGGTGGCATCCGGCGCCCACCCCGATCTCGTGACCATACCGGTTGCTCTAATACCATTCCTCATAATCAAAATACATATATGAGTTTTTATAATATGTGACATGTAGGCTTTAGTTTATCAGGAATCAATCAAAAACTTAACACTTTCCAATATATTAAATAAAAAATAAAAAAATTAGCACGTCTACTAAAATTTTAAAAACAGGTTTTATTACTCTCTCTGTCCCACAAAAACTTCTCATTTCATCTTAAATTTTTGTCCCACAAAAAACTTCTCATTTATTACGTTTGATAGGCTCCACATAATTATATAATATTATTACTAAAGTCTACACCACTAGTTATCCACTGATTATTTTTCTCTCACCAAACAAATTTATATTTTAATCAAAATTATTACCAATGACTCCACCACTAAGGGCATGTTTGGGAAAGCTTATTTAAGGGGCTTTTAAGCTTATTAGCTTATTAAGCTCTAAAATTGCTCTAATTTTCGAGCTTAATAAGCTAATAAGCTTAAAAGCCCCTTAAATGAGCTTTCCCAAACATGGCCTTAACTCTCACCTTAAAACTTGTATCAAAGTAAAATGTGAAGTTTTTTGTGAGACGGGGGAGTATTATAGTTAAAAAAAATAACTGATATGTTAGAAAAAGTGACGACCCTTAACAAATTATGTCACTTTGGAAGATTATTTAATAGTCACACACCCTTTTCATTTTTTTTAATGGTATATCCGTTTATAATAGGCTTTCTCGGAATACTTGAGTTTTGCTTGTGATGTACGCGATCTAACCGATGTCATGACAATTTCCTAACTTTATCATGACCATCTGGTAAAAGTTTACCTAGGAAAGAGATTGGATTGGTAACCTATAGAAGATAATTTTAAACGTTTTTACGGTAGACTATCATAAAAAGTTTAATTTACCTTTATTTAGGCGAAAATGAAATTTTTTAGTTAGTGGTTCGAGTCTAGACAGTGACATCCACAAGGGGCAGTATGTCTTCTCTCGAACCCTCCGCATATGGCGAAAAGGAAATTAATCACCCTATTTATTTGTCATTAGCCCTTCTCTTTTATTATGTTATCATCTTCAATCTTCAGTAATATAATCTTCAGTAATATAATATACTAGTTTCAAAGTCCACCCGATTGGGCGGGCATGTTTCGAGATATAGAATCCATAACAATGAAAATAACGTAAGAAAGCATATAGTCAATTATTGTTGAAATGATAAATAAACATTTTGTTATACATGAATAATCAGATAAAAAAACTTAAAGACAAAATAAAACTTCTTAATATACGATGTTTGTCGTTGAGTTGATGTAGTTGCCATCGTGGTCACAACAAATAACCTTCAAGCCGTTCTTGTTCAAGAAATTGGTTAGTATAAACAGAGTCTGAAGACTCGTGTATCTTCACGTCTCCCGGAATTAAAGAAAGTATTCGTTCATTGATAATGTCAACTATTTTGTGTGTAGGTGCGAGAATGGCTTAGTATTGAAAGAGACACGGGTTCCATATGTTTTGAAACAACAATGGATGTTTCTTATATAATTAAACAAACATTGACCTGATATGATTTCAAAAAAAACCCATATTCGGATCATATTTATGGATATAACATATGATTCTTTATCTAACAAATAGAATAAAAATATTATTTTTTGTGTTAGTTGTAATTGATTATGATCTTATTAATATAGACTTAGTAATTGTTTGGCACTGTTTCACCATATTTTCAAATATTGTGAATTTCAGCCCATTTATTTACAAATGGTTTATGTTATACGTGTCAAATAATTTTTTTAAAGCTAATATGGGGCGGGTCAAATGAAATAGTAGTTAATAGACCAAAATCTATTAAGAAATACATACAATGTCATAAATTTGTTTTATCCACACACACTAATTATTACTACTGCAAGAAAAATATTTTTGTAGTAAAAAATAACAATTACGATATATTATACTTTTTCTAAACAAAATGGGCTAAATAGTGTGTGTGGATAAGTTGACCCGTTTCAACATCAAAAATAAAATGTAAAATAAAAATGAAACGGACATAAATTCAACAATAACAATCGTATAAATCCAACAATACCATGCTATTAAACTGTAACCATCTTATAAACCAACAACAAATGACAAATTTTATGAAGTAACTAAATATAACAATGGACATATATAATTACATAGCATGAATGCATAAGCATGACAAATATGTAAGCAACTTAAGGTGTCCATTCCACAAACAAAAAACTTAGCAACAACGGTCTAAATTAGTATAGATGTTGAAAAAACACAAACTATGGGCAAAAGACGAATTCTACAATATAACAATACGAAGGAATAGGAAATTAGGTATTAGAGAATGAATAGCTGACAAGTGATAAATGACTTACCAAAAAAACGTTATTTAGTGACATCCACAAGAGGCGGTATGTCTTCTCTCGAACCCTCCGCATATGGCGAAAAGGAAATTAATCACCCTATTTATTTGTCATTAGCCCTTCTCTTTTATTATGTTATCATCTTCAATCTTCAGTAATATAATAATATATATGGCTTGAACGAATATAACCTGGGGCCGAAATCCATTCACTTTCCATATGAGGCCCATATCACCATGTCGTCCTCTTTCATGAAAGAAATAAAAATAGAATTAAATATTAGGAGGATACTATTCTGTTAATGATTTGTATATACGTATATTTTTAAATTGTAACATTTTAAGATATTTTAAGGTTCATAATTGTGTTTGTATTGACTTCCAAAAGTAAGATTCGTACACTTTAAATTGAACTCAAATGGGTAATGTTTGGTAAAAATAGATGGAACGAGGTCTATAAGTTGAAGTTGTAAGCCGTAGTATAAAAACAACTGGTAAACTAGCTTTAACTATAGTTGAAAAGTGTTAAAACGTATATAAGTGGGCCAACAGGGGATGAAGCCAAAGTATTAATCGTTTTAGGTGAATTATTAGGTGTATATTATAATAATATTGTTGAAACATTTAAGATTATTAAATGAATTTATTATATTTTTTAAAATATATTAGAAAAACTTATTTAATAAATAAAATAAAAAACATTGTACAAGATTTTTTTTCATCCAGAGAAAACAATGTTCGTTAACAAGGATTTTAATCTCTCGCGCGTTGCGGCGGGGTTATTTTGTAATAGAATTTACACATTGGTATTTATATAAATTCTAAAATTTTCATTAAAAACATAAAATTTTAAATAAAGAAAATGTTTGAAGTGTAGTTAGAACAATACTTCATTATGGACCCTTATTCTTAGTTTGTATAGTTTTGAACACTGCATATATAGAAAAAGTAATGTAATCTCTTATATTTCGTATATTGATTAATGAGGTTAAAACTATTACTTATAGAAGATTAGGGGTCAAAAATATAATTATTGGAAAATAAATTCATGATTTATAAAAATTACATGTTTGTTTCGTCACATTTTAAAGTTCAGGGTCTATTTTTTAAATTTAGAAAACTTCAAAATCAAATGCATGAAATTAAAACATCGATGCAAGTAGTATGATTCACGCGCTCCTTATGAACACTTTTATAACATATAACTTAAGCTCTTTTATGAACTAATGTATCATTGAAAATGTAATAATAAAAAACCTTCAGTATCACAATATAATTTTCAAAAACTTAAAGGGTAAAAATTGAAATTATTTATGAATAGTTAAATTGGTATGCCTGTATAATAGATATAATTAGCGTTCAGTTTTTCACCTTTTTGCAATGTTGATTTTTGTTGGAATTTGTTGATTTTTTTTTTGAAACGACTTTCATTAACAAAAAACTAGCAAAAAGCTAGAAAAACAATTCAACAATTACAAGGCAAAATGAGTCACTCTACCCAACTAACAAAAAAAAAATTGTTACGATTTCTAATCCAATTATATGAAACTTCTTTAATCGCATCCACCAACATACTTTTCCGCATGTCTCCGTTCTTAAACGTCATCGTAATTCTATATCTCCAAAGAAACCAAATGGTCGTTAAACAAACCGCTTCCATAATGCACTTTACATCCTTGCTAGACCCGTTTGCATCCAACGTATACATCAGGTCTTCCAAACTCGACACGTTTATATCTAACACTTGCAACCATCTACCAATCGACAACCATACACTTTTTGCCACTTCACACCTCCAAAAAATTCACTTTTGAAGGGATACGATCTAAATTCACTATATATACTTTTACCAACTGGTTGAATTGTTTCAACCGTTTTTAAAGCATTATCCTCTTCAATTCAAAACCAAATTTTAAAACATTAAGTTCATTAAGATTGTTTTATGTTTGAATATCATATATTCTTTAATAAAAACAAGTCAAAATCCATGAACAATGGTATTTCTTTTTCTTTTCGCAAAGAAAACCCCAACAGCTGTTGATGAATGAGTTCTAGATGATATATTTTCTTTATTAAAAGTATAAATTTTATAAAAGTTTTTCTAACATATATCCCAGATGCATACATTATGTTTAACTAATAGGTATCAAATTTTCATTTAAGCTGAAAAATCATATATAATCCATCTTTTAAAATAGTAGAAATTAATGTTTATTAATGTTATTCAAGATATATTAACAAAGAATTATTTTATTAAATGTAGTATGTTGTATGTCTTTAGTGCATAAGTTAAAATAACTCATTCATAAACCATGCAAAGTTCTTTTAACTAGAAGACTATTTAATTTGAACTTTGGAATCTATTAAAGTACACTTTTAAATAGAAATTAAATAATGGTGGTCCACTTTGGGTGGACTATTCGGCGGTTAAATGTCACCGGTGGTATCAAGCTTCCTTAGCTTCACCTCATTCATCTTCACTCATACAATTTCATATTTTCAAATCCATTTTTCAACTAACTTTTTTTAATTATAATTTCACAAAATCGATTGTTTTCAACCAAAAATGATGTGTAGAGGAAGAAATTCAACAACATGTCGAGAAGTTGGATCGGTTCCTGTTTACGTTAATGTCTACGATCTTACTTCCATGAACGGATGTACTTATTGGCTCGGTCTCGGTGTCTACCATTCGGGCATCCAAGGTTTGATCTAGTTACAATTATAAAACCGAACCATCAACTAAAATATATTGTTATTTTATGAAATTTTATCTTTATTTTACCATTTAATGGAACGTAACTACACAACTCGCTATAAAAAATTATGATTTGATAAAAAAAGAACTTGATTATATTGAATTTTGATGTTCATAGTTCATGGAGTCGAGTATGCATTTGGATCTCATGAACACGCAACATCCGGAATCTTTGAAGTGAAACCAAAACAATGCGAAGGATTTACGTTTAGGAAGCAAATTATGATCGGATGGACGAAAATGAATCTACGTGAGGTAAGACGGTTCATGCAACAACTCGCGGAAAACTACAAAGGAACATCGTATAACCTAATTACGAGAAATTGCAATCATTTTTGTAACGATGCTTGTCTTAGACTTACCGGAAATCCTATTCCGAGTTGGATTAATCGTCTAGCTAGAATCGGTAAGCCATCGAATAACTTCAGTTCTTCAATATAATCACGAGCATATTCTATAGAATAAGATATATTTTGCAAAATTGTCTAAGGTGGTAATTATATTTTTGTTATGTCTCAACCTACTAATTAAACTTGTGGAACAGTTAATATTTTTGTTGTCTGGTATTTTTGTCCATACTATCATTACAAATTTTTATTAGCACATTTCAAATTTTTACAGTTGCAATCATTACAAAATCCAAAATATATTTCAGTAGCCTGAATTTGGTTGACAGAATCTTTACTACATGAACTATTAAAGGTGTATCATGATACACTGAACTTGAAATAATAGTCAATTTAGTATACTGATTTACTAATTTGGTTTTGAATTATCAGTCATTTGCTTCTAATTTCAATATATTAAGATAAATTATTTTTTTAGTTTGTCAAAAATTATAAGGGTTTACATTAATGAGACATGATATTAAATTGACCATTTTGCAAGTTCATGATATTTTATGTTACATATTTAATCATTCAGGGTAGTTGGACACTCAATCAACTAATTCCTGACATTTGCCTCGATGTTTTTTAGGTTTATTATGCGATTGTATAATACCAACGGGTATAAGTTCATGTAAAGTTGGAATAAAAGACAACAAGGCGTATAATGAGGAATGTACGAGTACGAAACCGAGGAATCATTCAAGTAGGTTTAGTTCATCATCGAGTTCTCCATCGTCTTCCGAGAAATCAACATTCACCACAACTTCGATTGATCTAAGAAGAAGCTTTGGAACTAGAAGTTTTGCTCCACCAGACACTTTTTTATTTGATTAATCGATTCAAGTAGTAAGATACTTTACATGTTTTGCTGATTACATTCTTGTACTTTGTTACCACTCATAGCAAAGTACTAAAACCAATTTGACTACTCATTCTGATGCTTTAAATAATAACAAGAATGATGTTCTTTAATACCTACCCAAAGGCAACTTTTTAATTTGCTTCTAGGTTACCCACGAGTGTTTAAAGTTATTCCTTTGTTTGCTTTTGTGAATCTTAAGTTTAACATTTTATTTTGATTAGGACGGTATTCCCGTTATATAAACCGGCTCCTCGGATGATTGAACTTTGCTCATAATAAGTTAGAACAAATCACAGTTCAACTTATTACTGATGGTGCAGTTAGTACTGATCATGGTTACTACTGATAAATACTATGGTTACTACTGATGGGGCAGAAACACTTGTTACTAATAAGTTGATACTGATGAAGAGTATAACTAACTTACTACTGATCATGCATATATTGAAGATTACTACTGATCACTAGTAGTTACTACTGACGTTGGTTTTGGACTTACTACTGATTATCAGAGTTACTACTGATCATCACATTTACTACTGATGATGCATATTTACTACTGGTGATTGCAGTTACTACTGATACGTGTATTTGGAAGCAAATCAAGTCCGAGATCTTCGCAGAGTTAGTTATAGAATGTTATTCAATGTATATCTTTTATAATTCGATGTAAATCAAGTCCTAGAATAACTAGGGTAAATAGTTAGGCTTCAAGGACTGCTATAAGTAGTTCCTTACGAATTGTAAACGTACGTGTGTATTGTTAATCAATAATATACATTGAAGCTTTTTGTGAATCACTGTGTTCTTAACATTATTGTTCATTGTTCATTCAATATACAGTATTCTATTGTTCTTAAATACATTAATACAAGTGTTGATCCGCTGCAACTTCTTGTTATTAGTAGATCTGGGTTGGCAATAACTTGTTTTAGTTATTCGATCCTGACAATGGTCGTTTCCGAACCTTGTACTGGTCATCTAGTAAAATTTTACCCAGAGTAACCGCTAGTTAATAGTTATTTGTTATGAATATTAAAGAATGCAACTAATTGGTGCAGTAGGGTCCATATGAAGCTTGTAGAAAGTGGTCTCCCATCAAATACCATCAACATAGGATTTATTTTTGTAGAAAGATGATGCATGAAAACACACTTTTCCCCGATTTAAGATTCTAAAGCGTGTACAAAAAAATAATATTCCAATAATTCATAAATTTTCTATTTCTAAATGGTATATTTTAAAAAAGAATAATATTCATGTTTGTAATCAACTGACTCACAGAACTTTGCACATGATGTACATGACGTAACTGTTAATGTGATCACTTCTGAACATTTCTCTGACAATTTAGTGAATGTTCACCTAGGAAAAAAATCGAACTTATGTTCCTGGACTATTACTAAATGGTATATATGTAATTGATATATGTAAGCTGGTAATACTTGCGATTCTAATCTTATTTGTATTTTATTTATTAAAAAATATCATTTTTTCATCAATTTACTCATGAAGTACCTATGCAATGCAGCAATGCTTTTTTTTTTTCATTCACAAAATCCTCAAGTTTATATTCTCACTCTTCAATTTGGGAGTAAATGATATTTTTGCATAAAAATCTACGCAAGGACTCACTCACTAACTTTTTCTAAGGAATACAATTATTTATTAAGGACTTACCATTAACTATCTCATAAAAATTTATGCAAACTAGAAATGAGAAGTTTATTTAGAGACAGAGGGAGTACTAGGCATGTACACAGTCCAATAACCGAACGAAATCGCTCAGAAGCAGCCGATGACTTCTTAGTCCATACCGAACAAAATCCAGACTTTTTACAGTTTTGAACCAGACCGGCAACCTATTTTGCATGAAAATTAGACCAACAGTCAAATAGGTATAGCTCGATTCGGTCCATTGGCAATTCCAGCCAATTTTCGGTACAGCTTGCTCAGGCCTACATGTAAACACATATGGTTCCAAAAAGCAAACATATAATACACAGTTATTATCACATCCAATACAAAGATAAACATCTTAACACACACACACACGTGTGCCATCACAAGCAATACTTACAAAATTTCCGTACATAAATCATGTTTTAGAAAATCGAACACATTGTGTGATGAGGCTGCCTCTGTAAGATATACTGTAAAATGTGATACTGCAGATTGTAAATGGGATGAAAGAAGGTCTTCGGGTATCGGGGAATCAAATATTGTATTGAAACATTCCAACTTAATGTCGGTTGTTGAATTCTCGCCTGAATCAGCAACAAGCAGATCACTGATTTCTTCTGCCATTTTCCCGTACACCATTCTGTTGTTCATACACACAAACATTACTAGAATGCTAATAACTTCTTTTTTTCTTATTTTTTTGCTTAATATTAGCAACATTTGGCTTTATTTAGTTATTCCAGTTTGGGTCAACCTAATGATCTAATAAAGTAATTACGTGAAACAGGGTAAAAATTGTCACGTTATTCCAGTTTGGGTTATTTAGTTGTCATGTTAACACGTTACTGCCACGTCATTGATTTATCTGGGATCACAAAGTTACCTCTTAGGCTGTGTTCCCGAGTTTTAATTTAGAGAGAAAAGAAGAGATTTGGATAAATATATAAATTTTATCAAGAGAAAAAAAATACGGGTCATTATTTCTCTCATCATCTTCCTCCCAAAAGTGGAAAGATTTGGAGAGAAGAGAAATTAAAATTACTAAAAAAAATGCACTTAACAAAGTACCCTTGATTTCCTAATTAATTTAAATTGTAACTCAGGAGCACAAAGAAACATTATTTTTTTTCTTTTCTGTCCGACTCGGGAACACATAGAAGAAAAATTGTTTGGTATGGTTCGAAAAGGGCTATGGTGGCCTAAACACTTTTTTCCTAATTTAAATAAATAAATAGGGTGTCAAATACGCTTCGAAACTTATATTATTTCAATTGATATCTGATTCAGGAAGTAGCCACTCGTAATTAGAAGGGTCAAAATTTCTACCTCTAATCTCTATTAATTATATATACGCTGATGTCATCACAACAAAAACTAAATGATGTTTTAAGAGTGCCTACCTGGCATCAATAGGCAAACAGCTGTCCCAAATAGCCAAAGACCCTTTCAAGCGACTAAAGAATTTCTTATAAGCGTCATTTTTGTCCTCGAGAGAAACCTGCGAGAGAAGAAAAGTTGCGTGTAAATTAATAATTTAATATAAATACATAAAAAATAAATCATCACTCGTAAAAATTACAACTTGTGGAAGGATGATACGAGTTAGTGGCAATTTAGACCCATTTACTTATGAATGGGTCGATTCGTGTTATGTTTTATCTCTAATGGTGAAACGGGCACATCAAAAATATTAGGGGTTGCTTAGTTGTAGGATAATGTGTAATTTTCAAGAAATACCCCTCCAATTTTTGAGATTTGTCCATTGGGACTATAATAAAATTAAGGACTACCTTGAATAATTACCTATACACACACACACACATGATATATTTGAAAATTCCATACCAGTTCGGTCATTGAATCATCATCGTCTTCCTTCAAGAACTTTTAAGTGTATAAAAAGACAAATAAATTCCAGCTCCCATGTCCCAATTCTCGATTTCTGATTTATGTTCTTCCATAGAAGTTGCAAGCCTCCATATTTCTGATTGTTTCCCTGAAAGATCAACTTTGTTAGTGTCAGGGCCGGCCCTGAGTTTGTCGGGGCCCTAGGCGAACACCGAGTTTGGGCCCCTATAGTAATTCTAAAAAATAAATATCATTGCAAAAAGTATAAAAAATTTATCGAATAATTAGTCATCTAAATGCGACACGTCTAGCATTTCTAGACGCAAAAGTACAAATCAAATCTGAATAGTCAAGTTTCCTGTCGCTGACTTGTATTTTCTTATTGGACTCAATAAATTAGACCCTAAAAATAAAAATTTAGAAGTGGCTTAAAAATCAAGCTACAATTTGAACTACAATTCAATTAAAAAACTCAAAACATTAATAAGAAAAAGTAAAATTTTGAACCTAGTTGTTAGAGAAATTTGACAGTGAATATTTGAAAATTATCTTGGTATAATAAGTGTTGAGAAATGTTTTGCACAGCCCCACGATAGAGTGGATCAGTGGATAATAAGTGTTTAATAATTACAGGTTTAAAAATAAATTAAGGCATTGTAAATTTATGGGCCCCTATTATTATGTTGGTATAGGCCCAGGCCTACACAATCTTCTTTCAGGGCCGGTAGTGGTTAGTGTTACCACTAATCTTTCAATTTTCATTACACTTTACCCACATAACCTGGAAAAACGAACAGCATAATCTGTTTATCTAAAGGGTCAAACGGGTTGGCACGTTAAGAGTTGTATGGGCTGTAAACAGTAAACAAGTTGGCAGGTTGAGTTTGTTTATTAGAATTTTTAGTTTTTTTAATTCTAGTTATAAATGGATTAGAGCAGTGATCAGGATGTAAATGGGCTGTAAGCCGGATAAACAGGTTTGTGGATTGAATTTCTATTTAACCTTTTTGTTTTCTTTTAATTCTTGCTTTAAATGGGTTCCACAACGACACAACCCAAACAAAAAAATGTTCATTAAATAAATCAATGGGTCGACTCGTTTACGACCCGTTCGTAGAAAGTTGAAACGAATTATGACTGAGTTAGTAAATCACTGATAGACCCGGCCCGTTACCTGACAAGAACAGAATATGTGCAACCGAAGTTATGAAAGTTGAATGTGCTTTTTGCCAAAAACCACATCCAAGATAGTGTTCAAGGGCCTTGAAAGAATTCCCACAGTAAGCATGATACACTGCCTGCAGAGTTGAAATAAAAAAAAATTAAGTAAACGATAAACTATATGATAATATTTTAAAAAAATCAGTGTCAACCCAGCCCATACCAACTTTTAACCCTTTTGACATGCTATGTGACCCACGCGCCCGTTTTACCACCTCTAGCTAATAGCAACAGCCAAAAGAGGTCATCAATGTTTTTCATTAATGAATTTTTTTTTTAAAAAAAAATTAAAATAGGCCAAAATACATTTTAGTACCCTGAACTTGGCTGACTAGGTTTTCTACTACCCTGAACCATAAAAGTGCAGCATAGTACCCTGAACTTGACAAAATGGTCGATTTAGTACCCTGACTCACTAATTTGGTCTTGTTTTCTCACGTGATTTGCTTCTAATATCACTATATTGAGATGAGCGTATATTTTTTAGTCCGTCAAATTAATATCACGTAAGAAAACGCGATCAAATTAATGAGTCAGGGTACTAAATCGAACATTTTAATAGTTTAAGGTAGTTGAAAATCTAGTAAGCCAAGTTCAGGGTACTAAAATGTATTTTGGCCTTTAAAATAACAAAAATAACTTACTAAAGCCTCATGCAACCACTCTGATGGAACTCCCAAATCCTCAATAAATTGCATTTGATTCTCTTCTTCACTCCATATTTCACAATACTGAAACAAAATTTCCCTAATAACAATTGCTTGCAAATAAGGATAATCATCATGAGGTGGCATATGTAGCACAACATAAATAGCCCAATGACATTTTTCCAAACATAACAACTGTGAAACAAATCCCATATCAAGAACATGAAGATCATCAGACCTAAATGTTCCAACTGCTTCTAGAACAGCCCGTTGATGCCAAATCATATGGTGATCAAGTGGATCATTAGTTGAAGCAAATGAACTAAACATTGTTTTCAAGATGTTGAATTCTTTATCTTCATTACCATGAAGAAGCATAAGATAATACGCAAGATCAAAACGGGCCAGCCCGTTTCCATTTTCCACAAGTCCTTCATCTATGTAAACGGGTACCGGAAATGGGCCCCGCCCGTTTTCCAAAAGATGGTGATATGTTTGGAAAATGACAGTTAGATCAGAAGCAGGTGGGAGATTGTACCACATTAATAACCCTAAAAATCTTTTCCAATCAATGTTCATGTCACCTAATGCATGATCAATATTTCCAGCTAATAACTCGAGAACACGTATTCGATCCTGTTCGATGAAGCTGAGACCTAGACCGTTGGATTTCCAAAGATTAAGTTGACGGTCAAGATCGGTTCGGTCAACTGTTGACCCACCGGCTTGACTTAACAAACAAGCAAGGCGTACATCGCCTCTAGAAGATGATAATTCAACAGCTGAATCAAGCTGTCTTCCAGTTAATAACAGAAATAAATGCTGTAACTGCAAATCATTTGAATCGGTTAATGAACTTATTTCATCTTGTACACGATGACAAACACTTTCTTGTAACAATACACTGAATTCTGCTCTTCGGATTAAGGCGAGTGCTGCCACGTCAGCATTTAATGAACTTTCTTTTGAAGAAAAAAAGAACTTTTATTAATTCCCAAATAAAAACTTGGTGAATTAGCATTACCCGAGCTGAAGAAGATAATTCAGGTACTTCTAACTGTTTTTCAATAATAGATATATAACTTCTGCATACATCTGTCAGTTCTAATCGATTACAGACAAGTTTCCGACTTTTTAATTTATACAAATTGAAAACGATTTCTTTAAAATCTTGTCTAATTTCTTTATGAAAATTTAACGGTGAATCGAAACAAAACTTGATAAGTTCTTCGTGTATTTTGCTATTTTCATCTCTAACCACATTATCAGTTGCAACTTTTTCTAAATTTATTGTGGAAGATAATATTTTTTGATTTTGATTTTTATCATTAACAGTATTACCACAGTGAAGAAGAAGACCATTTGGACCCCAGGCTATACCAAACGACCTACCCATAAGCAATCCAGCATCAACTATATTCCGGGAATAGCTTTTTGTAACTGGCGTTTCCTTAATTTCCAGTTTATACCCCTGAACTTTTGTTATTGTCAAAGGAAGTCCTTTGTTTTGTTGGGTTAATAAAATCGACCCGTTTGGGCTCGAACCGAAATTACCAGGGTTGTATTCAAGTAAAGCTAGTGGAGTTTTTCGAATTATTAACGGGCTGGATTTTTGCACTTGCTTGCTTACGGGCTCTTTACCAAATGGTGATTTATAATGCAAAAATCTTTCATTTAATTCTTCATTATCATCTTCTTCTTCTTCTTCAGGTGGAAACATCATCATTCTCACTTCCTGCATTCTAACAGGATCAAGACCAAGATGTGAAGGAAGAGAATGTGAAAGCAGAATCGGGTCCACAAACGGGCCCGTTTCATCAATATCAGAACCATCACTATCATTCATTGTAACGGGTTCACGGGCCGATAAATCTGCATCATCCATCATAACATCTTCTTCATCATCACTCAAACCAAATCTACTAAAATGTTGAACTGAAAATTTCCATTCTTTTCGGGTCGGGTCATAAGAGATAAACTCTGCTCCTTGTTTTTCTGTACTTTTTATCAACTTTTCTATTGAGGAATTTATTTGCAAGACTAAAATTACTTCAGCGGGCTTGTTGAGCCCGTTACCAACTGCAGGTTTGTTGGTTTCATCTTCATAAATGACAATCTCGTCCCTATTGAACTTGATAATTTGGTTTAAATCCAACCATCTTACATCTGTTTCCCCAAAAAATCTAACTGTTCCATAACCGTATCTACCAACTGTAGAATTTTGAACCCTACTGCAATAACCGGGATCCATGAGTTCCCTCATGGTCAATTCGGTCAAACTAGGTTCCATGAAATAATCAGAAGCTTGCAAAGTAGGTAAGAAAGTTTTGACATTGTTATCTTCCATTATAACTTTTCTTTTCTTGAATTGAGATTGAGATTGAGCAACGAGTGATTGATGAAATGAGCCCATGGGATCTAAATCGATGCCCATTATTATTTAATGTTTGTGGAGCCCTAATTATTCGCCAGTGAGATTCTTCAAAAGCTTCTGAACATATGAATAAGAAAGAAAGTATAAGATTAGCAATGTGACTTTTGTTAGAAATCACATGTATTCAAGTAGCTAATTCTTGTACATCATTCACGTGTCATTTCATAACAATAACTCTTAGATTAATTTAGACACAAAATCAGAATCAGAATCAAAAAAATATTTGAACAGATTCATTACAGTGACGGCTGGATAGTGGCAGTCACGAAAAAATATGTTAAACAGGCTCACATTAACAAATTGAAGTACAACAAAAGAGTAATCATGACCAGCAATTCAGTAATTCTCATCCTAAATTGCAAGGATTAGTGGATCTGGACGATGAAAATTAAGTCACCAACTTAACCAATATGAACACGGTCAACAAGTCAACGCGGTTAAATCAGACTTAGCAATGGATAACCTATGGTTTAAAGATGCAGGATGACAAATTGACAACCATTAGTGTTAGGGTTTGGATATACATTCATGCTAGAGTTTGTTCCTAACTGCACTGATAATAAATAAACTTTATAGTATATGAATCAGTGAATCACTCCCTGCTTTCTAGTGGCTGTTTTCTCACAACGAAGCACAGAAACCCTAGATCACTGTGGAATTACATAATTTGCAAATGAAAAAAAATAAGTTCGATTTAACTATTGAGATTAGCTCTGTGTAGAATGTGAATCTCTGGCTACTTTCTGATCGCTAATTCCTCCAACAACAAGCCCTGAATTACTATAACGCAACATCAAATGCATGAATAAACAAACAAATTTAAGCTGAATTCAACAATTTGAAGAATCGTAATCTCATACTATCAATAAACATCCAAATCTACTTCGACATTCCAGCTGAACAAATCGAATGCAATACCTCACCACGCGCTTCGCGAAAACACAACGCGCGAGTTCAGGACAGCTACGGTCGGAGTAATCAGCTTCCGCCGTTAGCACGGTGGCTCGCAAGAAGAAAAATCACCGGAGACTGGTCGGAGGAGAGGAATGGAAACCCTAGGAGGTTTATACAATTATACGACAGAAACTGGATTCATCGGTGTGTGTTTGGGGGGAAAGAAATTGGTGATCGGAAAATTGAAGGAGCGGAGTGAGGGAAAACGAGAGGTGGGCCGTTCGGTTTAGTTTGACCCCAATGATTATGGCAAAGGCCCAATTTGATGTTGAATAATGTAATTATGTAAATTAAAAATATCATAAAATGACAATATATTAGGTTTAGTTTGACCCCAATGATTAGGGGTGGCAATTGGGTTGGGTTTGGGTTGGCGGGTTCGGGTTGGCAGGTTAGCGGGTTAGAATCACTCAACCCGAACCCGACCTGTTAGAATTTTGGGTCAGAAAATTCAACCCTAACCCAGACTCGTTTAAATCAAGTTAACCCAGACCCAACCTGTCTAACCCATATAACTTAACAAGTTAGTGGGTCAAGTGAGTTAGCGAGTCAAAACCAGGTTGGCGGAAATTGCAATCACATGAAATGATGATGTTGATATTCTTATTTATAGAGAAACTGTGCCAAAATTTAAACTATTAAATAAGTAATTCTTGCATTTCTCAAATTTACAACCATTTTAGTTATAGAAAATATGTCAAAATTTAATTGCGTGAGATTTGAAGGAGGAATTCAAGCTTGAAAGGTCAAAGGAAATATAAATATTGTATACATGATAACTACTT
Organism: Calendula officinalis; assembly: GCA_963853835.1. Lineage (NCBI taxonomy): Eukaryota > Viridiplantae > Streptophyta > Magnoliopsida > Asterales > Asteraceae > Calendula > Calendula officinalis. Next base: position 75,071,896 of record OY970827.1, on the reverse strand, counting down.
TAAGGGGGTGCCTTATATTATTTATGGTATTTAGTATTTACATATATTTTTAAAAAGTATTTAAAAATTTAACGGGTTGACGGGTCGACCTGATTTTATATAAGACAACCCGAACCCAACCTGATTTATAAACAGGTTGGATGGGTCGACCTGTTTTTGACCCGAACCCATTTATGGTCAACCCAAACCCGACCTTTTCTGTGTTGGGTTCGTGTTGGGTCGCGGGTCGTGTCAGCAATTGCCACCCCTACCAATGATTATGGCAAAGGCCCAATTTGATGTCGAATAATGTAATTATGTAAATTAAATACTTCCTCCGTATCACAATAAGTGATACACTTTCCATTTATGGTGTTTCACAATAAGTGATACACTTCAAAAGTTACCTTATTTGGCAAAAATATGGGACCCAACCTCCACTAACTATCCACTTTAATAAAGTGAAATTACCCTTATACCCTTACTTTTACTTTTAAAACTAATTAATATCACTTTATTCAAGAAAATGGGACCCATCATCCACTAACTATCTACTTTAATATATTTTAACCATACTTTAATATATTTTAACCCTACTTTAATATTTTACATTAAACTCCGTAATCTTCCAAATGTATCACTTACTGTGATACGGAGGAAGTATACAATAAAATGACAATATATTATAGGATGTTTGTTTTTGTAATTTAAAAATAATAGTTTATTTCGGTCATTACAAGTTTTTGAGTAATTTATCTAAGTAGTTATAGTGTATAGAAACATAAAAATATTATAACAACATATGCTCGTATACAAGTTTCTTTAATTACTAGATTGGAAAAATTATAATTATCAAGTATGTCGATTCAAACCTTGTAATTTTTAAAACAAACTTTAACAACTTTTACTTGCCAATATGAAAGACACGAGATAACAATATACTTAGAAGGTGATATGTTTTGGTAATTATAATGTCAAAAATGTCAAAATCGGGTGTGTAAGTATCAGGCTGGACCTTAACCAAAGTGTCTATAGCCTAATGGCATATAACATTTTTACTAACTAATAGAGTAAGTTGTAACTTCAAGTTTTGTTGTAGGTCGTGTGAACATTTTTCACATGATCACATAATTTGGGCCGCCTTATAAAGATAACAAAACGAGGCCATTTTCCCACGGGTAGATTAAAGGTTGTGAACTTGTGATGTTAGTTATGCGAAGCAATAGAAGAGGATCATTTTTATCGGTTTATTTTACATGTACTTTTATAGTTTTTAAAGGGGTTTTGATAATGATAGCATGAATTAGAAATTTGTACATCGATCTATAATCAACTCCTTAATTTTAGAAAAAACTCTCCTATAATATACTGTACAACTTTTTATGCACTTAAAGACAACACTTACGCTGTCATTATCAAAACCTTATTTGAATTTAAAAAGTTGTTAAATATTTAAATGTTTGTCTAATAAGTGGAAATAAATATAATAACTTTGAATGTATATTCAAATCAAATTAAAATAAGGGCCTTATAAGCAAACGATAACAAACGTTTAATAAACTAAAATTTTCTTAATTATAGTAAAATGATATTCGTGAGTCATTAATGCTTTTATGCTATACATATTTTACCTTTTCACTAATAAAAAATTAAGTTTTTGTATAAATTACATGCAGGTGGCATAAAACCAACTTACTTAAATTTACGTTTTCAAGATATATTGTCAAATGTCTTTTATGTAATAGAGATATATCTGATACCTAAACATTCTTCATACTTCCATTTAAAGGATTAAGTATTTGTTATTAGAGATATAGCCAATATATACTGGGTTTATACCTTTGTAAAATGTTGAAATATCTCGTATCCTGTCATCTTTGATAAATTTTTTTTTTTTGAACGGCAAGTTAGTTAGTGATCCTATCAATAAAAATAAAATAATAGATTACCAAACCATATGCTAAAATATAATTCAAAATGCCATGATTTAGAAAACAAAAGCAGATTAACACTACAGTGCTCCACTACCCATAATGATGAGTGTTTCCTATTTATACTTTCTATATGATCTCAAAAGAATTACCCTATTGACAGTTGACTAGAATAAGAGTGTATTTAAAATAATAAAACAAAGTACAGATTAATTATTTGTTGATGATCTAGTAAGTAAAAGTTTCTGAATGATTCTATATAAGTTACAAGTTCGATCCATTTATATGTAAGCATTCATCAGATGAATATGTAAAGCTTTGAAAACAATATGATAGTATACTACATACATCTCAAATATAAACTCAATCACTTAAAAAAAACTGGTTATAAACTTATAAATGGGAATACTTTAAAAAAAGTATGAATTAATTATTCAAACACTACTTTTTCGTATATTATACAAGACCACTCACAAGTTATTGACTTATTTCCTCCAATTCATACTAATGCTAGGTGTAGTAGATAAGATAAGATAAGTATATAACTCTGTTTTTACTATAATTTGAACTATAACAAAACATGATGAATATTCAGCATTTAGATATGTTTTTACTTACTGGAACTGTAACACTTAAAAGAATAATACTCCATTCGTCCCTTAATAAAGTTTTCATTTCTCTTAGTCACATGTTTTTAAAAGATAGTTAGTGGTGAGTCCTTGATAATAAATTTGATTAAAATAAAGGGTTTTTTGGAAAGATAAATTGTTTTAGGAAATAGTTAGTGGTGGGGTATATGATAATAATATTATTTTATTGAGTGAGTCCCTCCAATTTAAGAAATGAGAACTTTATTTTGGGATAAACATGTTAGGAGAAATGAGAACATTATTAAGGGACGGAGGAAGTATTTACTAAGGAAAAAAATACATAAAATAAAATTTTATATGCTCTTATCTATAGAAACTATTAATTTCATCAAAAAATTAAATCTATGTGTTCCACTATAATTGATATGGCGCTTATATGTCGCGGATTGCACCAACAAAAAGCTTCACCTTCACATTCATCCCATACAATTCCATATTTTTACACACATTACTCTCTCTATCTCTCTCTCTCTCACTCTCTCTCTCTCTCTCTCTCTCTCACACACACACACACATATTCATATCTCTTGAATACTTTGATTCAAACTTTGAACAAAAATCCACCTCAAGATGCTTTGTAGAGGAAATAGTTCAATAAAATGTAGAAAAAATGGAATAATTCATGTCTACCTAAATGTTTATGATCTTACTTCCATGAACGAATACGCGTATTGGCTCGGTCTCGGTGTCTATCATTCCGGTGTTCAAGGTTCGATAAGAATCATTTTCATAAGCTAAACTTTAAAACTAACAAATGGATATATATTTATCTATTTATGTCAATTACTTACCTGGAAGCAGTCTCTCTATCCTGGTTAAATGTATGACCGTATATATTCTATTTGATATATTCCATATTATTATTGATGTATTTGCTAGTTCATGGAGTGGAGTATGCATATGGATCTCATGAATATGCGACAACGGGTATATTTGAAGGTGAACCGAAGAAATGCGAAGGATTTACGTTTAGGAAGCAAGTTTTGATCGGATGGACCGAAATGAGTTTGAGGGAGGTTCGAAGGTTCATGGAAGAGCTTGCTAACGAATACAAAGGAATTTTGTATAACCTAATCACGAGAAATTGCAATCATTTTTGTAACGATGTTTGTGTTAAACTCACCGGGAGTTCTATACCGAGTTGGGTTAATCGTCTAGCTAGAATTGGTAAGTCGAAAATAATTTTAGATTTTATCGTTTATTTAAGTGGTTATGTGTTCATTGTGTTTTTAAAATGAGAAATGATATTTAATCATATCATTTGGTCCTACTCATAGTCCTACACTCCTACCCACTTGATAGGATGACATGTCTACTCCACTAATTATCTCTCCTAATATTATCCCTTGATCTTGACACATGTGTTCATCTAATTAGTAGGACTATGAGTAGGACTAAATGGTAGGACTAAATATCATTACTCTTTTAAAATATATACTTCCTCCGATTCAAAATAAGTGACACACTTTTTTTTTTTGGGTGATTCAAAATAAGTGACACACTTTGAAAAATTACCTTATCTGGCAAAAAAAATGTGACCCAAACCCACTAACTATCTACTTTAATAAAGTGAAATGACTAATTTACCCTTATTTTTTACTTTTAAACATCATTAACCTCACTTTATTCAAAAGGTGTGGGACTCATTCTGCACTAACCATCCAATTAATCTAATCTAATTATTATTATAATATTTTGCCTCAAAAATCATGAAACTCAAAGTGTGTCACTTATTTTGAATCAGAGGAAGTATAAACTTTTAATTTTGAATCCGCTAAGAATAACCGTTGTAAACTATTATTGAGGGACCTAGGTTCACCATAGATTAAAAAACCAATGTTTCAAGAAGGTCGAACCAAAAAAGTGTAAGGTAGCCGGTCAAAAATAACCAATTAAATTGATGATTATAGTTCGGTCGAACCGTAAAAGAATAGTTTTCTAAAAAATAGCTAAAAAAACTAGTCATGAATTCTTAGTCCGAAGTACTTTATTTCATTACTAGAATGCTAATAACTTCTTTTTTTCTTATTTTTTTGCTTAATATTAGCAACATTTGGCTTTATTTAGTTATTCCAGTTTGGGTCAACCTAATGATCTAATAAAGTAATTACGTGAAACAGGGTAAAAATTGTCACGTTATTCCAGTTTGGGTTATTTAGTTGTCATGTTAACACGTTACTGCCACGTCATTGATTTATCTGGGATCACAAAGTTACCTCTTAGGCTGTGTTCCCGAGTTTTAATTTAGAGAGAAAAGAAGATATTTGGATAAATATATAAATTTTATCAAGAGAAAAAAAATACGGGTCATTATTTCTCTCATCATCTTCCTCCCAAAAGTGGAAAGATTTGGAGAGAAGAGAAATTAAAATTACTAAAAAAAATGCACTTAACAAAGTACCCTTGATTTCCTAATTAATTTAAATTGTAACTCAGGAGCACAAAGAAACATTATTTTTTTTTCTTTTCTCTCTAACTCAGGAGCACAAAGAAACATTATTTTTTTTCTTTTCTGTCCGACTCGGGAACACATAGAAGAAAAATTGTTTGGTATGGTTCGAAAAGGGCTATGGTAGCCTAAACACTTTTTTCCTAATTTAAATAAATAAATAGGGTGTCAAATACGCTTCGAAACTTATATTATTTCAATTGATATCTGATTCAGGAAGTAGCCACTCGTAATTAGAAGGGTCAAAATTTCTACCTCTAATCTCTATTAATTATATATACGCTGATGTCATCACAACAAAAACTAAATGATGTTTTAAGAGTGCCTACCTGGCATCAATAGGCAAACAGCTGTCCCAAATAGCCAAAGACCCTTTCAAGCGACTAAAGAATTTCTTATAAGCGTCATTTTTGTCCTCGAGAGAAACCTGCGAGAGAAGAAAAGTTGCGTGTAAATTAATAATTTAATATAAATACATAAAAAATAAATCATCACTCGTAAAAATTACAACTTGTGGAAGGATGATACGAGTTAGTGGCAATTTAGACCCATTTACTTATGAATGGGTCGATTCGTGTTATGTTTTATCTCTAATGGTGAAACGGGCACATCAAAAATATTAGGGGTTGCTTAGTTGTAGGATAATGTGTAATTTTCAAGAAATACCCCTCCAATTTTTGAGATTTGTCCATTGGGACTATAATAAAATTAAGGACTACCTTGAATAATTACCTATACACACACACACATGATATATTTGAAAATTTCATACCAGTTCGGTCATTGAATCATCATCGTCTTCCTTCAAGAACTTTTAAGTGTATAAAAAGACAAATAAATTCCAGCTCCCATGTCCCAATTCTCGATTTCTGATTTATGTTCTTCCATAGAAGTTGCAAGCCTCCATATTTCTGATTGTTTCCCTGAAAGATCAACTTTGTTAGTGTCAGGGCCGGCCCTGAGTTTGTCGGGGCCCTAGGCGAACACCGAGTTTGGGCCCCTATAGTAATTCTAAAAAATAAATATCATTGCAAAAAGTATAAAAAATTTATCGAATAATTAGTCATCTAAATGCGACACGTCTAGCATTTCTAGACGCAAAAGTACAAATCAAATCTGAATAGTCAAGTTTCCTGTCGCTGACTTGTATTTTCTTATTGGACTCAATAAATTAGACCCTAAAAATAAAAATTTAGAAGTGGCTTAAAAATCAAGCTACAATTTGAACTACAATTCAATTAAAAAACTCAAAACATTAATAAGAAAAAGTAAAATTTTGAACCTAGTTGTTAGAGAAATACGACAGTGAATATTTGAAAATTATCTTGGTATAATAAGTGTTGAGAAATGTTTTGCACAGCCCCACGATAGAGTGGATCAGTGGATAATAAGTGTTTAATAATTACAGGTTTAAAAATAAATTAAGGCATTGTAAATTTATGGGCCCCTATTATTATGTTGGTATAGGCCCAGGCCTACACAATCTTCTTTCAGGGCCGGTAGTGGTTAGTGTTACCACTAATCTTTCAATTTTCATTACACTTTACCCACATAACCTGGAAAAACGAACAGCATAATCTGTTTATCTAAAGGGTCAAACGGGTTGGCACGTTAAGAGTTGTATGGGCTGTAAACAGTAAACAAGTTGGCAGGTTGAGTTTGTTTATTAGAATTTTTAGTTTTTTTAATTCTAGTTATAAATGGATTAGAGCAGTGATCAGGATGTAAATGGGCTGTAAGCCGGATAAACAGGTTTGTGGATTGAATTTCTATTTAACCTTTTTGTTTTCTTTTAATTCTTGCTTTAAATGGGTTCCACAACGACACAACCCAAACAAAAAAATGTTCATTAAATAAATCAATGGGTCGACTTGTTTACGACCCGTTCGTAGAAAGTTGAAACGAATTATGACTGAGTTAGTAAATCACTGATAGACCCGGCCCGTTACCTGACAAGAACAGAATATGTGCAACCGAAGTTATGAAAGTTGAATGTGCTTTTTGCCAAAAACCACATCCAAGATAGTGTTCAAGGGCCTTGAAAGAATTCCCACAGTAAGCATGATACACTGCCTGCAGAGTTGAAATAAAAAAAAATTAAGTAAACGATAAACTATATGATAATATTTTAAAAAAATCAGTGTCAACCCAGCCCATACCAACTTTTAACCCTTTTGACATGCTATGTGACCCACGCGCCCGTTTTACCACCTCTAGCTAATAGCAACAGCCAAAAGAGGTCATCAATGTTTTTCATTAATGAATTTTTTTTAAAAAAAAAAATTAAAATAGGCCAAAATACATTTTAGTACCCTGAACTTGGCTGACTAGGTTTTCTACTACCCTGAACCATAAAAGTGCAGCATAGTACCCTGAACTTGACAAAATGGTCGATTTAGTACCCTGACTCACTAATTTGGTCTTGTTTTCTCACGTGATTTGCTTCTAATATCACTATATTGAGATGAGCGTATATTTTTTAGTCCGTCAAATTAATATCACGTAAGAAAACGCGACCAAATTAATGAGTCAGGGTACTAAATCGAACATTTTAATAGTTTAAGGTAGTTGAAAATCTAGTAAGCCAAGTTCAGGGTACTAAAATGTATTTTGGCCTTTAAAATAACAAAAATAACTTACTAAAGCCTCATGCAACCACTCTGATGGAACTCCCAAATCCTCAATAAATTGCATTTGATTCTCTTCTTCACTCCATATTTCACAATACTGAAACAAAATTTCCCTAATAACAATTGCTTGCAAATAAGGATAATCATCATGAGGTGGCATATGTAGCACAACATAAATAGCCCAATGACATTTTTCCAAACATAACAACTGTGAAACAAATCCCATATCAAGAACATGAAGATCATCAGACCTAAATGTTCCAACTGCTTCTAGAACAGCCCGTTGATGCCAAATCATATGGTGATCAAGTGGATCATTAGTTGAAGCAAATGAACTAAACATTGTTTTCAAGATGTTGAATTCTTTATCTTCATTACCATGAAGAAGCATAAGATAATACGCAAGATCAAAACGGGCCAGCCCGTTTCCATTTTCCACAAGTCCTTCATCTATGTAAACGGGTACCGGAAATGGGCCCCGCCCGTTTTCCAAAAGATGGTGATATGTTTGGAAAATGACAGTTAGATCAGAAGCAGGTGGGAGATTGTACCACATTAATAACCCTAAAAATCTTTTCCAATCAATGTTCATGTCACCTAATGCATGATCAATATTTCCAGCTAATAACTCGAGAACACGTATTCGATCCTGTTCGATGAAGCTGAGACCTAGACCGTTGGATTTCCAAAGATTAAGTTGACGGTCAAGATCGGTTCGGTCAACTGTTGACCCACCGGCTTGACTTAACAAACAAGCAAGGCGTACATCGCCTCTAGAAGATGATAATTCAACAGCTGAATCAAGCTGTCTTCCAGTTAATAACAGAAATAAATGCTGTAACTGCAAATCATTTGAATCGGTTAATGAACTTATTTCATCTTGTACACGATGACAAACACTTTCTTGTAACAATACACTGAATTCTGCTCTTCGGATTAAGGCGAGTGCTGCCACGTCAGCATTTAATGAACTTTCTTTTGAAGAAAAAAAGAACTTTTATTAATTCCCAAATAAAAACTTGGTGAATTAGCATTACCCGAGCTGAAGAAGATAATTCAGGTACTTCTAACTGTTTTTCAATAATAGATATATAACTTCTGCATACATCTGTCAGTTCTAATCGATTACAGACAAGTTTCCGACTTTTTAATTTATACAAATTGAAAACGATTTCTTTAAAATCTTGTCTAATTTCTTTATGAAAATTTAACGGTGAATCGAAACAAAACTTGATAAGTTCTTCGTGTATTTTGCTATTTTCATCTCTAACCACATTATCAGTTGCAACTTTTTCTAAATTTATTGTGGAAGATAATATTTTTTGATTTTGATTTTTATCATTAACAGTATTACCACAGTGAAGAAGAAGACCATTTGGACCCCAGGCTATACCAAACGACCTACCCATAAGCAATCCAGCATCAACTATATTCCGGGAATAGCTTTTTGTAACTGGCGTTTCCTTAATTTCCAGTTTATACCCCTGAACTTTTGTTATTGTCAAAGGAAGTCCTTTGTTTTGTTGGGTTAATAAAATCGACCCGTTTGGGCTCGAACCGAAATTACCAGGGTTGTATTCAAGTAAAGCTAGTGGAGTTTTTCGAATTATTAACGGGCTGGATTTTTGCACTTGCTTGCTTACGGGCTCTTTACCAAATGGTGATTTATAATGCAAAAATCTTTCATTTAATTCTTCATTATCATCTTCTTCTTCTTCTTCAGGTGGAAACATCATCATTCTCACTTCCTGCATTCTAACAGGATCAAGACCAAGATGTGAAGGAAGAGAATGTGAAAGCAGAATCGGGTCCACAAACGGGCCCGTTTCATCAATATCAGAACCATCACTATCATTCATTGTAACGGGTTCACGGGCCGATAAATCTGCATCATCCATCATAACATCTTCTTCATCATCACTCAAACCAAATCTACTAAAATGTTGAACTGAAAATTTCCATTCTTTTCGGGTCGGGTCATAAGAGATAAACTCTGCTCCTTGTTTTTCTGTACTTTTTATCAACTTTTCTATTGAGGAATTTATTTGCAAGACTAAAATTACTTCAGCGGGCTTGTTGAGCCCGTTACCAACTGCAGGTTTGTTGGTTTCATCTTCATAAATGACAATCTCGTCCCTATTGAACTTGATAATTTGGTTTAAATCCAACCATCTTACATCTGTTTCCCCAAAAAATCTAACTGTTCCATAACCGTATCTACCAACTGTAGAATTTTGAACCCTACTGCAATAACCGGGATCCATGAGTTCCCTCATGGTCAATTCGGTCAAACTAGGTTCCATGAAATAATCAGAAGCTTGCAAAGTAGGTAAGAAAGTTTTGACATTGTTATCTTCCATTATAACTTTTCTTTTCTTGAATTGAGATTGAGATTGAGCAACGAGTGATTGATGAAATGAGCCCATGGGATCTAAATCGATGCCCATTATTATTTAATGTTTGTGGAGCCCTAATTATTCGCCAGTGAGATTCTTCAAAAGCTTCTGAACATATGAATAAGAAAGAAAGTATAAGATTAGCAATGTGACTTTTGTTAGAAATCACATGTATTCAAGTAGCTAATTCTTGTACATCATTCACGTGTCATTTCATAACAATAACTCTTAGATTAATTTAGACACAAAATCAGAATCAGAATCAAAAAAATATTTGAACAGATTCATTACAGTGACGGCTGGATAGTGGCAGTCACGAAAAAATATGTTAAACAGGCTCACATTAACAAATTGAAGTACAACAAAAGAGTAATCATGACCAGCAATTCAGTAATTCTCATCCTAAATTGCAAGGATTAGTGGATCTGGACGATGAAAATTAAGTCACCAACTTAACCAATATGAACACGGTCAACAAGTCAACGCGGTTAAATCAGACTTAGCAATGGATAACCTATGGTTTAAAGATGCAGGATGACAAATTGACAACCATTAGTGTTAGGGTTTGGATATACATTCATGCTAGAGTTTGTTCCTAACTGCACTGATAATAAATAAACTTTATAGTATATGAATCAGTGAATCACTCCCTGCTTTCTAGTGGCTGTTTTCTCACAACGAAGCACAGAAACCCTAGATCACTGTGGAATTACATAATTTGCAAATGAAAAAAAATAAGTTCGATTTAACTATTGAGATTAGCTCTGTGTAGAATGTGAATCTCTGGCTACTTTCTGATCGCTAATTCCTCCAACAACAAGCCCTGAATTACTATAACGCAACATCAAATGCATGAATAAACAAACAAATTTAAGCTGAATTCAACAATTTGAAGAATCGTAATCTCATACTATCAATAAACATCCAAATCTACTTCGACATTCCAGCTGAACAAATCGAATGCAATACCTCACCACGCGCTTCGCGAAAACACAACGCGCGAGTTCAGGACAGCTACGGTCGGAGTAATCAGCTTCCGCCGTTAGCACGGTGGCTCGCAAGAAGAAAAATCACCGGAGACTGGTCGGAGGAGAGGAATGGAAACCCTAGGAGGTTTATACAATTATACGACAGAAACTGGATTCATCGGTGTGTGTTTGGGGGGAAAGAAATTGGTGATCGGAAAATTGAAGGAGCGGAGTGAGGGAAAACGAGAGGTGGGCCGTTCGGTTTAGTTTGACCCCAATGATTATGGCAAAGGCCCAATTTGATGTTGAATAATGTAATTATGTAAATTAAAAATATCATAAAATGACAATATATTAGGTTTAGTTTGACCCCAATGATTAGGGGTGGCAATTGGGTTGGGTTTGGGTTGGCGGGTTCGGGTTGGCAGGTTAGCGGGTTAGAATCACTCAACCCGAACCCGACCTGTTAGAATTTTGGGTCAGAAAATTCAACCCTAACCCAGACTCGTTTAAATCAAGTTAACCCAGACCCAACCTGTCTAACCCATATAACTTAACAAGTTAGTGGGTCAAGTGAGTTAGCGAGTCAAAACCAGGTTGGCGGAAATTGCAATCACATGAAATGATGATGTTGATATTCTTATTTATAGAGAAACTGTGCCAAAATTTAAACTATTAAATAAGTAATTCTTGCATTTCTCAAATTTACAACCATTTTAGTTATAGAAAATATGTCAAAATTTAATTGCGTGAGATTTGAAGGAGGAATTCAAGCTTGAAAGGTCAAAGGAAATATAAATATTGTATACATGATAACTACTTTAAGGGGGTGCCTTATATTATTTATGGTATTTAGTATTTACATATATTTTTAAAAAGTATTTAAAAATTTAACGGGTTGACGGGTCGACCTGATTTTATATAAGACAACCCGAACCCAACCTGATTTATAAACAGGTTGGATGGGTCGACCTGTTTTTGACCCGAACCCATTTATGGTCAACCCAAACCCGACCTTTTCTGTGTTGGGTTCGTGTTGGGTCGCGGGTCGTGTCAGCAATTGCCACCCCTACCAATGATTATGGCAAAGGCCCAATTTGATGTCGAATAATGTAATTATGTAAATTAAATACTTCCTCCGTATCACAATAAGTGATACACTTTCCATTTATGGTGTTTCACAATAAGTGATACACTTCAAAAGTTACCTTATTTGGCAAAAATATGGGACCCAACCTCCACTAACTATCCACTTTAATAAAGTGAAATTACCCTTATACCCTTACTTTTACTTTTAAAACTAATTAATATCACTTTATTCAAGAAAATGGGACCCATCATCCACTAACTATCTACTTTAATATATTTTAACCATACTTTAATATATTTTAACCCTACTTTAATATTTTACATTAAACTCCGTAATCTTCCAAATGTATCACTTACTGTGATACGGAGGAAGTATACAATAAAATGACAATATATTATAGGATGTTTGTTTTTGTAATTTAAAAATAATAGTTTATTTCGGTCATTACAAGTTTTTGAGTAATTTATCTAAGTAGTTATAGTGTATAGAAACATAAAAATATTATAACAACATATGCTCGTATACAAGTTTCTTTAATTACTAGATTGGAAAAATTATAATTATCAAGTATGTCGATTCAAACCTTGTAATTTTTAAAACAAACTTTAACAACTTTTACTTGCCAATATGAAAGACACGAGATAACAATATACTTAGAAGGTGATATGTTTTGGTAATTATAATGTCAAAAATGTCAAAATCGGGTGTGTAAGTATCAGGCTGGACCTTAACCAAAGTGTCTATAGCCTAATGGCATATAACATTTTTACTAACTAATAGAGTAAGTTGTAACTTCAAGTTTTGTTGTAGGTCGTGTGAACATTTTTCACATGATCACATAATTTGGGCCGCCTTATAAAGATAACAAAACGAGGCCATTTTCCCACGGGTAGATTAAAGGTTGTGAACTTGTGATGTTAGTTATGCGAAGCAATAGAAGAGGATCATTTTTATCGGTTTATTTTACATGTACTTTTATAGTTTTTAAAGGGGTTTTGATAATGATAGCATGAATTAGAAATTTGTACATCAATCTATAATCAACTCCTTAATTTTAGAAAAAACTCTCCTATAATATACTGTACAACTTTTTATGCACTTAAAGACAACACTTACGCTGTCATTATCAAAACCTTATTTGAATTTAAAAAGTTGTTAAATATTTAAATGTTTGTCTAATAAGTGGAAATAAATATAATAACTTTGAATGTATATTCAAATCAAATTAAAATAAGGGCCTTATAAGCAAACGATAACAAACGTTTAATAAACTAAAATTTTCTTAATTATAGTAAAATGATATTCGTGAGTCATTAATGCTTTTATGCTATACATATTTTACCTTTTCACTAATAAAAAATTAAGTTTTTGTATAAATTACATGCAGGTGGCATAAAACCAACTTACTTAAATTTACGTTTTCAAGATATATTGTCAAATGTCTTTTATGTAATAGAGATATATCTGATACCTAAACATTCTTCATACTTCCATTTAAAGGATTAAGTATTTGTTATTAGAGATATAGCCAATATATACTGGGTTTATACCTTTGTAAAATGTTGAAATATCTCGTATCCTGTCATCTTTGATAAATTTTTTTTTTTTGAACGGCAAGTTAGTTAGTGATCCTATCAATAAAAATAAAATAATAGATTACCAAACCATATGCTAAAATATAATTCAAAATGCCATGATTTAGAAAACAAAAGCAGATTAACACTACAGTGCTCCACTACCCATAATGATGAGTGTTTCCTATTTATACTTTCTATATGATCTCAAAAGAATTACCCTATTGACAGTTGACTAGAATAAGAGTGTATTTAAAATAATAAAACAAAGTACAGATTAATTATTTGTTGATGATCTAGTAAGTAAAAGTTTCTGAATGATTCTATATAAGTTACAAGTTCGATCCATTTATATGTAAGCATTCATCAGATGAATATGTAAAGCTTTGAAAACAATATGATAGTATACTACATACATCTCAAATATAAACTCAATCACTTAAAAAAAACTGGTTATAAACTTATAAATGGGAATACTTTAAAAAAAGTATGAATTAATTATTCAAACACTACTTTTTCGTATATTATACAAGACCACTCACAAGTTATTGACTTATTTCCTCCAATTCATACTAATGCTAGGTGTAGTAGATAAGATAAGATAAGTATATAACTCTGTTTTTACTATAATTTGAACTATAACAAAACATGATGAATATTCAGCATTTAGATATGTTTTTACTTACTGGAACTGTAACACTTAAAAGAATAATACTCCATTCGTCCCTTAATAAAGTTTTCATTTCTCTTAGTCACATGTTTTTAAAAGATAGTTAGTGGTGAGTCCTTGATAATAAATTTGATTAAAATAAAGGGTTTTTTGGAAAGATAAATTGTTTTAGGAAATAGTTAGTGGTGGGGTATATGATAATAATATTATTTTATTGAGTGAGTCCCTCCAATTTAAGAAATGAGAACTTTATTTTGGGATAAACATGTTAGGAGAAATGAGAACATTATTAAGGGACGGAGGAAGTATTTACTAAGGAAAAAAATACATAAAATAAAATTTTATATGCTCTTATCTATAGAAACTATTAATTTCATCAAAAAATTAAATCTATGTGTTCCACTATAATTGATATGGCGCTTATATGTCGCGGATTGCACCAACAAAAAGCTTCACCTTCACATTCATCCCATACAATTCCATATTTTTACACACATTACTCTCTCTATCTCTCTCTCTCTCACTCTCTCTCTCTCTCTCTCTCTCTCACACACACACACATATTCATATCTCTTGAATACTTTGATTCAAACTTTGAACAAAAATCCACCTCAAGATGCTTTGTAGAGGAAATAGTTCAATAAAATGTAGAAAAAATGGAATAATTCATGTCTACCTAAATGTTTATGATCTTACTTCCATGAACGAATACGCGTATTGGCTCGGTCTCGGTGTCTATCATTCCGGTGTTCAAGGTTCGATAAGAATCATTTTCATAAGCTAAACTTTAAAACTAACAAATGGATATATATTTATCTATTTATGTCAATTACTTACCTGGAAGCAGTCTCTCTATCCTGGTTAAATGTATGACCGTATATATTCTATTTGATATATTCCATATTATTATTGATGTATTTGCTAGTTCATGGAGTGGAGTATGCATATGGATCTCATGAATATGCGACAACGGGTATATTTGAAGGTGAACCGAAGAAATGCGAAGGATTTACGTTTAGGAAGCAAGTTTTGATCGGATGGACCGAAATGAGTTTGAGGGAGGTTCGAAGGTTCATGGAAGAGCTTGCTAACGAATACAAAGGAATTTTGTATAACCTAATCACGAGAAATTGCAATCATTTTTGTAACGATGTTTGTGTTAAACTCACCGGGAGTTCTATACCGAGTTGGGTTAATCGTCTAGCTAGAATTGGTAAGTCGAAAATAATTTTAGATTTTATCGTTTATTTAAGTGGTTATGTGTTCATTGTGTTTTTAAAATGAGAAATGATATTTAATCATATCATTTGGTCCTACTCATAGTCCTACACTCCTACCCACTTGATAGGATGACATGTCTACTCCACTAATTATCTCTCCTAATATTATCCCTTGATCTTGACACATGTGTTCATCTAATTAGTAGGACTATGAGTAGGACTAAATGGTAGGACTAAATATCATTACTCTTTTAAAATATATACTTCCTCCGATTCAAAATAAGTGACACACTTTTTTTTTTTTGGTGATTCAAAATAAGTGACACACTTTGAAAAATTACCTTATCTGGCAAAAAAAATGTGACCCAAACCCACTAACTATCTACTTTAATAAAGTGAAATGACTAATTTACCCTTATTTTTTACTTTTAAACATCATTAACCTCACTTTATTCAAAAGGTGTGGGACTCATTCTGCACTAACCATCCAATTAATCTAATCTAATTATTATTATAATATTTTGCCTCAAAAATCATGAAACTCAAAGTGTGTCACTTATTTTGAATCAGAGGAAGTATAAACTTTTAATTTTGAATCCGCTAAGAATAACCGTTGTAAACTATTATTGAGGGACCTAGGTTCACCATAGATTAAAAAACCAATGTTTCAAGAAGGTCGAACCAAAAAAGTGTAAGGTAGCCGGTCAAAAATAACCAATTAAATTGATGATTATAGTTCGGTCGAACCGTAAAAGAATAGTTTTCTAAAAAATAGCTAAAAAAACTAGTCATGAATTCTTAGTCCGAAGTACTTTATTTCATTTAAAAGTGGTTAGGCATGACTTTAATAAACCCAATTTTTTTTGGTAATTTGGGTTCCGATTCTCATAGACTAAGGCTGGTGGGTATGGGCATCACATGTGGTGGTGCCCTTTTCCGCCATATCAGCGCCACCTCAGCAACCACGCTACCACAACACCACATCATCTCTAGGAAATACCCACCACACCACACCACACCATTTTATTCCATTAAATTTTAAATAAAATAAAAAGGAAAATACCCCTCAACCAATCAGAAGCCACCATTGTCCAAAAAAGCAACCCCACGCCCGTGCTCCCCCGTCGTCCGTGCCCCTCTCCACCCACGCCGACCCCCCACGCCGTTGTGGGGGGCGGTGTTCCCCTTCGAGGCCACGCCGTGGCTGCAGAGTCACACCCCCACGCCCTTTGTGCCGTTGGACCATACCGTCTAGCCTAAGCCCAGGACGACTACCGGCTTTATGGGTAGTCTAAGGTCGGTGCGGCTGAACCTCCACAACCATAAGGAGATCTTTTTTTTGTTCATAAAAAATGAATCTGAGACCTCCTTTTAAATTCTTTTAACAACTTTTTTGTCTTTAAATTCTGTAACAACATTCTTTTAACAACTTTTTTGTCTTTAAATTCTTTAACAACTTTTTTGTTGTGATGTTTAGGTTTATTATGCAATTGTATAGTTCCTGCAAGTATAAACTCGACTAAAGTTGGAATCAAAGATAACAAAGTGTGTAATGAACCCGAAATTAAGACGAAATTGAGAAGCCGTTCGAGTAGGTTCACTTCATCTTCGAGTTCTCCATCGTCTTCTGAAAAGTCCACATTCACATCACATTCATTCGGGCCAACCCGAAGTCGTGGAAGAATGAACATACCTCCATCTTCTCCTTTGATACTTTAAAGTGGGAGATTACATTTCGTTAATCTTTTTTTCTATCTTTTCTTTTCTTTTGGGCATTTTATTAATGGAGTCGAATCTTCAAAGCACTTGAGAAGTTTGGTTGTCAATAATTCAAAATTTATAGTCTATATGAGTATGTACAACTAATTGATTCTCAAGATAATTATGGTTAAGAGTAATCATTAGCGAAAACACAATAAATCAAAATAACCATGATGGTATAATGGTTGTATTTGGTTTTCAAAATGGTGAAACTTCAAGGATGTCACAAGTTCAATTTTTAGTATAAAAAAAAACCACTTGTAGCCACAGAGATTCACTCGCGCTGACTATGAGCTACCTGCAAAGCAGAAGATCGACCTATATTAATCGACTCGCAACATAATAAGTCAGAACAGAACATAGATTACCATAAAAACGATTAATGGTCGACATGTGTCTACGAACAGAAAAAAAATTGTATATGCTTTTTTTTAAAGATTTTTTATAATGTGTATAATATGGAACCTAGTGATGAATATTTATAACCATAAAGTCAGGCGTTAAAAGATACTCTCATTGTTTAAATTGATAGTTCAGTTTTTTCCAAATCAGTGTTATATTAGCTGGCATTTCAATTGACAGACACATATCATTAATATCCCTTTTCTTCGGTTTTTAGGCACCATCATTATAAACTATACACATACAAAATATCAAATACCATTATTAAATTACCAAATACCCTATTAAATCAATACCAAACAATATTTTTTCGACCCAAACCATATTAATATTTTTAAATGATCAATGAGTTAACTCAACAACTGCTACCAAAACAATACTTGTTTCAGTCAAAATCTTTTTTGACTTGTTACATAATTGGCTCAATTTGTAACCTATATTTTCAAGGTCATTACTTGATCTTGCAGACATTTGCTGTGTGTGAGTCCGTTTAACAATTTGCATATTTCATTTTTTTTAAATTTTTTTTAAGGATATTCTCATTTATAACGAGCATTTAGGGGTGGCCGAGTTTATGCTGGATATGTATGCGACTTAATCATTGTTGATTCTGAAAATTCTCATGTTCATCTTGTAAATGTTTACTCAGGGGGTGATCAAACTCGTGATCTCTATAAATTTATTTTTGAGTTTTTACCACTAGGTTATAATCATATGATTTTTCATAAATTTTTTGAATCATGGGATCTAGGACACAGACACAACGTGAAAGTAAATCCAACATTTATTGGATCCATCCAATAAAAATGGGAATGAATCAGAAGCAAAAACCTGTTTGAAACTACAAAAACCAAAAGTTATTCCTTTACTCAGGCTGGGGCCAAGACATAATAATAATAATAATAATTAATAATGTTACTTAAAAGGACAAAAAGCACCCATTTTTATAGGTTTAACTTTTTCTTGCTGTTTGGTTTTGTTAGCCCAAAGAAAACCTGTAACAAGGGCCTACTATCTAATCTCCCCTTGAATACCAACCGGCATAAGATTCCATTCTGTATGGGTGGTAATTTATGTCGGGTTTGTATTGATGGGTTGATATGAGGTATGTTTAGCTAGCTAATAAGGTTGGCGGGTTTGGGTCGACATATTGTCGGGTTAGTAACATCTACCCCAAACACAACCAACGTAACTTATTTATTTAAATGGGTTATGGGTAGGCGGGTTGGGGTTGTAAATGATCGATTACAAAAGATGTGCTTATATGATTTGGTGCCATCCTTGAATCGGGTCGCTGCCAAATTTGTAATATCCAGAATCGACTAGGAACTTCATTTATTCGTCCACTATCGCCAAATCAATGTGGACTTATACTTTCAAGTGGTGGGGGCATTGATACCCCAATTTCAAACTAGGCTTGTGCAAACTAGACCGACAACTGTCTGGAACCGTCGAATCGAACCGAGTTATACCTGTCCGGTTCTCGGTTCTAATTTTTATACAAAATTGGTTCTCGTATCACCTCGGTTCGGTTCAAAACCTAAAAGAACCGAAAATGGTCGAAGTAACTTTTTTGATTCCCGCTCCGGTTCGGTTCAAAACCTAAAAAACCCGAAAAAGGTCGAAGTAACATTTCTGATCCCGGTTCGGTTCGGTTCTGGGTGGTATCGGTTCGGTCCTTGGTCCGGCTGAAACCATTTTCTTGGTTTGGTTTGGTTTGGTTCTGAGCTGTTAGGTTCTTAGATCATATAAATGTCTATTCCAAATTGAAAAATTCTATGAACGATTTAGATGTTGTTTGGTAAAATCTGAATAATTAATATCTGAATAATTAATATCTGAATGATTCATACTTCCCCTTACATCTGTCCGATTAAGAGGCAAAACATGTTCAATTTTTTATTAAGATGTTGATTAAGAGGTCTTACCAAACGTTCAATCCGTCCAAATAAGAGGTTCTCTTAACTTGATCATTAAGAAGTTTACCAAGCAGCAACATCAAACATTGCTGTCTCATCGCATCTCAAAGGGAATGGGCTTAAATGTTACAATGGTGGTGTTGAAACAGTTATGCGCACTATATGGGCCTTTTGGAATGAATTCATTTTCAGTGATAAAAAGCCTTCAAGAACCGCTCGGATGATTTTGTCTTTATTTTCATGGATCTCAAATAGGGCTCAATGGGTTAAATGTAATTGGACTCAATGGCTTTGTATCCTGAAAAAAATATTTGTTAATGGGTGTTTCCTTGTTTCCTTAATTCCTTCATAACTTCTTTGTTAGGATCTTCTCTCTTGTAAATGTTCATTCTTTCTTTTAATGAACTCAATTTTCCATTAAAAAAAATATGTATAATGATAGCTTAGTTGTAAGAATCATTGAATAATTTATTGGAGATTACAAATTATAGATAATCCAACCTTGCAAAAACCTCCAGAACCAATCTTAACATTTAGATTTAGATTGTAACACACCAATTTTTCAAAACAAATTAAACTTTTTAAATAAGAAAATCCATCATCCAAAAATCCATAAATATTCAAAACAAGGTTTAACCAAAACATTTGGAAGGATTAATAAGTATCAAAAACCGGTGTTACAATAATACCAAAACTAAAGTCTAGGGAATTAAATAAGTACACCGAGCTAATCACTTCCAATGCTAACTACGGGCCGCCTAATCCTTAGCTCCCGAACCTGAGTACATAGTCAAAAGAAATGTAGTACGTGAGACAAAATTGTCTCGTGAGAAACATGGGTTTTAGACCCGGTTAGAAGTAATTGCAATAAAATAATAATTAAATAATTTTCACATTGCACATAGTCAATCATACTCTAAGGCTTTCCATAAGCCCAACACATACGTAACGGGCCTCCCCGAAACAAACTCCCCCGATATGGGTTATCTAGGTAAACTCCCCCGTTTCCGGGTTATCTATTTGCTCCCCCGATTTCCGGGTTATCTCAAACTCCCCCGCTTTCCGGGTTATCTATTTCTCGACATACTACTCTTGCGCAGGGTGGTACCGCCCCAAGTAGTAGCCACTAACTCCCCCAACTTGTGTGGGTTATCTATGATCCAATTGATTAGCTACCACATAACAAATCATCAACTTGGGTCAAAACCCCATATCACAACTCATGTCTACTAGTGGTAACTAAACACATAATGAACAATTCTAGTTAATTCAACTCAAGTCAATTCAAGTTAAGTCAACTCAAGTCTAGTCAATTCAAGTCTATTCAATTCAATTCAATTCAATTCAATTCAATTCAATTCAATTCAATTCAATTCAAACTATGTAACATGGTTTACTATATACTCAGAAAAGATCACATGTACTCACCTTAGCAATGCTACCCAAAGTTGTGTTAGCAAACACAAATCCTTACTCCTTGAGTGAAGGAGAAATCACCAAATCCTTAAGCCTTTAATACCTAATCACCATATGCATAAATAATCTAATTATCAACCATAACTAGTCATGAACAATCCATAACTACACTCATGACCACCAAGTTCATCCAACTTGGTGGAATCTCAAACCCTAGTTCAAGATTCTCATCAATAATTCCCAAATCCAACTTGTACACATTGAATACAAGTCAACAATGAGTGTTTTACACTCATGAAAGTTCATCTTCCCCAAAGATGATATGGTGGGTTCCCAAAACCACCATTGTTACCCATACTAAGCTCAAAATGAAGGTAACTAAGTGAAATAAGCAAGAATTCTTACCCCTGATGCTTGAATCTTTCAAGAGGATGAAGATTTGAGCTCCAAGGCTCCAAAAACCGTCCAAATGCTCTCAAAAACGGCTGCACTCTCTCTAGGGTTCGTAGGTGTTATGAGCCCTAGCTTCTACACAACTTTATATACTCCAGACAGTCCTCGCGTCCCGCTCGCGTTTGCCTCGCGCCGCGAAGTGACGCGGGATGTCTTCTTGGTCGCCGCTGGAAATCATACTTCGCGCCCCGCTCGCGCCTCGTTCGCGCCGCGAACTCGACGCGACCCCCGACTCGAGCTCGGCGCGAGTCTCTCGCGTCCGGGCTCTAAACCTTCTGTTCAACTTCACGCCCCGCTCGCGCCTTCCTCGCGCCGCGAGGGCTGTTCCAGCCAGATTCTTGGCCTTTAAACTTGTTTCCATCCAAGTTTTGACCCATACTTGGTTATACCAAGTCCCAAACATTCAAACGCCCGATAAAACATAAACCGAAATGTAAACTAACATAATTAACGAAATTCACATAAATCCCGAATAAATACACGAAATGAAAAATGTAAAAATTACGGTCGTTACATAGATGATCCATGGTTGAAATTAAACAGCATATTCAATTTACATCAATTGTATATCCGGCTTACCTAAATTGCATATTTAATAAGATAAAATATTAGTTATGTACGTATTGAACTTTACTCTTGGATAAATTAAAAAATAAATAAATACATACATGCATATAAATCTCATATATGTTGTTTACATCTATATATCATGATTATTGATCATTTATTACTAAAATATAACTTCACCACTTTCAAACCCAACATCAACACGGTAAAGGTTGTGTGAGACTAATTAATAAACCATATTTTAAAATGCTAAATTCTTAGATTAAAAACTTTATGTTAATTTTTCAAATTATAGTGACACTTCTATAACATTAGGGGCAAAAGTGTAAATTTTAGAACTTGATTTCCAAATCAACGGATTAATTTACAAATGTACGTACACCATGAAAACCTCCAACTTCCTTCCTAGTTTCACTCCCATTCTTCCTTCCTTCCCCTTCCTCCATTGTTAAAGTAGCTCGCTCAAGCACTCATTCAATGCACTTCACATTCTCATTCTCATCCCAATCTCTCATGCAATCACACACACTGATCACAAACACAGTTGCTCACGACAATCAACAACAATGGCGGGAAGTGGAAGCATCAGCTGGGAAGATCTCAAGAAGGAGAACATCGATCTTGTATGATTTCTCTCATTTCCTACGATTAATTTATGCAATTTCACGATCCGATTGCAAATTTCACGTTACGAATTTTGAATCAATTCGATTTATTGAGATTTGTGGCTTTGTGTAACGAGGATCGATTCATGATTCGATTTCGCATAGTTTTGTTAAATGTGAATCGATTCATGATTCAGTTACATATTTATACTACGATTTTGAATCAACGATTTCAGATCATTGTAATTTTATACGATCGTTTCATGATTCCGTCACAGTATTACACTACGATTTTGAATCAACGATTTCAGATCATTGCAATTTTTTAGTATAATCAGTTTAGGTTTTTGCATGAAGATCGATTCTTGATTCCGTTCGATTTATTGAAAAAAATTGTTAGCTAGGGTTTCGCATAAGGATCGACTTATGATTTTGTGATCTTAAAATTTGTGCAGGAGACTGTGCCAGTTGATGAGGTGTTTTCAACATTGAAATGTACGAAAGCTGGATTGAGTAGTGATGAAGGAAACAAGAGGCTGAACATATTTGGCCCAAACAAGCTTGAAGAGAAACATGTAATTTTTCAATAACTTTAAAATTTATTATATGTTTCCAAATTTTAAATATTAAATTATAGTTACTAATGAAATAATATTATTGATGATATTGTAACAGGAAAGCAAGCTTCTCAAGTTCTTAGGGTTCATGTGGAATCCTTTATCATGGGTCATGGAAGCTGCTGCAATTATGGCTATTGTATTGGCCAATGGAGGGGTATATCTCTTTTTTTGAATAAAAAATATATAAATTTGCATTTTGCTGAAAAATATTTGATATAATATAATGTTTCTATGTATATATACTAATTAAAACCTTGATTAATTTCAGGGAAAGCCACCAGATTGGCAAGATTTCGTTGGAATCACAACACTCCTAATTATCAATTCCACCATTAGTTTCATAGAAGAAAACAACGCAGGAAATGCTGCTCAAGCTTTAATGGCAGGTCTTGCACCAAAAACAAAAGTCATAAGAGATGGAAAATGGGATGAACAAGATGCAGCAATTCTGGTACCCGGTGACGTCATCAGTGTCAAATTAGGAGATATTATTCCTGCTGATGCTCGTCTTCTAGAAGGTGATCCTTTAAAGATTGACCAATCGGCGTTGACCGGTGAATCATTGCCGGTTACCAAGTATCCCGGTAACAGTGTTTACTCCGGCTCCACGTGTAAACAAGGAGAAATTGAAGCGGTTGTTATTGCTACCGGGGTCCACACGTTTTTTGGGAAAGCAGCTCATTTGGTTGATAGCACCAACCAAGTTGGTCATTTCCAAAAGGTATTTGATTATTGATAATTTTTTAGTAGTAAAATTTATATATTTAATTAACAATTACACAATTATTTAAAAAGTAAAACAATATATTTTGAATTTTGTAAATAAAAACTTTGACAGTGTACTTTTATAAATCAACAAAAATGTTTTTCATTCTTAAAATACAATAAATTAGTTTTATAAAAATTAATTTATGGTAGTCTTTAATTTGTCTGTAGTCTGAAATAACAAATCTCCACCATCTAATGATCAAGATTAATCACTTAATTTATACATAAATGAGTATTTTGGTCATTTGACACTCACATAATATTTTTAACATTTTTTATTAAAGTTTTAATTTTTTTTTTATAAATACAGTAAATTAGTTTTATAAAACACAATTACATTTACATTACAGGTAAAAAATACTTTTAACTCTGTATAAAAATGTTAAATACTACGATATTTTTTTCTTTCAAAAACTACATATATATTACAAGAAAAGACAATTTCCGGTTCTAAGGCAGAAATGAATCGGGCTTTTTTGGGGTCGGACTAGCCCAAAAGAGCCCGATTATATATGTCTAACTAATCATATGGATATCATTGACCAGGTGTTGACTGCCATTGGTAACTTCTGCATTTGTTCAATTGCAATTGGGGTGGTGATCGAAATAGTGGTGATGTACCCAATTCAAAAACGAACTTACAGAAACGGAATTGATAATTTACTGGTCCTTCTCATTGGTGGAATCCCAATTGCCATGCCAACTGTTTTGTCGGTTACAATGGCAATCGGGTCCCACAAGCTGTCAGAACAAGGTGCCATTACAAAAAGAATGACTGCTATTGAAGAAATGGCGGGAATGGATGTTTTGTGCAGTGATAAAACTGGAACTCTTACTTTGAACAAACTTACAGTTGATAAAACTCTCATTGAGGTTGGTTTTTATAGTTGAAACACAAAATTAAGATTATTTATTTATTTTTTAAAATATATTTTTATTAAGTAAAATATTTTTTGTTTTTTAGGTATTTATTAAAGATACTGATAAGGAGCAAGTGATCCTATTGGGAGCAAGAGCTTCAAGAGTGGAGAATCAAGATGCAATTGATGCTTGCATTGTAAATATGCTTTCAGACCCTAAGGAGGTAATAATAATATTAATAATTATAAGAGTAATAATAATAATAATTCAATAAAATAACAATAATAATAATAATAATATTTTTTGTTTTCTTAGGCACGAGCAGGGATCACTGAGGTACACTTTCTGCCATTTAACCCAGTGGAAAAACGAACAGCAATAACATATATTGATCAAAGCGGAAACTGGCATAGAGTGAGCAAAGGTGCACCTGAGCAGGTACATATTATTAAAATAATTATATACTTTTTTAATTTAAAACAATTTAATGCATTAATATATTTATTATTATTATAATAATAATTTAAAATCTCTCAGATTGTCGAGATATGCAACTTAAAGCACGAGGAGAAGAATAAAGTATTTTCCATCATTGATAAATTCGCTGAACGTGGTCTTCGTTCTCTAGCCGTTTCCCAACAAGTAAGTTCACAACTTTCTATATTATTTAAAAAAGTGTCACTAAAAGTTTGAAAAATATCACTAAAAGTGAAAAAACCAGTTACAAAAGTGTCCAAGTGTTTTACACTTTTTCCTACCCATTATGTGGGAATAGATTTTCTACCTTTTTCCTGACACATTTTTTAAAAAACTAATACCACTAAAGTTCACATATAGTGACACTTTCCATTTTGTCACTAATACTTGTTTCACTAACTGACACTTTCATTGTATATAGACTGTACCTGAGAAAACAAAGGAAAGCCCAGGAAGCCCGTGGGTATTTGTCGGGTTATTACCACTATTTGACCCGCCAAGACACGACAGTGCTGAAACCATCCGACGGGCCCTACAACTTGGAGTCAATGTCAAAATGATCACTGGTGATCAGTTAGCTATCGGGAAAGAAACGGGCCGAAGACTCGGTATGGGTACAAACATGTACCCGTCTTCCTCACTTTTGGGCCAAAACAAAGATTCATCCATTGCAGATATCCCCATTGAGGAACTCATCGAGAAGGCCGACGGGTTTGCAGGAGTTTTCCCCGGTAAGTTGGCCCGGTCAAACGGGTCAAATTGACCCGCTTATAGTTAATTTCTACCTATAATAGAAACTCTTTAAATTAATAATGTCGGGATCGGAGAAATTTATTAATTTAAAGAGTTTTTAAGTAATTATACTGTCTATGACTCTTAGAATTACGTTGCAACGAACTTTAGGTCTCAACGTAAATTGAATCATATTTTGAATACAGTGTAATATATTTTTTTCAGTTTCTATGAATTATTAATTTATGATTTTCTTTGTACCGAAATTATTTTATCGAGTATTCAATTTTTTACGCTGGCTCAAGTTGGGACTAGATAAATTTATTATTTTAGAGAATTTATTAATTTACCTTTATCTTGTACATAATGCAGAGCATAAATACGAGATTGTGAAGAAATTACAAGAGAGAAACCATATCTGTGGAATGACTGGAGACGGTGTGAACGATGCACCCGCTTTGAAACGGGCCGATATCGGCATAGCCGTAGCCGATGCAACCGATGCAGCCCGTGGTGCATCCGACATCGTGTTGACCGAGCCCGGGCTCAGTGTGATCGTGAGTGCGGTTCTGACCAGTCGGGCCATCTTTCAGAGGATGAAAAACTACACGATTTATGCGGTCTCGATCACGATCCGTATTGTTGTCGGGTTCATGCTGATTGCGTTGATTTGGCAATTTGATTTCTCCCCTTTTATGGTTTTGATTATCGCGATTCTTAACGATGGCACGATTATGACGATTTCTAAGGATAAGGTTAAGCCGTCGCCATTGCCCGATTCTTGGAAGTTGAAGGAAATCTTTGCTACTGGAGTTGTTCTTGGGACTTATATGGCGGTTATGACGGTTGTTTTCTTCTGGTTGATTAAGGAATCTGACTTCTTCACGGTGAGAAATATTCCTGTTTTACCCGTTGGGTCAAAATTTGACCCGTTTGGGTACCAAAATCGACTATTTAACGATATTTATTATAAATTATTATTTTTTTCAGGAGAGATTTGGTGTACATTCGATCAGAGAAAATGAATTCGAGCTTATGTCTGCTCTTTATCTTCAAGTAAGCATCATCAGTCAAGCCCTTATCTTTGTCACAAGATCAAGAAGCTGGTCTTTTGTTGAACGACCCGGTCTCCTACTCCTCACCGCCTTCTTCATCGCCCAATTGGTAAGTTCATTCTTAATTTGCAAACGGGCCGGGCCGGGTCAATCTGACCCAAAAAATATATTTTTTAATTTTTATTTATTTATGAAGATTGCCACATGTATCGCGGTCTATGCTGACTGGGATTTCGCAAGAGTCAGAGGAATCGGTTGGGGCTGGGCCGGTGTAATTTGGCTTTACAGCATTATCATTTACTTCCCGTTGGATATCTTCAAATTCATCATCCGGTTCACCTTAAGCGGGAAAGCATGGGACAGTATGCTCCAAAACAGGGTAAAGCCCGTTTCCATTTAATAATATTTTTATTATATTAAATTCATTAAATTTATTAAATTAATTAAAATGTTTTTTTTTTTGGAAATGTAGACCGCTTTCACCTCCAAAAAGGACTTCGGGCGGGGCGAGAGGGAAGCCCAATGGGTCTCGGATCAACGCACAATGCACGGGCTTTCACAACCAAATGCAAACGACATTTTGAAAGACAAGAATGATTATAGGGAATTGTCGGAACTTGCCGAACAAGCAAAGAGGCGTGCTGAGGTGGCAAGGTAAGTGTTCGTTTCTTTAACGGGTCAACCCGACCCGACCCAGATACTAATTTTTCATATCTATGTTATAGGTTGAGGGAGCTTCACACCCTAAAAGGACACGTTGAATCGGTTGTAAAGCTCAAGGGTTTGGATATTGAGACCATTCAACAGCACTACACGGTTTAAGTCTGTCTATCAATTGAGAAGACAATTTTTTGGAGAGATTAAGAATAAAAGGTTTAGGAAAACATGATTTTGAGGATGTTTGAAGATCATCATCATAACCGAGATGCGGGAATAAGCAAGCCGGTTGTCAAGATCGGGCTATACCCGATTCGCAAATTAGGCAAAAGGAAAAAAAATGTATTGTTGTTTACTTGATTATTATCATATTCTTTATTCAATTTTGACATTGTATTTGAATTATTCGGTTATTTAATCTTGATTTTATTTAATGAGTCCCACTCGTATCCATACAAACTTACAATCGTACAATTAGCTATAAAATAAAGCACAAGATTTGAATGATTGTATTATTTTTATCAATTTCATATTCATGCGACCAACAACCATATGTAGAGTTGCAAGATATTAGAAATCACTCTATTCTTTGTGTCTTTTAACTTATTTTGGCTTACTATAATATTTATTTTATTCTATGAAAGTATTTTAATTAATTTTTAAAACATAATTCAAAGCGATCAGTTTTTTAGCATCGTTAAAGTGATCATTTTATTATTTATTTTTTTTTTTCTTAAAATATTATAAAAAATAGCGTTGACTTGTATTGAATAATACCTTATTTACTATCATCAACTGTACAGACACAACCATCTTTATGCAACGCAGATTCCAACGAGTCACGCCTCATTCTGGCCAATACAACTATACAAGTATGCAACAATATTAATCCAAATTTTTTTAATATTCATTTAAAAATTATATACTCGGAAAAGAAAACTTAAAGTCAACCCAGTGGGTCTTTATTGTATTTAGATTTAGTCTATCAAGGTTTTCTTTAACGTTTGTTAAGTAGGTGTTTGAGTTTCTTCTTGGTTTGGTAAGGTTACGAGTTTGGATTTGCTTTAAGGTTTTTTTTTTCTTTCTCGTTGTTTGTTTATTCTAGCTTCTTGCTAGTTTTTAATATTATAGCCGTTCAAAAAAAAAAAACAAAACCGGTGGGTCTTTAAGCAATATTAGCTTCTTTAAGTGATGAAAAAAATAAAAAATGTAAGTGTGTATGGCAACGCCGATAAAATAACCATTAGAAAAACTACTAGTTATAGCAACAGATTAAATTCGGTAGTAATTCAGGTTGTAATTTTCAAAAGTCATAACACAATATTCAAAGTAGATTTGTTTTTTGTTTTTTTTTTTTTTTCAAATGAACTTTTATTGTAAATTTTAGCTTGCTAGACTACTAAACAAAAAACTGACCAACATTTTATCTGAATTTGGTTTAATCCAAGCTAGGCATACTTTTGTATCTTAATGAGCGTAAATAACTTACGTTAAAATATATTTTTTTAATTAAAAAATTTTGAATAATTTTTTTACCATTTAATAACTCCACTTGTGAATATATAAAAGCTGATTTCAAAAAGAAGTTTTATTTTCGTATAGAAATATATATACTTCTTAATATCCCTTATGTAAGTTATTTACGTTTTGTCGTTTAGTGCTTGTAAACTTGGGTTGTACGGAGTATTTGTTTTTTCTAGCTTCTTGCTAGCCTTAGGTGATGTTTGTTTGCAGTTTAATGAAACCATTCAGCGCTCAGTGATTCAGCATTCAGTGTGTTTGTTTAGCGCCTCTGAATGAAGATTATGCTGAATGGGACAGCAAAAAAGTGCTGAATCATTCTATCTTAGAGGACATGCTGAATCATTAAGCAGTCAGAATACTTATCAAAAAGTTTCTCACATTCAAAACAAGTTTTATACATAACCTCTTAATCATTCAGACCGTTGAATCATTCAGCGCTTAATCATTTTGTTGCTATTAAACAACCCCTTAGAGCATCTCCAATGGTAGCTTTTTCTAAAACTTATTACTATTACAATAAGTTTTTGAAAGACTTTTTACCATTGAAATACCTAGTTTTTTGAAAAGCTTATTGCAAAGACTTAGGTGGTGTTTGTTTTTTGACAGAAAGTCTTTCTGAGGTCTTATGTCTGCAGGCGGGAAGACATTTTAGAAAAAGACTGTTTGTTTTTTAGAAGTCAGAAGATGGGAAAAAGTCTTTATGAGGTCTGCTTGGAGAAGACTTGGATCATAGTCTTTTAAGCTTGGAAGACATATTACCTACACCTAAAAAAAGTTATCTACCACCACCACGTACCAACACCGCCACCCACCACCACCAACCACCACCTACCGCCACCACCAATTACCACATCCACCTAATGCCACTGCCACCCACCACCATCTACCGCCACAACCACCCACCGCCACCACCACCCACCACCATGTACCGCCACCCACCACCCACCACCATCTACCGCCACCACCACCACCACATACCACCACCACCCACCACCATCTACCGCCACCACCACTACACACCGCCACAACCACCCACCGCCAACGCCACCCACCACCATCTACCGCCACCACCCACCACCATGTACTGCCACCACCACCCACCACCACCACCACCACCCATTGCCACCACAACCCGCCACCACCCACACAAATACTGCCACTTAATTTTTTTATCAACCTGCAGACATTAAAAAACAAACAGTCTTCTTCTTATAGACTGCAGACGTTTGGTCCAAAACTTCTCTACAGATGTGGTCCGCAGACTGCAGACCTTCTACCTCTTAAAAAACAAACAGCACCTTATTCTCTGCTAACCTTTTAACCATCTTTCAATATTTGTCTTTTTTAATCCCCTATGTTTAATAACATTTCATTTTAAACCTTAGATATGTTATATATAAATTATTTATTGTATTTTTATTAGTTAATAAATAAATTATATAATATTTAATGCCAATTATTATAATATTTTTGTATAAGACATTTTAAAAAATATTATATTTAGTAAGATCTCTAAAAAATTGTCAACTTATATGTAGGGGGTATTTATAAATATTTAAGATAGATAAAGGTAAATTAGAAATATTGTAAAAGAAAAAGCTTTTGTAAAGGTTAACCATTGGAGATGCTATTTATGAAAAGATTTTTAATTAGTGGAATGTTAATGTGGCAAAAATAATAAGTATTTGTGAGATTAACCATTGGGGATGCTCTTAATTTAGTTTTTATAGGTTCTGAGAGACCGTAAACACTGAGATCAAGCTAATCCATTGATAATCAAGAGAGAAATAGAAGAATTTGTGAGTGTGTGTAGATGGTGTGAGTGTGTGAAACGAGAGAGAACAGATACTTTCAGAATTGTATTTCAATAAAGAGTGGGAAAGCTTACATTGTAAGTCAAAGTTACATGTATTTATACCATCTACCACTTAACAAGGAACTTGTTAACTAACGGACTTAAAGGTCAAAACCATTACAATATTAGTCCTAATATTACATTTTTGGTCCTAACAATCTCCCCCTTTTTGATCTTTAAAACGTCATCCCAGTCTTCAAACTCCAAATTCTTCTAATAGTCTGTTTTTGGCGAGAAAATGTTTTTCTGAACTTCAAGAATAACATTTCAAAAATCTGGAAGTTTAACATACTCAAAGTTTATATGTTTTTCGCTGATACTTTTTGAGTGAAGAAATCCTATAACTGATCTACTGAAGATTTGTAAATTTTGGGAAAGGGAATATCAGTTAAGTAAGGATTTGACTGGGTTTTCAGATACTGGAGAGGTTGTTTTTGGAAGTTTGTGGTAGAGGATGAGGATATAATGTTTTTGAATGATTTGTCAGTTAAAGTTTTGAATTTGTGTGTTTGAGTTGGTAAGAATGATCTGAAAGTTACAAGTTTTGGATATGTGTGTATGTATGTTTTGTATGTATGGAAAAATGATATGTACATTTAGGATTTTGGATGAATGTGGATAATTTGTGTTTGATATGAACAACAGAATAGAACAGTTAATCTTTTGAATGGATATGGTTGTTATGGAATTTTGGAAAGAAAGATTTAAACGGTTAAATTTTGAAATGGATAAGGATGTGAATTTGTGGTTTGGATAGAATGATTTGTCAGTTTAAGATTTGAAATAGAAATGTTGAGGATTTGTGAGAAATTTCTGAAGATAAGTCGGTTTCTTTTTCTTCACAAATTATTTCATGTACATCGACAAAAATGTAGACCCATAGATAGATAGAGTTGTTTTGTAGCGGAAGTCTTTTGTTAAAGTTGTGGCTTTGTCGATTTATGATCATTGATAATTGTTGTTAGGGATAAATTGTTGTTAAAGTTTACGCTCCCCCTCGAACAAACAATTATGTCTTAATGAATCTTCTTCGGTTTCTCGTTTACTCCCCCTTAATCGGTGCATATGTCTTTTTGACGTGGAGTAAACTGGACTAATATATCTTCGTAAATCTTGTAAGCATTTTCTTCATAAACTGAACTTCTTAGTAAATTTTCTCCCCCTCATGATGATTAAGATTTATCGGAATCATCATGAAAAATGTGAAGTTCGTCGAGGTGAAATGAAGAAAATCTTCGAAGCCCATGGATAAAAATGTGATGAAGAATGATTTATGCATCTTTTGAATGAAGCAAGATACATCACTTTGTATAATCGAAAACCGAACCGAAGATGATGATATAGATATCCGATCAAATCATTTGGCATTTACTCTCAATGATCGAACTAAGTCGGGAAAACCGGGATCACATAGATTACCCGTTGACACAACAGTTACACAAACTGTGTGACCTACATTCAGTGTTGGAATAGATGTTAGCACTGGTAGGATTTCCATTCAATCATCGTGGAATACCAAGAACGTTGGTATCACTATGAATGTTCCGGCTTTATCACAAAGATAAGCTTGGTATTATGCCTTGTGTCCTAAAAGTGTATTTCGGTTCTAGACTCAATTAGTGGACAAACGAAGACGAGGACTGGAGAGACTTGTCCTCTGATTCAATATCAACAATCTCCAAGTGAGATGTCGATAGCATATGAGATAATCTCCGTGGAAATGAAACAAGTAC
The DNA here is from genome assembly GCA_963853835.1 of Calendula officinalis. NCBI lineage: Eukaryota > Viridiplantae > Streptophyta > Magnoliopsida > Asterales > Asteraceae > Calendula > Calendula officinalis. Next base: position 75,038,934 of record OY970827.1, on the reverse strand, counting down.
TTTTTAAGAAATACTTGAGTGGCTGGGGGGGTTGTGCATTGCATCACTGGGTTCCATGATGTCTTTTTCAATATCAGAGAGCAACACATGCAATCTGATAGAGACGTGGCTACCCGGCTTTTTATCAGTTTGGTAAGGGTTTTTCGTTTTCTTTAACCCTGTCACACCCTCCTCACTCAAGCTTACGTATTCAATTTTCGACTACTCCCTCATTTCATTTTACCATGTATAGCTGAATTGCACCCCATACTACATTCCCCCTCTCAAATTTTATCTCAGCGCACCCCAATCAAGATCCCGTGATACTTGATTCTGCTCACCTAGACCTATGTACCCTTACATATTGTCCTATATTGTAGGTGGCTCCTGGGGAAAATCATGCCGGTTATAACAGATCATAGGAGTAATTTGAGAGTGAACTATAACGCTCATGTGCAAATTATCAGCATTTATGATGTTACTTTGTAAGAATAACATGGATTTTTCATCGGAAAATGTGTTTCCGGCATAAGTTGTTGCCTTTATGAGTTAAAATTTTAGGCACAGCAACTTGAACAATTTAGGAAATACCGGACTCACATAGAGTATCCGTTAACACACGGTATGAATCGATAGTCGTTTGCACAACCATTGATTCAAATGTGTGACCTGCAGTTAGAGTTGGCGCGATTTTAGCTCTAGCAGGATTTCCACTCAATCCTCGTGAAACACCAGATTGTGATGCCACTATGAGTGTTCCGATGAATACACGGAGATTCATTTTCAATAGTGTATGTGTCCTATATTGGAAATATTTGTCGGTGAGAACTAGACACATTGTGCATTCAATTGAAGACGTAACCCGGGGCAGAAGGTTAAAATTTCAATACCAACATACTCCAAATGAGTAGTCGATAGATTATGTGCTACGTCCCCTGATGAATTGAAACAAATTCCTGTTGAGAGGAATCTGAGTGGTTGGTGGTGGAGTGCAAATGCTTGACTGGGCCAGTTAAGTCTGGTGATACATTCAACACATGAATGAACACAATTTTGTGAGGTTGCCCGGTTTATTTTCGGTTTGGAAGCACTCAAAGGTGTGTTTTCTTGATATTATCATGTTTTCACATCACCTTGCACTCACCTAAATCTATACCCTAGACATATACCCTCACATTTACCAATTTTGGCTAAAAAGTATTTCCCTGGGAAGGTTAGGCCGGTTCTGGCAAACCATAGGAAGGTATTGTCGTTTGATAAAAAAAATATTTCGATTAAAAAAAAATCAAACAGGTATAAAAGAATTGATATTAGAAAGTTTCTCCCCCTGGAAATACTAATTCTCCCCCTGGAATTAATATTTCTCCCCCTCGACAAAATAAAAGTAATGAAAAATATACAGTTTAAGAGAGGTGGGAAAGAGTTTTTACAGTTATGTGAAAATCTGGTTAAGAGCGGGTTTCATACAAATGTATTTGAAAGCCATTATGTTTAAAAACGAGTTATATACTGAAGTGTATATAAGTCATTAAATTGAAGAGCGAGTTATACACCGTTTTGTGTATAAGTCATTTGTGGAGAAAGATTAAAACAGTTTAAGCTTTTAAATTTAGCATACCAAGTTTAGACACAAGAAAGTTAAAACGTTTTTCGTCTAATGCCTTGGTAAACAAATCAGCTAATTGATAATCTGTAGAAACAAAGTACAATTCCACATTACCATGTTCAACATGATCTTTTATAAAATGATATCGAAGATCGATATGTTTAGTTTTTGAATGTTGAACAGGATTGCATGAAATTGCAATTGCACTTCGAGAATCACAATATAAAGGAATACGACTGTATAAAAAGCCGTAATCTTTCAATTGTGATTGCATCCAAATTACCTGGGATAAGCAGCTTGCAGCAGCAACATATTCTGCCTCTGCAGTTGAAAGAGACACACAATTTTGTTTCCGTGAAGACCAGCTCACCAATTTATCTCCCAGAAATTGAACACTCCCAGACGTACTCTTTCGATCCAACATGCATCCAGCATGGTCAGCATCAGAAAAGGCAGTTAAATCAAAGGAAGTTTCTTTAGGATACCAGAGACCAAGATCTCTAGTGCCCTTTAGATACCGAAATATTCGTTTAACCGCTTGAAGATGAGATTCTTTAGGCGCTGCCTGATACCGAGCACAGATGCATGTAGAGAACATAATGTCTGGTCGACTCGAAGTCAGATATAGTAAAGATCCGATCATCCCCCGATAGTGGGTAACATCAACAAGTTTGCCATCCGGATCAGCATGTAATTTCGAACCAGGCGACATCGGCGTCGATATTGGTTTACAATCATCCATAAGATATTTCTTCAATAAATCAGTGATATATTTGGATTGATTGATGAAAATTCCGGTTGGTAATTGACGAACTTGAAGACCCAGAAAGAAATTCATCTCACCCATCATGCTCATCTCAAATCTTTTGACCATAAGAGCAGAGAACTTCTTGCAATATTTGGGATTTGTAGAACCAAAAATTATATCGTCGACATAAATTTGAATAAGAACAATGTCTTCCCCTTGACGTTTGATGAAGAGAGTTGTGTCGACTTTTCCTTTAGAAAAACCAGACTCAACTAAGAATTTTGATAATACATCATACCACGCCCGGGGAGCTTGTTTTAAACCGTACAAAGCCTTGTCGAGAATATAAACATGATTAGGCAAGTGTGGATCTACAAAGCCATCGGGTTGATGAACGTACACTTCTTCTTTGAGAATGCCATTTAAAAATGCAGTTTTTACATCCATCTTATAGATAGTAAAATTCTTATGTGCTGCATATGCTAAAAATATTCGAATGGCTTCTATACGGGCTACAGGAGCAAAAGTTTCTTCAAAATCAATGCCTTCCTGCTGAGCATACCCTTTTGCAACTAGACGTGCTTTGTTCCGAATTACAATTCCATTTTCATCCTTTTTATTTTTGAAAATCCACTTTGTACCAATAACAGATTTGCCAGGAGGTTTTGGAACAAGACGCCAGACTTTTAATCTTTCAAACTGATTTATTTCTTCTTGCATAGCAATAATCCAGTCTGGGTCTGAGAGAGCTTCACTGACCTTCTTTGGTTCATTTGAGCTTAAAAATGCAGTATACTGACATTCATCAGCAGTAGCTCGTCGGGTTTGAACAGAAGATTCAGGGTCACCAATTATCTGATGTAAAGGGTGCTCTCTTGTCCATTTAAGAGAATGAGGAAGTGGAATTTGACCTGGATTAATATTTGAGGTATCAGTGAATTCAGGATGTGGAATGATCGCAGTTTGAGTAGTTGATGTAGACGGTGGAGGAACAACCCGTTGAACGTTGAATTTAGAAAAATCTATCACCAAGGGTGGAGGTTGAGCTGGAACTATAGATAAATCGAAAGAAGTAGTAGCTTGACCAGAAGGTGATGATTGATTATTCGTGGGTTGAGAATTGTCCGGAGATGCTTGATGTATTACAGGTGAAGAATTTTCCGGAGATGATGAAGCCTCAGGTTGTGAAACAATAGGTGATGAAGAAAAATTAGTAGGTGGAATAGTAGAAGTAGGAGAAGGAGAATCCGTTGAACTTGAAGTATGAATATCAGGAACAGAGATAGATTAAACTTCAGCTACTGTTGGAAATGGAACGCCAGCTTCCTCCAGTAAAATATGTCGAATATTATGATAATCATCATAAAAATGACGAAATAAAATATCCAAGTCATTCTCAGATGTTGAAGGCGTTGACGATGGTGAAGGAGTTTCAGCATTTGAAGTAACTGAATTGATAGGAAATGTCTCATCAAAATTAACGTTAACACTTTCTCTGATCGTTCGTTTTGATCGATTATAAACTCGATAAGAAGCAGATTCGCTTGAATATCCCACAAAGATTCCTTCATCAGCTTTTTCATCAAATTTATTCAACTTATCTTTATCATTCAGAATGAAACACCGACTCCCAAAAATATGTAAAAATTTAATATTTGGAATGCGGTTATTGATCAGTTCATAGGGAGTTTTGTTGTATGCTTTGTTGATGATTGAACGATTTTGAGTGAAGCACGCTGTACTTATAGCTTCTGCCCAAAGAGATAATGGGAGTTTTGAATATGAAAGCATGGTACGAGCAGCTTCAACAAGAGTTCGATTTCTTCGTTCAACAACCCCATTTTGTTGAGGTGTTCTGGCAGCGGAAAATTGGTGAGTAATACCAACTGAGTCAAGAAAAGAATCTAAAACTTGATTTTTAAATTCAGTTCCATTATCAGTGCGGATGGTATGTACTTTTAAATCTAAATTGGTTTGAGTTTTCTTGATGAAGGATATGATGATATTAGTTGCTTCATCTTTTGTACGTAGGAAATGAACCCATGTGTATCGAGAATAATCATCAACAATAACCAACACATACCGTTTTCCTGCTAAAGATTGAACGCTCATAGGTCCACATAAGTCCATGTGAAGTAATTCAAGCGGTTTTGAAGTACTTTGAACTGGTTTAGACTTATGAGGTTTCTTTGTCATTTTTCCCATCTCGCACGAAGAACACAGATGATCTTTTTCAAATTTAAGATCTGGAAGACCAGATACATGTCCACCTTTCACCAACTTATTGATGTTTTTGAAGTTAAGATGAGAGAGGCGACGGTGCCATAACCAAGATTCATCTGATGAAGCTGTTGACATTAAGCAAACTTCTTCAAGTGGAACTACATCGTTTAGATTGATAGTAAACAGATTTGACTCTCGAGTTCCAGTAAGAAGTTCCTCTCCATCATATGTACGAACAGCACATTTCTTTGTATGAAAATTAACTTCTAATGTTTTATCGCAAAATTGACCGATACTAAACAGATTATGAGCGAGATCTTCAACATAGGTTACATTTCGAATGATTAGGTTGTGTCGGATAATATCTCCAATTCCCATAATAGCAGCTAAATGGTCATTACCAAATCTAACGGTACCCAAATATTTATCTCTAAAATTTGTTAACAAATTCTTGTTTCCGGTCATATGTCTTGAACAACCAGAATCAAGATACCATAAATTCTACATAAAACAATTAACAAAAGGTACCCAATCAGATATGGGTCCTATACGATTAGTAATGCATGTTTTATGAAGAATTAGTGAATATGATTTGAATTTAGAGAGTTGGAGAACTGCAAGGAGGCAGTTCTGGATTTGTCACTTTGATAGACCATTTGAAGGATTTCTCAGGTGAGGATAAAATCCATTTTGAATTTTCATTTTGGATCCATGTATATTTAACAAATTTGGAATTCTTTTTAGATGAAGTCGAAAAACTGGAGTTTGATGATGTAGTTGGAGTCACAGTTCGATAAACTAATTTGGTTGGTTTAAGTGTAGAAACCACACGAGTTACTGATTTTGTCGAGTTAGATTGAATCCGAGATTGTGGTTTAGATGTGGATGTTGAAGTATTGGATGAAGAAACTACACGATAAACAGATTTTGACTGATTAGGATAAGAACGTGTAGATGAAGATATTTGCGATCGAGCAAGCATTGTTTTGCAATGTTTTGGATAACAAGTGATACATGAATGAATGATTGATCCGTTTTTATGAAGAACATCATGTCGTCGACCACAAGGAGCATCTTTTCGAACAAAATATCGTGTATCATATTGAGAAATTGGTGTATTAGTTTTTCTATCAAAATAAACCTTTTTACCAGTTTTGTCAGTTTTAACAATCAAATTAACACCATTCACAGTGAAATTAACAGGACGATAAATTGCTGAATCATAGACAATTCCATAACATGTAGCAGGTGAACTCAACGTTGTTGAGTTATTACATTTATTAGAATTTGAAAAAGAAGAAGCTAAAAACGAGGAAGAGCTAGACTTCTTAAGTTCATTTGACTTAAGCATACTAGACTTAGACGACTTAGACTTCTCAACTGCTTTCATCCTGTCTTGTATCGGTGTTTTAAGCTTGGAATTTAAAGTTTTATCTGAAAAATGTAAGACATGAGAATTAGAATTTCTTCTTAAAAGAATTGGAGTTTTAGGAGAAGAAGAATTCTCATTGACTGATTTTGATTTTGGAGAAGCACTGTGACTTGAAACAGATTTTATTTCAACAATTTTATCTTTTAAAGCATGAATTTTTTATTGTAAAGCAGATTTTTCTTTGTCAAATGCCTTTTGGGTTGCATCTATTTCGGTTTCCAATTGATAGATTTTCTTTTCTAGAATTAGAGAAGGAATGTAAACTTTACGGGTTACTTTTTCTTGAAGTACCGCATTTCCTTTGATCTCAAATTCTGCAGGTGTAATAATTGGAAAATAGTCATCATTTTTAAAATTTGCCTTTTTAGTTTCATAAGTTTTATTTAATTCATTGTAATTGAAACTAATTTGTGCATTCTCTGATTTAGCTATGTTGAATGCTTCAATTTCTTCTTCCTCATCGGTCATACGAAGGAAACTTTGCCAAACATCAACATGTATGTATTTGGAATCATACAGTGTTGGAAGCACATTACAAGCCATCTTCAGATATTCTGGATTGTTCGCCCCCAGTCCTTCTCTTGAATTGAAGTATTTGAAATCTTTAGGCTTGTTCAAGTGAATTGTTTGATCAGTTTGTCCTCGTTTGGCAATGATTTCTTCAAGGTTTTTGACGTGAGAAGAAAGTTGAATTTTATCATTTTGTAGTTGATTAATGACATTTTGTTTGCTATTTAATTCTTGTTTTGTTTGAATGTCATTTTCATGAATGGTTTCTGATAATTCTTTAATTTGTGAGGTTAATGATTTAAACTGATTTTCATTATCATCAAATTCTTTTTGTTTACGTTCCAACCAGTTTTTAGTGATTTGATATTCATTCCATGCATCAATGTATAACTTGTAATATTTATCATTGTCAGCATTTGATGTGGAACTTTGTGTATTTTTTAGATTGGTCAACTCAATTTCTTGTTCAGAAATGGTATGAGACAAATGTTGAATATCAGTCTCATATTTAACAGTCAATTCTGAAATTCGATTTTGTAACGTCAGATTCTTTTTCTCAAAATTTTTATTTTGTCTAAGAATATGAACAAGTTGTGTATTATGATCAAGATATTGTTCATTTTCGTTTTCTAGTTCATCTAATTTTCCTTGAAGTAAAGTATTTAATTCTTTTTCATCCAAAATGTTTTGTTTTAAAGATTCAATTTCAGAATTCTGGTTTGTTACAAAACAATTTTCAGAATCAATTAAATGTGAAGAATGAGATAAGAAAGAATTAATTACCTCTATTTCTTTGTTGGCATCATCAGATAAACGTTCAGAAATTTCAGCATTTTCACGAGCCATAAAGCATAGATTTGCCGAATGCTCTTCATCCTCAGGATCAGAATCGTCCATCCAGCTTAGATCCTCAGCTAACAACACCTTTCCCGCCTCGATTTTCTTAGCCATGAGCATCTTACGTTTGAAGTAATCAGAATTCCTAACTCTAGGTTTCTTGCAATCTCGAGAGAAATGACCAGGAAGTCCACAGTTATAACATTTCTTTGTCGGATCCAAAGGTGTTATTGTGGGTTTGTCAGATGTATTTGATGCAGATGGAGCAGACTTGAAAGTGGATGAAGATCTCTGATTGTTATTTGTAGGAGTTGGATAATACTTCTTCTCATATCTTGAGATGAAAGACATAGCTTGCAACAGTTGTTCTAATTCGCTCTCCATCTCTTCTTTTGTAAAGAGTATCAAGAGTGTTTGCATTTTCCTGTTTGGTTTTGACTATATCTTTCACCATTGGAGCATTTTGAAGTAAATACTCATACAGTTCATGCACATCAATTGAGCTCAGATCTTTATGTTGCATGGCACTGTTACCAAATGTAGCCCACTCAGGTAGTAAACTGTTGATAAACTTGATGTTAATCTCCAAATTTTCCTTCTTCAAGTTATTCCTTCTAAGTTCATTCAACAAGTTGCAGTAACGGTGATATGTGCTTTCTAATTCTTCCCCGGTGGAAGCTTTAAACGATTGATAAGCATTCAGAGTGGTTACCATCTTGGCTTTATTCCCTAAAACGGTGCCTTCCATTTGCTTTCGAATTTCATCCCATATTTCTTTACCGGTTTCCAAGCTGTCTAAGCTATTATAAATCTCGTTCGGTAAACTCTGAAGTACGAATGAAAACGATTGTAGATCTGCTTTAGCTCGTAATTTCTGTTGAGCATTGTATCTTGATTTAGGAAGCGGGGTTCGACCTCCAAGAACTGGCGGTGTTGCGTTTGGTGCAGCTATTACGTCTTCGTAGAATACCGCTTCACCATTTTCGAGTGAGTCACGTATTTCAGTTGCCAGTTCTTGATTTTTGATAAAATGGAGGAACCGTTTCTTCCATTGCGCGTATTCACCTCGGTATAAAACCGGAGGTTTGAGATCGGTTCCGATAGACAATGCATCTCTTGAAGTCATTGTTAAAAATTTGAATTTTTACAAATAAAGTAGTTCGGGCCGAACTTCAAAAAAAATCGAACAAGGGCCGAACTTCAAGAGTAGTTCGGGCCGAACTAGTGTTTACACTTCGTGCCGAACTTCGGCCGAACTTCTAAAAATTGAACAAAGGGCCGAACTTCAATCAAGTTCGGGCCGAACTTAGTACAAACTGCTGGGCCGAACTTCAAGAGTAGTTCGGGCCGAACTAGTGTTTACACTTCGGGCCGAAGTTGTTTTGAATTCTCGGGCCGAACTACTGTTGTGCAGAACCTCGGGCCGAACTACTTGAACCTTCGTGCCGAACTTCAAATAAAATGGACTTCGGGCCGAACTAACCTTGGGCCGAACTTGTTTTGGATCGGATCTTCGGGCCGAACTTCTGTAAATCTCGGGCCGAAGTTGTTCTTTGTTCTTGAAGCCGAACTTCTGCGTATGAACACCGTCGGTCGAAGTTTCACCAATTCAATTCGATTATGCTCAATTCTCAACCGATTTGAATGATTCTTCTTTCTATCTGCTCGAAATCAACTTTCTAACACTTTGATCCGATCAATTTCTTCAATCCATTACACATAAGCTTCGAATCTTCGATTTTCAGAGGTTTTTCAACTTTTTCACTTTTTCATCAAAATCACCAAATTGAGGATCAAATGTTGGTGGAATTGATCTGGAATTGATTCTATTGTGTTTAGAAACACTGGAGAAACACTAATCCATGAACAAATCTTCAATTCGAACAAAAATTTTACAACATTAAATTTTCAATGACGAACAAACTTTTTCTTCAAACTTTCTCAGATCTTCATCAATCTAGCTCGATTTTGGATCTTCTCTAAGAGAGATTTTGCTCTGATACCAATTGATAGATCATATAACACTGAGATCGAGCTAATCCATTAAGATTTGAGTGAGAAATATAAGATTTGTGTGAGTGTGTGTAGATGGTGTGAGTGTGTGTAAACAGAGAGAAACGAACTACTTTCTAAAATGTATATCTGTAAAGTGTGGGAAAGCTTACATTGTAAGTCAAAGTTACATGTATTTATACCATCTACCACTTAACAAGGAACTTGTTAACTAACGGACTTAAAGGTCAAAACCATTACAATATTAGTCCTAATATTACATTTTTGATCCTAACAGGTTCCTTGAGGGTGATCGCTTTACCGACTCTCAAGGTTTTCCCCTTTGCCGTCAAAAAAATCAAAATTGATTAAAGAAAGTAAATGCACTTTTAAAATTTTTAAAAATTATAAATAACCCTTTTAAAGTCAAAGAGTTGACCATGCAAATTTGCATGGGATCGATGTCAGTAGAGCAAACTAGCAAATTTAAAGCAGCTCAGACGTTCCTCTATAAATACCCTTCTTCTACTTCAAATCTTCAATACCTCCATAGTCAAATAGTCAACAATGACGACATTTCAAACCTTCATCACTTTGCTTCCATTACTATTACTATCCTTCACCACCACCTCCGGCAGCCGTCCAATCACCACCACCAGCCGCCGTGGCTTAATTGAAAAATGCGACCAACGTTTAAGAATCTGTGTTGATGAATGGCCGTTTACAACCAGACCTTTTCTCCGCCGCCAACAGCCGCCACTCCTCCGCCGTCTGCCGCCGGCGCCAGTTGTAGTAGTGCCACCACCCGTGTTAACAAACCCGGATACGAACCCTTCTTTCTCACCGCTAGTTGCATCACCACCACCACCACGAACCACCATTCCTCCGGTGGTCGTCCCTGAACTACCACCGCCGGCCGATAATGACGATACAAATGCATCTCCACCATTTCTTGGATTATCGTTTTCGCCGCCAGTGGCCGGTAACCTGCCGCCGGTGACTTTACCTCCAATTGCTGAAAGAAATCAGCCGGACTTTTTTATGTCACCGCCACCACTTGTGCCTGTAGATTCTGATTCTCAGGTGCCGGAAGATGCCGGACAGATTCCACAGCAGGAGCCACAAGAAGTCATAATGCCGCCGCCACTGCCGCCGGTGGTGGAATCTCCACCGGATAACTAGATTAACGAAAGAGTTGCTAATTAATCTAGTTAATTTGCTTAATCTTATAATCGATCTATGTATGATGGCAGTATCGTTTATGGTATTAATTAATGTGTGAGTTTAGTAAGATCATTAAACATTTGTACCTTTTTCACGAGTGTAATGTCTATGTTTATTATGTGAACATGATAATTTCAAATTATGAATAAGTAGATTTATGTTGTCTTATTTTCATGTTGATCCATTTTTAATAATTATACAAATTTATGTCGAATTAGTTCATTAAAAGAGTATCCTAATCCTGTTCAAGGTAATATTGTACAAATTAAATAAAACTCACTACAATACCAAATAATAATAATAATAATAATGAGGGTTATCTAACCATTGGTTAAGGATAGTTAAAATGTTTAATGTACAATTAAATAAACATAACTACTTAAGAGTGGTTTATAAAATTTCATGGGGTGATATTTATTAGCTAATTTACAAATTCTTTAAGCTTAAAATAGTTTCTTAACCATTACCCTTAGAGCAATGTTTAGCATTTCCCTAATAATAATTATATAAATAAATAGCATTGATCACTGCAGTTCCTTGAACCAACCTTTTCTAGTTTCTACTAGTATTTCCTTTGGTGGTAATAAGTTAAAGAAAATGATAACTGTCGACAGTCCTAAAGACTGTCAATAAGAAGTAAAAATTAATGTAAAAAAATGTCCCTTAATTTTATGATCGTCATTTCATCAATGAATGTACAAACTTTTTATGCATGTTAAAGATAACTCTTAGAGTTATTATTAACAAAACTCATAAATTAAATGTGGGAAATGCTCCAATTTGGCTAAGTGCACTTGTCTTTGAGTTGCAAGAAAATAAATATGATTAGGAATGTGACTAAAAATTAATGGATTAGTAGTGCAACTATGCAAGATTGCAAGTGATCAAATGTTTTAACTTTTAAGCAATGTTAAGAGGCCCAATTTAGATGGCAATTTGGGCTGTAAATTTAGAACATCTTTCAAACAGGTGAAATGAGTAAACTTAAAATAGGAGCTATAATAATGAATTCAAGGAGGCTAAAAGACACAATAATTATATTCACAATGCGTAAAATATCATAAATCGTTTAACAATATAGCTTTTCTGATCATTTTGGAACATAAATTATTTTTAAAATTCAAGAACAGAGAAGACAAAAAAGTGCTTGCGGGTAGGCCAGGCCCATTCTGAACCATACTAAAAATTAACCGTTTTGACCCATAATACAACCCATTTTGCAACCCAAATAAAGACTCGATATCTTTCAAACCCCAAAATTCAGTGGAATTGCTGTTTTTGTTGTCATTCTCATCAAGTTCCCTTACACTGTGTTCAGAGGAAGATTTGGAAAGAAATGGAAAGAAATAAAAAAATGGAAAGAAATAAAAAATTTGATGTGTTCCAGAGTTATTTTTTTAAAAGAAGGGAAAAGAAGGGGAAAGAAATTTATGGTCTTTTTTCTCTCCTAATCTTCCTCCCAAAAGTGGGAAGATTTGGAGAGAAGTGAAGTTTTGATTAACTAAAAATATTTGCAATTACAAAATTACCCTTAGTATTAACTAATTTGTTTACATTTTAAGGATAAGATAGTCAATGTGATAATTCTTTTCCTTTCTCTCCAACCCAGGAACACAAAAGATGATAATTTTCTATCCGACTCGGGAACACAAAAAATAAAAATATTTTCTTCTTAATATCTCTTTTTTTCTCTTCACTTCTCTAACTTTTTTTCTTTTCTTTCATTAAAAAGTTCTGGAACACAGTGTTAGCCTATCTTTCAATTCTTCCAATGAAAACCCAACTTTTTGTGTACCTTTAGCTTCAGGCCTCAATTTATTCAGTTTCAGCCATCCCCAAATCCCTATCGAATCATGAACTTTTTCGTTCAAATTCAAACTCGATCTGCAGTCTAGGTTTCAAATCCCGTGTAAGATCAGCAAAAATTGACCTCTTATCTGAAGCTAGCTGGTCCCTTAAGCTCAATCGAATTGATTTCAGAGATGGCGGCATTGTTTTGGAAGTATTTTCGGGGTTAGATCCATAATTACCTTGCGATAACTAACACATTGCGTTTCTATTTATGATTGGTTAAAATGTTCGAACACTACCTTAATAAGGTGTTTCCAATCCATGAATGCCGGCCCATCAACATTTTGAAATTTGACAAGGCCAATTTAATGTACAGTACATCTGGGAGTGGAAGCCCATCACGTTCAACAATACCCATCACGTTCGAACACTACCTTAAAATGATGTTGTTGGGAGTCGAACACAAGACCTCTCGATAATCAATTAGCTGCTCAACCACCCCAGCTACATACTTACGAGTTTAAATTTCGAAATTATCCTCAAATCTCTTCAAGTGACAGAGAAATTTCAAACACCCCCTTAATACAGTGGGTAATATTACGGAGATAAAAACCTTAAATCTTAACAAACGAAAATATTGGCAGAGAATTAGATTTAATGGAAAAGACGTGCGACCAAACAACATTTGTTCGCCTTAAAATATAGTAACTAGGTATCCGATGTCGCATTGTGCGAGTACTCTGCTAGTATATGACTAAACCATAAAAGTGTCAAATTACACGTGGGTTTTTATATTTTTATTTTCAAGTGAGGTTGGTTCCACGCGTCAACTGATTGTGGGTCCCACCTTCATCACACAAGTTCCACCCATTCGTTCATACACCAACAAATACCACCATATCATATGTATTCACTCTCACACACACACACACACACACAAAATAATAAATATATATAAAGACCACCCCCTAACCCCCATTATTATTTTCCCTACTTTCTCTCTGACATCACCACCATTCTCATTCTGTCTCCACCAATCCACACACCATGACTCACGACGATATCTGGCTACAATCCGCCATGGATGACACCGATTTAGCAGCTCAAATCCTCATCAAGCTTCGTCAATCCTCACCGTCGCTTTCATCACAACTCAAACGTTGGACAATCCGTCAACGCCGGTCAAAACCTCAGGTGGTTGACCTACTCCCACTGCCGCAACCACCAGCCACCGGTAACAAATCGCCGGCACCTAGAGCTAGTCCTACCACTCCGTTGTCATGGAGCGGCGGTGCCACCTCCGTTAGCGGTGGCGCCGGTTTCGAGGAATCCAGCCGGTTAATTCACGATAGCTCGAGATCTAAGGTTTGTATACAGATGAACTCGTTAATCGCTTTCCCGTTCAGCTAGTTTTTTTACGGTGGCGCGTGGTTCGCATTATTTACAGTTGATTATTATCTTGAATTGACTATAATACCCCTTGTAGGTTGCTTAATTTGCGGTCACTTGTTTAGGATTTTCAGTCACTTCCCCCACTCTACCGGTTTTTCAGTTTATGAAATTACAAAATTACCCTCGTCCCCTTGCCGTGGATGGCTGGATACCACTGTTTTTCCACTGTTTAATTTTCCTAATTTATCATATTATCCACATGAAATCACTAATTCTGTTTTTTCATTTCATTTTATTTTAATTTGTATATTTGTATTAGTTAAAGGTTTGGATAATGACAACCATATGGGCTGTTATAAGAATGTTTTATAAACTTGTACATCAATTTATAATAAATTTTTTAATTTTAGAGATTATTTTCCGATACAACTTTTTATGCACTTAAAGATGGCATTTTAAAACTGTCTTTATTAAAACTTTTAATTAAATGAGTAGGATGATAAATATCAAATTTATGAAAGTTAAATATACTATCTATTTTTAAAATACCCATTCGTAATTAATTACTAAAAAATTAAATACTTCTCGTGTTAAATAGATAAGAAACCAGTGACTTCTTTTAGACGCATAGAGTCAGAAACCAAACGACTTTCCACGTTTTTTAACCATATTACGAAACTACCCCTCCCATCGAAAGGGTGGTTTGGTACATTTACAAAAGTTGGATAGTTCATAAACTCATGACTCGTGTACGCTGTACACCATCTGTCAAAGTCAAACCCCCATCTAAGATTTGGTTGAAAAAGACGAATGACACTCGACCACAAACATGTAAATAAAAGATAGACTTAGGGGTATTTATGTCATTACACATGGGTATATCGTATATGCGAGTTTTTATCAAATATCAATGGCGTGTTTTCGTGGCAAGTTTTTGGGGTTAGTGTGTGTTTGGTGTGAGTAGTTGTGCACTTTATTGGGTGTGTTTGTGGACGAATGAGGGATTATTCCAGTGTGTCGCGGTGCTGGAAATCTTGTGCAACCGTATCTGTTTCTCTATATTTTTCAGTCATATGGGTTAGTTAAAATATTAAAAAGAAAATTCCATGTGAGTTGAGTTAATATTTAATTAAAAAAGGTCATGGTTGACAAATTTAAAACTAATTGTTTATTTGTTAATTTATGATATTTTTATAATTTAATTACTCTTTATTTTCTAAGGATTAGATTAAAAAAGTAATAATAATTTTCTATTGTTTAAGGCAATTTGGTTAATAATTTTAAGATGAAATATTTTTGGACCTTTAAGGTAGGGTCTTTGACTTTGATATCAAGTCAACATTGGTTTCTACGTGTACAAGACAAATGTATGCCTTTTCATATATAGACAAACATATGCATCTATTGTAGGGCAACCCTATCATCTATGTTTCGTGGATTTCAAATATTAATAACTTTTTATTTTATTTCATGCCTTTATTTGCATTGTGCTCAAGAAAATACAAATGTAATTGTAGCCTTGTGGGTCTTAGTTAGTTACTCCGTGAATGAGTCAGAGCCGCCAAACTGAATTGGGTCGAGCTGAAACAAGCTATATCAGTCCGAAAAAGATAAAAAAAAAGAAAAAAAAAAGAAAACCCCAGTTATCGGTCTGGTTCGGTACGGTCCTTGGTCCTTTTGAAATAATTTCTTTATTCTGGGTTCGATTCGATTATTGGATCGTGCACATGCCTATTACTTAATATGAAAAGGAATTAACACAATGTGAATCTTGTGCTTTTTGTTTTGTTTTGTTTTGTTTTTTTTTTTTTTTGATATATAGTTGTATCTAGTTCTAGGATTGTTAAATGTTATTAAGATTAAGAACTATAAACGTTTATCTTAATCGATAATGACCATATTTATATTTGTGTTTTAGGTTATAGGGCCAAATCAAACGACTCCCAAAAAGAGGCCAAGAAAGAAAAAGGTAAATCTTTTCTGAAATGTGATTTTAAAGATTCCCATTTGTTCTGAGTTACCAATCCAATATCGCCCCATTTGTTATTGAATAAAGATCATCTTTTTTTTACATAGATAAAGAAGACAAACGGGCAATAAGTTGCGCCGCTATCCCTTTTTGAATTGCAAAACTAATATTTCAAAACGATATTGTTCTGAGTTTAAATATTTCAAGATTGTGTTTTATGTGGTTTTCTCGGTTTTTGTAGACACTGGTTGAACTTAAGGAGGACGAGACGATATTATTAAATGAAAGAAAGCAACTAAAACAAGTACGTCATAATTATTTCGGACCCATATATTCATAAAATGCTTTAAGAGTTAATATTTTCATATTTTAAATTAAAATACGTCTCATTATTTAAATAAAATAATTTTTACGATCGTATTTGACATGAAAATTGTGATGCAGCAAATAGAAACCCTAGAAGCCAGATGCCAGAAACAGAAAAGGGAGAATGAAAGCCTAAAGAAGATGAAGGTAACTATCCATTTTTATGGCTTTGACCTATTACCCGACCCGTCAAACCCAACAATTTTACCACCTTTTATAAACCTGGATAAGACAAAAAAATTGTTCCAAGCAAAATTTGGCCGGTACGATTAGTGGCAGACCTAAAAAAAAATTAAAGGTATTACCGGTCACCACATTTTTTAGGTGTATTACCTACATTAAAAAAGAAATTTAAATTGTTTTAACACTATTCGGGATATTTTGATGGGTTGTACGCTGCTACACAGTAGGTCTTCCCATGGTTACGATCTTATAAATAACGCCGTAAATTGTACTTTTTTTGGAATAATATATTAATAAAAGGTAATAATCGTAGCGTTTAACTAATTTAAATCTTAAAGATATAAACTTTATGCTACTATGATTATTCATAACGATTATTAATTGTATTTTGGTTTTCAGATCGATCTACAATCACAACAATTGTTATCGCCTTATGAAATAAAGGATCATATGGAAGGAAATAAAGATAACGGGTTTGTGCTGCCCGATCTAAATTTTCCGGCTGGTGACGATTATTAAAGTAGGTATAGAATAACTTTAAGAGTAAATGTTCAATCAACGAAAGAAAATAAGTTCTAAAGTTGATGGGTAGGCCAAAAAGTTTAAGTACATAAAACAACTTATGTTGTTGGTATCGTCTTTTTGATATTTGATAATAGAGGACAAATAATAATAGTGTAGAAATCTTTTCTTAACCTTTGTAGATTCGGTTTTATATTCTTTTGTCACGAGCTTTTCTACAACTTAGTTTGATATTATGTTTCAAACTCATGTTACTTTTTTTTTTCTTCTTCTTGGTCGAGTATATGTTTACATGTTTGCTTATAACAAATATGTCTTGCTTTCTTTTCATAATTTAAAATTAAGTAAATTACAGGAAATTTTCCTATTCTCAATTCTACGATTTTGTTCATAAACTTTTATTTTTTATTTTTCGTATATTCATCATTTTATCCCAATTCCCCCATTAACTAATCTCACATACAAAAAACGCGGAGTAAAAGAGTGTTGGTGCATATTTTGAAATATTGTTTATGTAATGTGTTTGAAGTACGGGTATTCAGAATCGGATTTCAAAAATTAGGATATCCGAAATTTCAGATAGTGGATTTTTATTGTCCGAATCTATATACGAAAATCAGATATTCGAATTTTCTGGGTTTCGTTTTTGAAAGTCCAAAAAAAATCCTATTAAAAATTCTCAAAAACTACCAACTTGTGATCAAGTTTTGTAAAATTCAGTTGTTGAACGCTTAAAAATTATTTTATAATGTTAACAACAAAACTGTATTTTTATAACTTTTCAATATTATTTACTTTAATTCATTTGATATATTAGCTAAAAAATAAATACAAAAATAAAAATAATAAATCGGGATATTTCTCTGAATATCAGAAAGTTATAAAACCACCATTTGAATATGAAAATACGGATAGTTTCAGATTGAATATCACATTTGAATACATATATGTTGAACACCCTTAGTTTGAACTAAAAAATGAGAAAAATAAATATGGCAAAAATTATAGTACATGATTAATCGGCTCGACAAAAAGTTATATACGATATAGAATGTGACAAAAAGTTATATACGATATAGAATGTTTTGTGAACTTATGATGTTTTTCATTGAACTATTGAAGTGTATCATGATTGATGCAATAAAGAATTGATATTGTTGGAAATCAATGTTTTACTATGTTGATTTGTGGGAAAAAGAGAATTATAAACCTTTTGAATATGGGAGTTGACGTTAACGCCACGAAAACTAATTCTCCCACAATATTGAATAAATTATAAATAAATGTTATACAAATATACTATACATAAATTAATTCCCTTTAAATTAATTCCCTTTAAATTATAGCCAACGACATAAATTAAATGCATTTAGTCGAAACTGGTTTACTAAAAAGTTAAATTTATTTGATCTTTAGGGTGTGTTTGGTATAAAGAATTGGGAGGAGGGAAATGGAATTGGCAATCAAATCCCTTGTTTGGTTGTAGTGAGAAAAGGAGAGGAATGAGAATTACTAATTTCTATTCTCAAGATTTGATTCCCCTTCTTATGTAGAGAAAGAGTGGGAATTATAAAACAGAGAATTAAAAAAAAACACCGAGAATTGGACTGGAGATAGCCCACGTACGTTTGTTCATCTTCGTCTTCTAAAACAGAATACATACCCTTCTGCTCTGATTAGCACGATCGAACGTCCACCTCAGCCATTCTCTTCTCCAAAGCTTCTCTTCCAGTCGATCGCTCACTGTTTATCTGTCTCGATTTCTCTTTCTCTATGTGTATTTCACGCTCTCTATCTCTATCGGCTCTCTCTCTGCCTCTCGTTGTCGAACAGATCATCGTGACAGAAGTAATATCCGATTCGATGACTGATTTTGTTTCTACGACAGAAATTCTATCGAAAAGTAGTTACTGATTTTGTCGATTACTTTATTTTTTATTTGATTTAGGTTAATTCTTTCTATCGAACAGTTGTTTCTATTCGATTTTGACAGATATATGTTGATTAGTAATTGATAAAAACAGATTTAGGTTAATTGTTTTTACTGATTTAGGATACTGTCATAGAAGTCAATTGGATAACTCGTGGATTACAAAGAAGACAATTAATTAAATTGCCATCTTCAGTGATCAATTAATTGCTATATTCAATTGTCCATTAATCCGATTGAATATCTCAGCATAGAAGTCAACTGAATATCTCGTGAATTACATAGAAGTCAATTTTAACATCCACTATATATGCATGTTCAATCTTTTTCAATTCATAATGATGTGTAATTGCAAAATTAATTGCAGAAACTATTGATTAAGGGGGTGTTTGCTGTTTGGATGTGAAGAAAAGAAAAAGAAGAAAAGGAATGAAAGAAATGGAAGCATATTGTGCCAGAATATTGGCATGTATATATGTAAAAATTGAATATGGTTGGTTTGTTCTATATTGTGCAGCAATTTGAGTTCTTAATAGTTATTTGCTTTGTTTCACATTTCATTTTCTAGATTTAATTTTCAGAAAGATAGTTGAATGTTATTATTGATTTTATTAATGCTTTTTTATTATTAATTTAACTATATTTTTATTATTAATTTATCTATATTTTTGTATGTTTTGTGTTTCAACAATGATTTTAAAAAAATATATATATATGCTAATAATAAAGCTGGTACAAATCTCTATTGATTTTTTTGATGTACCAAACACGAGAAAAGATTATATGTTACAATTCTCTGTTGAAGTCTCTGTGCTACCAAACAGAAGAGTCAATTCTCATTCTCCAGAGTAATTCCCTTTCACCGCAATTCCATTCTCTGCAGTCATTTCTCTGCAATTTCATTCTCTGTACCAAACATACCCTTAGGGATTCTTACAAAACGTCATTTGTTCAGAAATCCCATACGCTTAAGTTTATTAAGTGTTGAGTTAAATCAAATGAAATGCACCAGTGGTCTAGTGAGTACCCTACCACGGTACATACCCGGGTTTGATTCCTGCTGGTGCCTTATTTTTTATTTTTTGTGTTTCTTGTAATATTACACTTTTCCCAAACGAAACACAGCGTTTTTGTTTGACAAAATAACTCATTTTCCAATTATTAAAAACAAAATTTGTTCCAACGTATGAGCTAAAATTTTCTTGGGCTTATTGCTTGTCAAAGCCCAATTCCTATGGATGCAATTCTTACGGTTTATTTAAGTATATTTTTAAATAGTTTTGCTATTATTTTTCTTGAATTATGTTAAATTTTAATTATATTGTTACTATATAATATAATTGATTAATATAGTTAGTAATTATTAGGAAAATAGATTGTTTATAGTTATTATACATTTTAATTTTGGTATAAATTTTTTAAGGTAATTTTCTTAACCATTACCTTAATGATTATGGTTAATATAATTCGTTTCAATCAATTTTCTCGAGCACAATAGGCTTGCTCAATCAAAAGTGATTTTTGATAATGGTTAGTGGTTTGTTGCTCGAAGTCGTATATTCTTAATAATACAATAACTCAAATTAGGGGTGAGCATTTGAGCCGAAAAAACCGAGCCAAGCCGAAATTTACCGAAATCGAACCGAAAACATGTTATCGGTTCGGTTTTGAAAATTCATTGTTTTCGGTTTCTGTTCTATCAGTTTCGTTCGGTATTCGGATAAGGATGAACATTTCGCCTAAAGAAACCGAGCCGAAACCGAACCGGAACGGACCGAAACCGAACCGCACCGAAACCGAAAGCATGTAAAAGGTTCGGTTTTGATTTTGATAATTCATCATTTTCGATTTCTGTTTTATTAATTTTGATTCGATATAGATCGGTTTTTAGACCAACAATTTATCGATTTGGACCTGACTCAAATTCAATTTCTTATTTTCCATTAACTAATAATGTATTTCTCCTCCAATTATTCGATTCACTATAAAGCGAGCAATCATGTCACGTCTTTAATCGTGATTCTCATTCGACACTACATAATACACGTGTCCCGATCCTTGACTCATGTGACAGAACAAGCGCCAACTTTCGCGCCCAAGATCATTTCATAGTCTCACCAATCCCAGACTCAAACAAGGCACGTGTATTCCACGAGCCAATCACGCACCAAGGTTACTATAACGACGGCAAAAGAGCGTGATAACATTTCGGTGTTGCCGACCGCCCATAGCTTAACCCACCCGGACCCAGTTAAAAGCCGTTTGTTTCCTTTAACCAACGGCCGTTATTTTACATAAACACCCCTATAGAATAATTTATTTACAGTTACGCCACCACCGCTTAAACTAGTATAAAAGCGATACCAGCTGTTACATTAGGTTTGCCAAATTGAACAGCTAAAATAGCTCTGTTTATTTTCTTCACTGAAATCATCTCTGAATTCTGCAAAATTTCCATGATGTCGTCAGAGAGAAACAGATCCGGTAAAGCATCGGCGATCCGGAATACTTTTCAACGATCAATTTCGCCGTCCGGTAGGTTCTGTTCCTCCACAATTTCTTCACCTTCCATTTCTAGCTTCTCATCTCCGGCCAGATCCACATCGCCGACGAGAGTTACAGTACGAGGCGGTTACATTTCATCATCGCCGTCGGTTAGGTTTTCAATCGATCACCGTCACACGTCTCCGAACCGTTCCGTTGCCACATCATCGACGTCGAGAAACATGAACCGGAGCTACGATCGGAACAGTAACAGTAACACTAAACCGTGGAGTCATGGATCGAAGAAAACGTGTTTGTGTTCTCCGACGTCACACCCTGGATCGTTCCGGTGTAGTTTGCATAAAAACTCGAGTTCGAGAAATAGTAACGGTGGCGATGATAATACGATCTCGTACCGATCACATAGATTATTTGCTCGGAGATCCGCGATGACGAATTCGCTCGTCAGAATCGGAACTGTTGAAGGTGATCTGGTGAAGAGAGCATTAGCGGCGCTGATTCGGCCGTCGTCGCACCAACAGCGTCGCCGGAGTGATTTCCGGCCGAGACCTAGCCGGCTCTCCGTTATGTCCAAAGCTGATGATTGATTTCATCACCTCGAGTTGTATAGCTAGAAATTAGAACCAATTTTGTTATTTGTGTTAGATTTTTTGTATTTTTTAATTAAATAAATTTAGTTTTTCGTGCATAGTCATAAACCTCGGATTACTTTTATTCATACATGAAAATTTGATTTGATCGGATTATTTTACATTTATTATTTTATGAAGGAAGATATTTAGTGGAAATGAATATTTTTATTGTTATTTTATTTGGTAAAAATTTGAGTAAAGTAAAGATAAAGGTAAAATAGTTTAATCTTACAAACATATTGCTTATAGTTATCTGTAAATACCCTACCATTATTTTTATTCTTTTCTTTAATAAAAAATGCCATATGGGTTCGGTCTATATTGTTTTCACGCTAGTGTTGACTGTTTTAATTTTTAAGAAACGATATTTTTGCTAAAATGAACTCTCTTAATATGCTCAAGTTTTTGCTTACGATGTATACTAAATAATTATTGTCATGATCATTTATAAACATTTATACAATGATCTCCTAATGTTTATTAGAAATGGATTAAACCAACAACAAGGATATATATAATTATGCAAATTTAATTATAAATATACGTGTTTACCCCTACGATATTATACTCCCTCTGTCCTACAAAAGAGTTCTCATTTCTTTTGAACACAAGCTTTTAAAAGATAGTTAGTGGTGGGGTACTTGGTAATACTTTTGATTAAAATATAAGATTAGATTGTAGAGAGAATATATTTTATTGATGGAATCATTGGTAATAATATTATTTTATTAAGTGGAGCCCTTACATTTGAGAAATGAGAACTTTTTGGTGGGACAAAATTTAAAGGAGAAATGAAAACTTTTTTGTGAGATGGAGGAAGTATTTCATAATTTTGGGGACTATTTAATTTATTTATTTTAAAAATAATAGTTTCGAATCGATATAAGAATTGCTGAAGATTCTAGGGTAGGAAACGTTGACCACAAATTAGTAGACATGTGGCATAGATATCCTTGTCTCGTGGGAGGGATTAGGAAACTAAACCATAGGCATCGCACTTTGTTCTGCCCAATAACTGTCTAACACACTTTCTTGTCTGGGCCCCACTTTTTACACCTTTTCTGGATTAACTTTTAAGTTATGGCCCATGGGGCTAGCCTGTTTTTACGGTTATGCCAAACGGTCTGGGAAATCTGGTGGTTCGTGGTAAACCAATTGGCATTCCATGGTGGGTTTTTGTTAGGATGAAAATGAATCGAGTAAATTACTAAATTTGTTCGCTACTCGAGATTAATTTAGAAAGTACTTGAAATCGTTTTGATTTAAGTCCAGTCGAGCTACTTATGCTGATTTTCAAGTTGAACTCGAGTATGAAAATACTCAGGTCCTAAGGCTCTCGAGCATAATCCAGATGTTATCACGTTGCTAGGAAACACTCACCTCACCACCACAAACACCAGCATGTGAAGGGACCCTACCAAAACACCTATAAATAAGCACCAAACCCCATGATCCGCCAAGGCCGTTGCCCTCCTCCTTCCACGGAAACCCCCGGGGTGGGGGAGGGGGGGGTGGGTTGTGTTCATGTTGCCTCCACACCGTGGAAGGTTTTTTTCAACATTCTAATGTGATGTTAGATTTTATAGATATCAAATATCATCGCAATAATAACTAGAGCCTTCCGAGATTAGTAAAAGTTAGGATAAGGGTTTATAAATATATGGAGCTAAAGTCAAATTTGAGATTTTTTATGTAGTTGCAACGAAAGTTTTATTTTTTTATAAAAGTGTTTAAAGAAATAGATAGAGTTCATGATTCATCGCAGTCCTCCGGCGTCATTCCCGGCGTTGACACTAGGTAAGTTATGTAATAGTTTATTAAATCATCAAAAAACGCCGATACTGCGACGAAAGGTATCCGGTGTGTGAAAAGTTTCTGGATGTATCGGAGTCGTATCCATTTCTGTTGGAACAAAATCACAGATCAACTTATTACTGATGCTGCAGTTAGTACTGATCATGTTTACTACTGATGAATATTATGGTTAGTACTGATGGGGCAGAAACTTACTACTGATGAAGTTGATACTGGTGAAGTCTATAACTTAGTTACTACTGATCAAGGCATATTGAAGATACTACTGATCTTAGTAGTTACTGCTGACGATAGTTTTGGACTTACTACTGGTCACCAAACTTACTACTGATGTTGCATATTTACTACTGGTGATTAGTTTTACTACTGATACGCGCTTATGGAACATATCAAGTCCGAGATCTTCGCAGAGATAGTTATAGAATGTAATTCAATGTATATCTTTTAAAATTCGAATGTAAATCAAGTCCTAGAATAACTAGGGTAAATAGTTAGGCTTCAAGGACTATTATATATAGTTCCTTACGAATTGTAAACGTACGTGTGTATTGTGATTCGATAATATACATTGAAGCTTTTTGTGAAACTGTGTTCTTAATATTTTCGCATATTGTTTTACAGTTCATTGTTCTTAATACATTGATATAGTGTTGATCCGCTGCAACTTCTATTATCAATTAGATCTAAGGTGTTTATTAACTCTTCATAGTTAATCGATCCTGACAATTTCTTAGCTGTATCAGAAGGGGAACGGCTATAGAGGGGCTGTTTCGGTCCATCGTAGCATAGGAGCAATAAAAACACCCCAATGTGGCCACAGAGTGAATCCGTAATGACTTTAGGCTACCCTAAGAAAGATGGTTGCCCTGTAATTAGTCAGCTCGCAAAATGAGTTTAATTGTCAAAACTCGGGTTATAAAAAAATAATGTGCCTAATGACAATTGACATGGATACTCAAGATTAACGATCATGTAGTGTAATTTTAAGTGTCCGTTAGACACATGTTTCTCTACAAGTGTTTGTTATTCTTTTTTCTTAAAAAATTGGTCGAATGTAAAGCTTTTTGCTTTTAACCTTAACTTTAAGGGCTATGTTTTACAAAACTCATACAAATAAATTTGGATCCCATTCCGTTTTTTTTCTCGATGAACCGATTGGATTGGTGGTTATAACTCGATTGGAATCGGCCGGTGAGCCGATCAAACAACAAAATACTTATTTAAAAAAAAAAAACTAGGTATACAAAATAGACGGATGTATTATTTACTAGTCTTTTGCCCGCGACAATGCGCGGGTGATAATGACAACAATTGAAACGGGTCGAATGGGTAGTTGAACCAAAAATGCATCTGATAAAAACAAACCGGTTAATGGTATTAATCTTTGAATCATTTGGCATGATGAATCTTTTATTCGATGTTGTTTGCTCATATAGTAAGAGTTGCTTATGGATTCCAAGTTAAGCATGTTCCTGCCATATTGTGCTCTTATTATATCAATTTTTTTACTTATTGTTTTTACTAAAATCAACAACAAAATATGAACATTGTACTGCAGAATCAGTGGCGCTTACCACCAAAAATCATTGTTAAAACAACTTAAAGTGCTTAACCAAACACTTTAAGATTCTATCAGCAAAACATCGGCAAATTTTGTGATAAAATAGATGTGACGTAAGTTTCCATCCGAACATACCATATATATTCTCTTTTGATGTAGCCATCGTACAATTTACATAGTGTGAAAGAACAAAAAACATGAATTTCCAAATTCATTAGTAGCAACTATAAACATAAAGTAAAAGAAAAAGAACCAAAATTTCTATCAAATGAATTTAAAAATAATGACAGTGGCATGTAAAATGTAAATAGGATTGTTCATATATGTATGTCATTTGGTTGTGTGCAAAGTTGTAAAAGTGAAATTCATAGATGAAGATTACAGGAAAAAGTAAAAACTGCCGAAGAATAAAAAGGAAGGACGAAACGTAATAGTATTCATACACAATGAGGATTTTCTGTGAACAAAGAAAAAGGAAGGCCGGAACATAATAGGGATCAAACAAGATCAGTTTGAGTCCCAATTTTGATTTATCATCGCGCAATATAGGGTTCTTACCCAATATTATAGTGGCGATGATGATTCTGGACGGTCATATGATATGATATGTAAGGTCGAGTTATACAGAGAACTCATATTTCATGGTAACACAGAAAAACCCGTCTAACTTAATCAGAATTTAGTAAGTACATATGGAAACCAATAACATTTAACTCAAATCAAACACATACTTAAAAAAAAAACATCAAAAAGACTGAAAAACATACATGCACAAATAACACTTATGATACATACATGAATAACATACATGCGTGATAACATATATGTATACATGCATTAATTACCTACATGCAAACCAATATTTGAGGGTGCCTCATTAAATCCATTCATGTATCTTCCATGATCCGTTGATTTCGAAAATCAATTATTTAGATTGGGTTATATACAAATTATAGTGTTCTCTATATAACTCTCCACTATATATATACTCCCACCGTCCCACAAAAAAGTTTACATTTCTCCTTAAAATTTTGTTTCACAAAAAAGTTTACATTTTTCAAATTTGGGGTCCCTACCTAATAAAATAATATTATTACCACTCATCCACCAATAAAACACACTCTCTCTCTAATCTAACATTATATTTTAATCAAAAGTATTACAAAGGACCCCACCAATAACTATCCCTTAAAAGATTGTGCCCAAATGAAATGTAAACTTTTTCATGGGACGGAGGGAGTATATAACAAAAATGACGACGGTTTGTGATAAGGCAAAAGGTGCGACGTATCGAGACTGAGCGGTTGAAACGGCGGTAAGGAGTATGAAGCGGTGGAAGGGAAGAGATGAAGCGAAACATAGGGAGAAGATAACCGCCGGTGGAATGGAGGCGCCTGTTGATGAAGAAACCGCCTAACCAAATTGAATTGATTGAAGAAGTTTTGAATATCAAAAGTATCACTATCCCCTAAATGGTTAATAAAGGAGTACAAATTTATTTATATAGGCTTGGAACTCAAAATTATAAACTTAGTTGAAAAATGAGTTATATAAATTTTTTAATTTTTATGATATTTATTTTTTATTTTCCAGTGTTCTTAGCATTTATACAACATTTACATAATTATTGCATCATAAATACTCAACAATATTGTCATGCATCCGATTTAAAAGTTCAACAGTATTTAAGACATTGGCCGGTTCAATGCAAAAATCGATTTTTAGAACATCACTTAATAGCTTAGAACTTAATTTGAAAACTTAATTAAAGATTAAACTCACATCGCCATCACATAAAATATCGATTAAATACTACAATATATTAAACGGGTGACATTACAAATTAACAACGATTGGTCTCACCAAATGAAAATAACGGGAAAAAAAAGAGACAAGACTCGAGAGACGTATTAAACATGATTATAATCATAGTAAGGATTAACACATCATTACAATAATACATCTAATCAAATCAAAATGTTACCAATCGTACACGATATTACAATATTTGTATCTAACTCGACATCATATGTTATACAACTACCCGCTCACACAACAAGGGTAATTTCGTCATTTTGCCAAAAAAATCTCTTAGTTGCATTTTTGCCCGATTTTTGATACCCGTAAAACCCATTCAAATTGGGCGTATATACTTTATAACAAGCAAGCAAAATAAATCATCCGGGTTTAGTTTTGCATGCTAAAAATGTTACCAACTCCTCCAACAACACTAACCATAACGGCTAAACTCAACATTAACCAAGCCAAAAACCGCTCTCGGTTACTCAAACCGGGACCCTGACTACTTAACCGAAGTGCAATTAGAGCCGGAAACGTGAACCCTAATGACACAGCCGTAGTGGCACCCGTGAATTTAAAAGCAGTCTCATCGTGGATCCCAAGTACACAAGTGCTAAAAGCACAAATGTTAACCCTAGACACCTTTTCCTACTCTCGGATAACGGCCCCCGCCCATTAAACACCAACTCATCAATCGTTTGTCTCAAAGAAAAATGAATAACGGGAAAAACAAATACCAAATGAAGCACGTATCCGACACGAACAATGTAAGTTAACGCGGTACTAAACCGAATCCCGAGGGGTTTGTCGAAATTAGTTAAAATATCCGATTCCGTATCGTTCCCGAATAAAAGGAACCCCGCGACTGCAGTCGAAACATATATCATAACACATAAAACGGTTGTAAAACGACCGACTTTATTCATTTTTTCAGGCGAGCGGTTTTCTAACTCGTTGTAAATCGGTTGCACGTTAAAATGACAAACGTACGCATTCGACATTATCGGGATTACTACTAATAAATCAAGAATCGCCTCTTTTGACCCCAAATTCGGGGCTAATCTCGGCGGCTCGATTTACCTTCTACGACTTTAATAAACGCGACAAAAAACGCGATGAAAACGAAAACAACCGCAAGTGCAACCGAAGCGGCCGTGTTGTACTCAAAGAATCGATTTTATCCAATACACATAATGGAGCAAGAAAAACAATTACTACTAACAAAATAACTAATTTCCTATGATCCCAAAAACCGTTACCTAACAATTGATCAAAAACCCCAATATGTCGTAAAGAACCCGACATTACATCACCGATTATAATCAAATAAACTACTAAAACACCCGCATTATTCACTATAATAAAAATTTCAGACAAAATTCGTGCGGGTTTTCCTAATGCTTCTTGAACAACTTCCCCATACGAATTCGCCTTATTTTGAACTGCAAATCGAATTAGGAATTCGCCTTAAAAAAATCAAAATAATTCCGGTAATTAATCCTAAAACTTTCATAGTGGCAGGGAGTGCCATAATTCCAGCCCCAATTACAGATGTAGCTAAATTGAACACAGCTCCATAAATTCCAGAATTAGAAGCTTCTTTTGAAGCAATCATAAGCGGTATATTATCAAAATCGGAATCATTCTCATCATCTATAAGGTCCGGTGATTTGGGGTTTTGAGATCTAGGGCTATTTTGATCGTGTAATTGTAATTCGACGAAAGATTCTTTGGGGATTGGGGTGTAATTACTTCCCATTTTCGATAACAATGGGTATGAATCTGTAACTAAATCTACAGAAATGTAACTTAAGAACAAAGCAATTAACTTGAGATTTACAGAATATAAAGAGTCGAATTGGTAACTTACACGATTGGTTTGAAATCGTTGAATGTAGGATTGAATTATTGAATCGGTTAGGATATAATTTGATTACTAGATCTCAGGGGTCTGGTTCTTGACTTATTGACCAATGGATCAAGGAGAGAGAGATATAACTAATGGAATTTTTTGTGTTTTATAAAGCGTTTCCTTTGCAGTCGGTGTTGTTGACTTTTTCTAATTTTGACTTGCACGTTAGTATTTGGGCCATGAAATTAGTTGGCCCAACTTAACTTATGGCTTCTGATTTTCATGATTTGTTGTCGAGTAATACATGTTATTTTATGCTTATCAAACGCCTTTTGTCAAATCGTGCTAACACTACATGAATAACATTGACCCGATTAAAAAACGATAAATATGACAACACAAGATAGGAAACATATATATCAAATATCTTACTTAATATATGCTTAAAAATCGATGAACACTACAAAAATATAACATAAATTACAACTAAATGTTCTCAAAATCAACACTATCGTGTCAATTTCGTGTTAAGAGTTCAAGCCCAATTATTGACATATGTTGTACTTAGGACTCGATTGATATTTCAAAAATGTATAAAATATATTTTATGAGTTTTTCTGAAGTAGGCCTAATGGCATACATTATGGTGCATTTAATGAAACATTTATTTTCTATATATGTATCAAATAATATTAATTAATTTTAATTTCTATCATTTTAGAAGATTAAATATGATTTATGTTTAAATAGAAATTTTATGTTTATTAATTGTACATTAACATGTGCTCTATGGTAGAAACTAGAAAAACTCATATTTTATTTAGGGTATATTATTTTCCCTAAACTTCCATATTTTTGGCGGTTTAAACCTTGTACTTATTTTGACCATAATTTTATCCCAATGCTTGACTGAGTTGTTAAAAACACTTTATAACCGATTAACCGGCAATCCTTAAATTAGTGTACGCTTTTACCCATGTCTCAATTGGTTGACGAATCAGCAAAATCAAGCAACATGAAATCCACTTCATGATTAAACAAATAATCATTGGGCCTAAAGAACGCATTCAACGAACACATATCAACAAATATATAGATCCGATCTTATAATTTTCAAATGTTTGTGTGTTCACCGGAACACACATATGTTTTAAAAGTATGTTTGCCTTGTGTGAGATTTCCCTTGGATTTGTGTTTGAGATTTCATACATCCGATATATGATTCAGATCTAACTCCTTCCGCATATGTGATTTCCGATTCGTGAATTAAGTTTTGGTTTGTTTAGGATAACTTGTAAACTTTTAAATCGACTTTGGGTTTAATTTAAGATTATCAAGCCAAACTTGAGTAACCTAACTTGTTTGCAATGTTAACTAAAATAAAAAAAACAGTAAGATAAGTTAGCAAAGTATCAAGTCTTATCAAAAGAATACTTCTTTTGTTTTAAACTTTAAATATACAAAATTATTATATTTATCTTGATACAAACGAGATGACGTTTTTCTTAATGTTTCTAAGTTAATGTCATTATCAATTGCTAAGTATTTGTTCAAACGACAACATGGATAGAATTCCTTATGAGTTTATTATTATTATACACATTAAAAGACCCAAAACTGTAAGAGAAAGCATCCAAAGTTTTTTTTCTATATGCTTTAATCTTGGGCTCAGCGGTCAATTTTTGCTTGTGATATATGCAACCTAATCGTTGATGTGACCATTTCCGAACTTTTCATTGGTCATCTAGTAAATATTTACATAGAAATGAGATCGAACTTATAACCTATATGAGATTATTTCAAATATCTTTATCAGTATGGTTTTTAAGTATGTATTTTATATGAGAAGTTCTAAGTAATTTTTTGAAGTTACAAAAATAACCTTAGGAGAAAAATAAAGCGAAAGAACTGTCCTTTTCAATGTGTGTTTCCTTTGAAGGTCTTCCCAAGAGGGAAATTAACAACTTACACTTTATTTGTTGATGTTAGCCTTGTCCTTATCACATTCTCTCTTTCTTTTTCTTTTTTTTCTTTTTTTTTCCCGAGATTCCCCGGAAGGGGAATAGGGACTTTTTAAGGAGTATCTCCTTGAGCTTTCAGGCAAGGCTCACTCCACTAGCTATTCGCCCTCTAAATTTTATGTCGAGAGGGACCGCCGCTAGCAGCAACGACGCCCAGACCGGGCGACGGTGGCTGTTACAGCAAAGGTAAGAACCTTTGGGCTGTTCCGTCAGCCCGAATCTGGGATCACATTCTCTCTTTCGTTTCAAACATTCAACCAAAGTTTACGAAAATTGGGTTGTGGTCTATGTCAATCATTTAGAAGAAAAGAAACTGTTTTTAAAGAGAATCAAATAAACATAATATAGTTTGATTTTGACGTATAATAATTTTTCATAAAAATATAAAAGCACGTTGTTAGGTTTTAATTCTTAATTATAGTACAAAATAAGTAAATCCATGTAAATTTGATTGATAATAGAAGGATTAGATAAAATGACTCGTTACACTTCTTTTGATATAGAAAGCGACCAAACCTATCGTATAGAGATTATGTTGATAAAATCAAATATATAAATAAAATAACATATGCCACAAAAAATCATTTGTGAATGTTTATTCTAAACAAACAAGGGCCAAAAAGCAACCCACAAATGATTATAAAGTTAGGTAAAATAGTTACACGACAATTATACTGACCAAAAGGGTGATATTAATTGTTTTAAATATGATTTTGCAATAATTATAACCTTCTTTAGTTACAATAACATTGCAAATGGCTAAACTATTATCCCTTGGATAATAGCTTCATGTTTATTTAGATATACTTAATACTTCATACTTGTATCTTTTTTATGCAGTTAGACTTGCTGGTTTATTCCATTATCCAAAAATTAACTTTTTCTTTGCCGTAGTCTGGACATAGTTGGTCCAAACTATTTTTAACCCGAACTTTTTCAAACCATTAAAGTTTGGGTGTTTCTAGGCCCGCGCCTAAACACGGTCTAACTCCGACTTTGTAGACCTTTATTTTTAAACACCAAATTTGAAATATATCACCCATAACTTAAAAAATATGAGAATTATTTTTCACACCACACTTTTTGATTCCCCTACCACACCGTATAATTATTCCTGCGAATTATACAAGCTTGTAAAACAATTATTGTGTTACATGAGTTAAAAATATGTTGTGTAATTATCACCCCCTAAAAAAATATACTTCCTATTACTTGTCCTTGTCATGAGTTATACGAAGTATATAAATTCTTTTATCTCATTTTCGTACATGTAACAAATTGAAGGTACAAAAATGGAACTGTACTCCTTGTTGTAGAGTAGAACAAACACCCAATGAGAGATTGACACGTCAAATACTTAAGGGTCTTTATCGAATGAGTCGTCTAGGGATGACATACACCACATGGAAACCCTATATTAAAGGAGATTATACCAAAAGTACCCCCAACAATCGCTATATTCACAGAATAGTACTTGACCTACACAACTCTTTTAGTTCTTTTTATATTCTAAAAGTTTTCAAAGGGAGACTTTAGGCATTTAGAAACTAGTTGTCTATTTGGTTTTGATGATACCTAATCTCTACTATATTATAAAGTATTTACCCCTTTCATAATTAGCAATTCAGCCAACACACTTGCCAATTATGGAATTGGTTCTTTTGGAAAAAAGAAAAAACACTAAACATGTTTCGAACTCGCCACCTCCGAACTACATAACAGAGACCTTACCACTTGACCAGGCCTTCGGCTACAGTTCTGATCATATACTTCAGATCTATATCTCTTCAAACGCGGGTGAGGCCCACTGATTATAACAGGCCTGTCTGTTAAAACTTATCAAACAACCCATCAAGAAAATTTTATTATGTTCGTTATCAACCGGCCCATCGAATTAAACCCATCCGTGATCAGGTTATCAACCTGTTCGAGCGCTCCCTCTTCGACTCTTCGTTATCACAACTTTTGTTTTTCCTTCTCCCGCCTCTTCAATTTCTCTGACAATGATATAACCAAGGACCCTAAATCCAATCATGTTCATGCGGCTCCTCATTTATGCAGCCATTATGATTACCTTTCTGCAAAACCCTACTCAATTCCATACGCAATCTTCACTTTATAAATACAACACATCGACGGGTGAAATCTACAATACCATACTAAATCTCCGGGAAAGAATTCGAGGTAAATGTGTTAATTTGAAATGTTTCTATCGTTAATTAACTCATATTCATAAACTGAATTTCGTTTTGTGCCATGTTTGTATGAAATCCCTAAATTGAATTTAGTTTTGTTTGAGCAGGAAGAAGTAAATCATCAATTTCAGGTGTGTCTTTTTTGCTAAATTGATATAATCCTATTATCCAATAAGATGCTTTTAATTCGATTCCGGGGATCCAATTTGGTACTTTTGACGAATTTTGGGGGTATAGTTTGTTTCTGTATTTTATCTTGCTTCTGAGTCTCACTGATTATAAAATGATTATTTATATTGGCTGATTTTGAGCCTTTCGTTCAAAGTGTTTGATTTTGTTTAAAACTAGATGAATTAGCGGTTTTTGTTCATTGCATTAGGTTTGACATTAGTATCATTCATACATGATCATGTTGATTGCCTAATTTGGGGATGTGATTAATTATACGTGTTTATTACTAAATTTGTGATGGAGTTTGTGGTTATTAAGAATGATAATTGTAATTTGTGTTTAACTCTATTGATTTCAGGTTAATCATTTGGTAGTTAGTATCATGTGGTGGTTGTTTTCATGGGCGTAATGACCTTATTGCTGGATTTTGGACATTGTTACCTGGTCACGTTTTAGTTGCTTTGTAGATGAAGCTACTCTTAAGAAACTCTTTGAAGGTTTTTAATTTGATAAATCTCATCGCAATTTGTTATTTAAGACTTTTATTTCTCTCTTTGATGCATTACACATTATTTTAATAATAATCAAAATAATTCGAATAGTTTATATTCTTTTTAATTTTGTTTTTACAGGTTATAAGTCCTCAAAATGGTTACCTTAAACAGCTAGACAACTTTGCACAAAGCATAACGTCTTATTGATTCAGTCAAATTGGCTAAGGTAAATCTTTTCTTCACAAAAATGCAGAAACAATGTTGATGAAGTTAAATAGATAGGTATGATTGAGATCAACTTTTTTAAAGCCAAAGTTAGATTTTTGTTTAAAATATGTTGAAAACGATGTCTTCATTTTGGTAATTGGTAATACTTTAAAATCTTTAATTAGCAAAAGAAGCCATAATTTTTGTCATAAAAAAACTTTGATGCCTTTGACTGAATAAAAAGTTCAATATCTCAAATGGAACATTTCAAAAATGAATTAATGATAGAAAAATAACAAATAAGCTTATTTCAGGAGTGAGGCGGTTAAGAGTGAAATTGAGGTTCGTCACTTGCTTGTATCGCTATAACCTATGGAGATATTGAGGAATGTTTCTCAGCAGCATCCTTGTAGCCCTGGTGCTTTTTTGCAGCTTTGTCGGCATTGGTTTTTAAATTCGACGGGGTTTATGTTTTCATCTTACATTAATTTTCTTTTGTTGTGTTCTAATCTTATTGTCAGTTTATGATCTACTTATTCGGCATATATGTAAGTATTATAAGTGTAACATCACATCTTAATACTGTAATATTTTCTTTTGTAACCAATAATGATTGATGTGAAGTTTTCCATTTGGTTTTTGCGTTTTTACAATATGAGCTAAATGATGATTTATTCGTTTGTGGCTCTCTTTTGTTATAAGTTAATCTTCTTTGTATTAGAAAACTTCAAACACATTGTCTCGATGATTTATTGTCACATATGATTAGTATGAAAACGTTTCTTCCAAGTATAAGTTACTAATGAAGGTAATCTAGATAGTTAAGTATACCAGCTAGATTAAAATCTTTAGTCTTAAGTTTCTGCATATTTTGAAAATATTTGTTTTTTTTTTGAAAAAATTCGCAGTTGCGGAACTCGAGCCTGCAACTTTGTTATTCGCTAGAGGCTCTAACCGATTGAGCAACTATGATAGATGTTGGTTACTTGAGAAATTACTTATATCATATTATTTTTATTAATATATAAAATCATATGATTCTATTAACTATCATTACCATCACTACTCACGGCCACCATAACCATGTCTAACACACCACCACCAAATTACTAACGTCACCACCCACCAACACTGCATCACTATCACCCACCACCATCACTTTCGCCACCACAAAACATGGAACAGACTACCCGCCGCCGCATTGCGCGGGTACCAGCTAGTATTTCTCCAAAATACTCCCTCTGTCCCCGAATAAAGTTCTTATCTGTCCTTAAATTTTTGTCCCTAAATAAAGTTCCCATTTCACAAGTTGATGAGTCCACTTAATAAAATAATATAATTACCAAGGACCCCACTACTTACTTTCCACTAACTATCTTTCTCTCTCCAAACCAACTTTATATTTTAATCAAATTTATTAACAATTACCTCACCACTAACTTTCTCCTTAAAACTTGTGCCCAAGACAAATGAGAACTTTATTTAGGGACGGAGAGAGTAGTATTTAATTTATCACTTTTGTTATATAACATGATATTATCATCTTCTCTATTAACGAATTCACACCAACATTTTTTCCTGTAAAATATATATTCACTCCGTTTTAAAATAAATGATACATTGTAGGTTTCCGTTTTCTAGCAAAAAATTATAATTAGTGTTAGATTAAATTAAATTGGATAGTTAGTTGGGATGAATCACATATTTTGATTAAAGTAAGGTTAATTATATTTAAAAGTAAAAGTAAGGATAAGTAGACATTTCACTTTATTAAATAATATATTTAGTTGCTGTGAGTTATATTATTTTTTATTAAATAAGGTAAGTGTAACGACCCGAAATTTTGAATCAAATAAATTATGGGAAAAATATGATAAATAAGGATAAATCGTTTAAAAGACGTGGAATTTGATTTCGTGTCTTTTGGACACCGTTTGATATGGTTAAGGACGAAACTGGGTCGAATTAGACAACAAAAATCGCAGCCTTAGCTGCCAGGCAGAGTTCGCGGCGCAAACTCTAGTTCGCGTTCGCGAACAATGAACAGAGACTTTGGTAATCAGACGTGAGGAGTTCCCGACCAAGTTCCCGATCGCGAGAAAGGCGTGCCCGAGCTAGTTCGCGGCGCGAACTCTGGTTCGCGGCGTGAACTTTCCAGCTGCAGTATAAAAACGTGATTTCAGCCACTTCTCTCATCTCAAAACCCTAAAATCTTCTCTCAAGTGTGTGTGTACGATTTTGAGTGTTAGGAAGCCATTGGAACCGATTTTCACACTCAATCTTGAAGATTCTTGCTCTATTGTTGAAGTATAAGGTAAATCTCTACTCCTATTTGTTATAGATGGTGTTTTTGGGGAAAGATTTGGTGTTGTATGCAAACCCTAGTTGGAGGGTTTGTCATGGGTGATGAAATGGAAGTATATAACTCAGATCTATGGTATTTTAATAAGGAAAAAAAACATGTTCATAACATGGATTTATGGAGATCTCAAGATCTATGAAAACCTAGGGTTTTATGGGTTGTCAAATTGGGGAAAATTGATGCTAGTGGTAAACTGGTGATAGATTATGTAGTCAATGATGATGTTTGATGTTAAACCTTGTGTGGTTTCTTGATTAGGGCATTTGTTGAAAGGCTTGGAGTTCACAAGTCTTGGGAAGTGAAGATTTGATTCAAGAAGCTCAAGAGGATTAAGCTTGGCTAATGTGAGTACATGTGACTTTTAACTGGGTACATAGCAAAAGGATTTTGAAATAAAATGATGTTTATGGAGTCTTTACCAATATTTTATAAAGATAGAGATTTGAAAGATTAGAAAAATGTGTTTAATGTGCTATTAAGTTAGAGTCTATATAATTGACTAATTTGATAAGTAAGTATGATATTATGAATCGTTAATGGGTTCTAATAATAAGAGGTATTAATAAAGTTAATGATTGAGAATATATGATATGGAGTTTTATTAGTAATTGCTTTAATAATGTTGATGACTTGTAAGTAATAAGTAATTATTAGTAAGATTTTACTAATAAGAGTAATGATTGAACTATAAGAGAATGAGTATCAGGTGACTAGTATTAGATGTATACTGGTCAAAGAAAAGTTAAAGTAATACGATTTTGATAAATAACAAGTATGTTTTATTTATTAAAAGACTTAGTAATGATAGTAATGAGAATGATCAAATAGTAAGAATGATATGGTAACTAGAATAGATGTATTCTAGTTAATGTGAATGTGATGAATGGAGCTGAGGCTCAAAAGTGATAAATGAGATATCCGAAATAGGACCGCCCAGAAATGGGGGAGCATGAGACGTCTACTTGGGGTGGTACCTCCCTGCGTAAAGAGTAGAATGTCACAGTTTACGACACCCAGTGTTGGGTGAGCATGACGACCCGGGAACGGGGAGAGCTTATGAATCTCGGTAAGATGGGGGATCCCAATTACCTTGATAGTTTACCCATGACGTCCCATATCGGGAGAGTTGGCTTCGGAGAGGTCCGTTGCATATGTGATAAAGAAAGAGTAAGCTTGGAGATAGCTTACATATTTGTGATTATGTGATGAATGAGCTTATGGTAAGCTTATTAGCTAATACGAATAAATGATTAGAAAATGAGATAGAAGGTAATATATGAGTTAATAAAGTTGATAAAGATAGATATTATAAAGTTATGAATATTGTTTATAAATCTTTTGAGAATGGGTCGAAAACCCATGTATCTCACGAGACTATTTTGTCTCACGTACTACTTTGTTTTTGTGGCTATGTACTCAGGTTCAGGATCGATGGATTAGAAGGTCTCGTTAGAAGTGGCCTAGTGTTGATCAGCTCGGGAGCTCGTAGGTAGATCCCGTTTATCCTATGGTTAAGATATCGTTTTGTAACACCGGTTTTAAACTCTGATAAACTTTTTAATGATTTTTGTTAAACCGTATTTTAGGATATTGGATCTTGTAATATTTTAATTTGAAAATATGTTTTAAATGATGTATTGAAAATTGAGGTGTTACAGTAAGTTTTCACAATAATTTATTTTGAATCACTTAATAAGACAAGTGTATCACTTAGTCCATCCGTCTCACAAAAAACTTCTCATTTCATCTTGGCGCAAGTTTTAAGGTGATAGTTAGTGGTGAGATCATTGAGAATAATTTTGATTAAAATATAAGATTGGTTTGAAGAGATAAAGATAGTTAGTGGATAGTTAGTGGTGAGGTCTTTAATAATAATAATATTTTATTATATGGAGACTATCAAATGTAAGAAATGAGAAGTTTTTTGTGGAACAAAAAATTTAAGATAAAATAAAAAGTTTTTTTTTATGTGACAGATGAATTATTTTATAACTGAAAAAGTATATATATATATATATATATATATATATATATATATATTTTTGAGTACATTGTTCTTGTAAAAAAATCTTTCCACATGCACCAAATATTACTAGCAGTTTGGCCAAATAATTTACTTTGTTATAAAAATAACAAGCTAGGCAATTATATAAGTTACGAATATTGAACTTAACAACAAATTATTTAATTATAATATTTAAATAATATTTTTTATATGCTTTACAAAATGCTTTGGCAGTAAAGATTCCAAGCCAAATAACCAAAGACAAGCCAGCCGGCTTCAAAGGACTACCTAACTTTACTTATCATACGTCAACAAACTTATTAACGGTAACATAAACTACGTTGATAAGTCAAACAACTTATCACCCACACTAGTTTCACACCTCTATAAAATTCCCAAATTCCTACAATAATTTCTTATTTTAGAGAGAGAGAAAGAAGCAAAGGAGGAGAGAGAAACACTCACACATATACATACAGTGTGTGTGTATATATATTGGTAGAGAAAAAGACTCTGTATTCTCTCTATTCTAACGTCAATCTTGTTAAGGTTAATCTCTTCACAACTCAATTTCTGTTTGTTTCTTGAAATATTTTTCTTCAAAGTTGCTATTTTTTTCACCTTTTGAATTAAAAAATGTAAAATCTTGATTTTTTTTTTTACAAATAGATTAAAGATCAAGTTGTTTCAAAGATCTGGTTTTTGGTTAATGGGTCTGAATTTTTTTTGCTGTAAGTTGCTTTCTTTTTATCAGAAAATGGGTTTCGGCAATTTGAAAAAAATGGGTTTCGGCAATTTTGTTAGATTAAATTGTAAAATTTATTAAAAAAATGTCAAAAATTTTAAAACTTTAAATACCCGGGTTTTTGCAGTTTTTTATAAGATTGAAGCTCAAGTTGTTTTAAAGATCTACTTTTAATAAAAGGTTTTGTTAATGACACTTGTATATTCATGGATAGAGTAGTGTTCCTAAAATTTAGGGGGCGGTTTTTACTTTATTTTTACCTTCTTATTAACAGCCCTTGTCATTATCATTTTTCCTTTAATAAATGGGTTTCTTAAACATTGTCACTTTTATTTTTATTTTTTTCATTTTCTGAATCTTGAAGTTTGTGTCCAAGCAAGCAATAAATGTTTTCTTTATGCGAACATGGTCCAACTGATAATAAACAATTAATTAATTTATCTGGGTTTTTTTAGCCGACCCGACCCTGTTTTTCTTGTTTCTTACTTTTTGTGTATTTACAGATCTGAACCCTAATTTTGAAGTTTTTGATTTGGGGACGGCTGAGGTCCAATGTCATCCCTAAGTAGAGAACTTGTGTTCTTGATCTTGCAGTTTCTTGATGAAGAAAAATTTGAAGATTCTGTTCACAAGTAAGTGTTTATTTTCACATTTTTTTATTTTTTGTTTTTATTTTTCATAT
This sequence comes from Calendula officinalis, assembly GCA_963853835.1. Taxonomy (NCBI): domain Eukaryota; kingdom Viridiplantae; phylum Streptophyta; class Magnoliopsida; order Asterales; family Asteraceae; genus Calendula; species Calendula officinalis. The sequence goes on along the minus strand of OY970827.1, from coordinate 74,999,183 downwards.
TTTTGTTCGTAAGTATTTATGTAAATTATTGAGGTGTTTGGATGTAGGTTATGAAAATGATAAATTAGTTGTAATAATTATTTTTCTTAGTGTAAAAATATTTAACAAATTATCATTATTAAAGAAATTAAAAGATACTAAAAATATTGGGTAATACGTAAAAGGTTTGCCCAAATTTTATAGAGATTAAAAATCGAGTTGTAATAATTAGATAATCAGTTTCAGAACGTTAATACAAGCATGATTGACTGGTTTGACCTATAATTTTCCTTTCTTGTATGATTTATAATTAATTAAATTAATTATAGGTTGGAACAAGAATCAGGGTTTTTCTTTAACATGAAGTATTTTGAAGATGAGGTACAAAATGGTAATTGGGAAGATGTTGAGAAATATCTTTCGGGTTTTACAAAAGTTGATGATAATCGGTATTCCATGAAGATATTTTTTGAAATCAGGAAGCAAAAGTATCTTGAAGCATTGGATAAGTAAGCCATTTTTGTCAAATTAACTAAAAAAAAATAAAAAATAATTATGATTTTATAAATGTTTATAATTAACCGAATTTCTTTGTTAGGCATGATCGGTCGAAGGCGGTTGAGATTCTTGTAAAGGATCTTAAAGTTTTTTCTTCATTTAATGAAGAACTTTTTAAGGAGATAACTCAATTATTAACATTGGAAAATTTTAGGTAATGCTTTAAATTTTGAATATTTATATTACTAGACAATGGTTTATTTATTTTTATTTATTTTTTTTATAGGGAAAACGAGCAATTATCGAAATATGGAGATACAAAATCGGCCCGAGCTATAATGTTAGTTGAGCTCAAGAAGCTTATTGAAGCAAACCCTTTGTTTCGTGACAAATTACAATTTCCTAATCTTAAAAATTCAAGATTAAGAACTTTAATTAATCAAAGGTATGCCAAATAACCGTTTTGATTTCGAAATAATTATGAATTTAAATGTTGTATACATATTTTAATAATGATATATATATCAATTTTTTTTATGCAAGTTTGAATTGGCAACATCAACTTTGTAAAAGCCCGAGACCAAATCCCGACATAAAAACATTATTTGTTGACCATTCGTGTGGTCAACCGAATGGTGCACGGGCCCCATCACCTGCAACTAATCCATTACTTGGACCGTTACCTAAAGCTGGAGGCTTTCCTCCTATGGGTGCACACGGGGTTTGTATTTTGACCTTAATTTTGACTTTTTTTTGGCTTATTGATTTAATTTTGACTTTTTTTTGGCACATTTGACTTAATTTTGACTTTTTGCAGCCATTTCAACCCACACCAGGGCCCGTTCCGACTCCACTTGCGGGTTGGATGTCAAATCCTCCACAAGTGTCTCATCCAAGTGTTTCGGGTAGTGCAATTGGGCTCGGTGGGCCATCTATGCCAGGTCAGCATTCTATTATAATAAAAAAAATAAAAATAAATAAAAATAATTAATTGTAAATTTGTAATAAATATTAATTTCTGATTATTAAATATGATTAATTAATATTTACAGCTGCTTTGAAGCATCCGCGGACCCCACCAACGAATCCTTCTTTAGATTTCCCGTCTGCTGATTCTGATCACATGAGCAAAAGAACAAGAAATATGGGCATAAATGAGGAGGTAATTTTAATTTAATTTATTTATTTATAATAATATTTCTGTTATTTGTCTTATTATTTTGTTAATTTATACAGGTAAATCTACCAATAAATGTATTGCCCGTATCATTCCAGGGGCATAATAGTAATCATACACAAGCTTTTAATGCACCTGATGATTTGCCAAAAACCGTTGCACGAACCCTAAATCAGGGTTCATCTCCTATGAGCATGGATTTCCATCCAATCCAACAAACATTACTTTTAGGTATTTTTATGTGTCTTTGACTTTTGGTCAACGTGCAAATTATAGTAAATAATGCATGCACACTGACTTGTACTATAGCTACAAGGGTGTTGTACCTTATGCGTATATCGGTATATTAAATTATTAATCATTACTTTCCATGTAAATATCACATTTCTCTTTTTAATTCTGATGAACAAACTCAACATTTTGACTTGTTGACTTTCGTTGACTTTAATTTCAACATTATGCACCAGTTGGAACAAATGTGGGTGATATAGGATTGTGGGAAGTCGGATCACGAGACAAATTAGTTCTTAGAAATTTCAAAGTTTGGGATCTCAGTGCATGTTCAATGCCTATGCAGGTCGGTTTTAATTATTATAAATATGATCATTTTATTATTACTATTATTATTATTATTATTATTATTATTATTATTATTATTATTATTATTATTTTTTATTTTTTTTTAAGTTTTAAAGTAATCCTTTTGTTTTACTGAATTTAGGCGGCTCTTGTGAAAGATCCCGGTGTCTCTGTGAACCGTGTAATTTGGAGTTCCGATGGTTCATTGTTTGGTAATATTTTCAAAATCATTATTTTATCGATGAATATTCATATGAATTAATTATTTAATAATTTATTTATTTTATTATAAAAGGAGTTGCATACTCAAGACATATTGTTCAGATATATTCATATCATGGGGGTGATGATGTTAGACAACATCTAGAGGTTTGTTTCTTATTCGACCCAATGAATCGATTCGGGTTGTTTTTCATATCAAACGGGTCAAAATTCATTTTTTTTTTAAAAATTGAATCTTTTTGCCTGTCAACCCAATCCGGCCCGTTTCAACCCGAACCCATTATGACCCGTTTCGTTTTGGTTGCAGATTGATGCTCATATTGGTGGAGTAAATGATATTGCATTCTCTAATCCCAATAAGCAACTTTGTGTGATAACTTGTGGTGATGATAAAACCATTAAGGTGTGTTTAATGTTATGGTGTAATTTTTTTTAATGATTAATTAAATACACTTATTTTATGTATTTGCTAATAAATAATTATGTTATTTTTTTAAAGGTATGGGATGCTGCAACGGGTAAACAAAAATATGCTTTTGAAGGTCATGATGCTCCTGTATATTCTGTATGCCCTCATTATAAAGAAAATATTCAGGTAGCTTTATATACTATTTCTAATGTATTTTTGTCCGATATAAATTAAATAATTAAGTAAGTTTACATTTTTACCTATTTAGTCTAGGCCTGTGCAAATTGGACCGAGAGCCCTTTTAATTTCATGGAGAATCGGTTCTCGGTCCAATCCAAAACCTAAAAAAAACCATGAAAATGTCGAAAAAATCGGAAAACTCCGGTTCTCGGTCTGGTTCGGTCAAGTCTAATTATATTTACATAGTAGTTATCATTATATATAAATCTAGCATTTTTGTATTAAAACTTCGCTTTTTCAAAATTAATTTAATCATTTTTCAAACAGTAAAATTTCAAGTAAAAAATATATATTAATGTTCCAATTGGACACACGTATGTACAATAATGACTAAACATGGATAAATGTAACGTATGTAGTTATTTTAAGCAAACAAAAAAAAAAACCCCATTTATAATTGTCGCTTATATTGTAAAACGGGATTATGTACTAATTTTTTTTTATTTTTTTTTTATTTTTCTTGTGAAGTTCATATTTTCAACGGCTCTTGATGGGAAGATAAAAGCTTGGTTATATGATAACATGGGATCTCGAGTTGATTATGAGGCTCCGGGCCGCTGGTGCACCACAATGGCATACAGTGCTGATGGAACAAGGTAAAACGGGCCAGGCACGGGTTCAGTAACGGGCGGGTCATATCGGGTTCGGGTCAAAATGCTTATATTGGGGTATATCTATTCTCGGGTTGGGTTGACCCCACAACACTTATCATCTAGAAAATTAATTAATTTTTCATAAATAATTATTAATTTTTCATAAATAATTAGTATGACAACTATGATTGCATTAATCATATTATTACCTATGACCTGTCAGAGATAAAATGATACGATCGGGATTATCACGAACAAGTGGGGCCAGGTTTATCAAAGACGCAAGCCGAAGTGATGTTTATCTATAATTTTCGAATGCTTAATTAATTATTAGGATATTATTTATTTGTTTCCTTGTTGGTCTAGGGTTCGAATCTCTCCCTTTATAAGGGGAGTCGGCCGGCCCTATTAGGGTGTCTTTTGAATTATTTTGTCGTTCTTTGTTATTAGGGAGAAACCTGGTTCTCCAATTCCAGGATTATCTATTAAGCATTCGACTAACGGTTAATTACCGTTAGCTTTGGTCTCTGTTAATCCAATTCATATCAAATTGGTATCAGAGCATTCGATTCCGGGATGACGAAAAAAGTGGCGGACATCGACAGCGAACTGTCGGAATACAAGGCGACCACCGCCGAACAGATCGCTCGTATCGAAGCTGCACAGTCTGAAACGCAGCAGCGCATGGCATCCATGCAGATCGAAGCACAACAGAGGTCTGATGAAACAAACCGAAAACACGAGGAGATGATGAAAATTCTGCTCAGCCTCCAGCAAAAACAGCAGCCGCCACCCTCTTCCGCCGCGGCCCCTCTCGCACCGCCACACACTACCGCCGGGCAAACCCTAACCACTTCCGCCGCTGCTCCCCTATTTTCGATCGCAACCCAAACCACCACACGGCCGCCACCACAAACCAGAGGGCTGCAACTGAACCGGAGCACTACACCCATGCGTTTCGATGACCTAGGGTTTCCGTTACCCCCGTTCGACGCATCGGCAGGCTCGAGCAACGGAAAGATGAAACACCCGATGGGGTTTGAAAATCAGCGTACCGATTTCGAACATGATGATGACTACGTGCCATATCCGTTCGGGTATCGACCAAGACCGGCGGGACACACCGGCCCTGGCCAAGGAACCGGGGGTCATGGCGACCGGGTATGGAATGCCGGGGCTGACCATCGCCTACGTAAACTAAAGATGCCGTTATTTGAAGGAGATGACGTCTACGGGTGGATCTATAGAGCCGAGCGGTTCTTTGACGTACAGGGGTTCACGACATCAGAAGAACGGATGAGAGCCACCGTGATTTGTTTAGAAGGAGAAGCTCTATCGTGGTACCGATGGAGCGAACGGAGAGATCCGTTCCGGGGGTGGGATCAGCTGAAAATACGCCTATTGGAGAGGTTTCAGCCGTCACAAGATGGAGACATGCACGAACAGTTCTTAAACATTAAACAGACCGGGACAGTACGGGAATTTGTCAAATTATTCGAATCCATGGCCGCACAACTAGACGGCATCCCCGAGAAAGTACTAGAGGGCACGTTCACAAAAGGGTTAAAATCGGAAATACGGGCATCAGTGCGGGTCCTCCAACCCGTGGGCTTGACCCAGGTCATGAAACTTGCGCTTATGATCGACGAGGCAAGAGCAGGAGATACTAGCGAGAGAACTAAAACTACTATACGACCGACATATAATCGCAACCAGGGGAACGGGCCGACGGCAGCGGCGACTAACCCGGGAGGAATCATCCCTACCACCGGGAACCCGCAAAGTAATCAAGCCGCGAAACAGCCGTACCGGAAGATGACAGACACCGAGTACGCCGATAAACGCGCGAAAGGCCTCTGTTTTCGATGTGATGGCCGCTACGGGCCCGGCCATCGCTGCCCTGATAAAACGTTACGAGTCCTAATGGTAACCGAAGGAGAAGAGGAGGAGGACTCGGACGACGAACACCCTCATCTGGACAATGTCGAGGTCTCCGCCCAGTCGGTAGCCGGCATAACCTCCCCGCGAACCATGAAGCTACGGGGGAACATCAATGGCGTCGAGGTAATTGTACTAATCGATTGTGGGGCATCACATAATTTTTTGTCTGCTAGGTTGATCGAGCCACTACAATTAACGGTAAAAGGACGCAGAAAGACGGGCATCATACTAGGCAACGGGACGACAGACGCTACGTACGGGATCTGCCGCCACGTTGCTCTACAACTGCCGGGCCTACTAGTGGAAGAAGAATTCTATCCTCTGGCACTGGGAAGTACGGACGCGATCCTCGGTATGAAATGGCTAGAGGAACTTGGTGACATGCATGTCAATTGGAAGGCGCAAATCATGACATTTGATTGGAAGGGCGAGCGAATCACACTGCGGGGCGAGGCCGGTCTGCAACGGTCCCAAGCATCGCTACAATCCCTGGCCCGAGCAGTGACCGACATTACCGAGGGGTACTTGGTCACCTTGACGAATGTGGAGCAGGCAGACCCACCGCCTACGGAAACGCATTCCGGCATGCGATCTTTACTAACTAATTATGTTGATGTTTTTGATATGCCCACAGGTCTACCACCAAACCGCGGTCACGAGCACGCCATCACGTTAAAAAGCGGAACTGAGCCGATTAGTGTTCGGCCCTATCGTTACCCGCAACTGCAGAAAGGTGAAATTGAACGCTTGGTAAAAGAGATGCTAGATGCCGGGGTAATCCGCCCCAGCACCAGCCCGTTTTCGAGCCCGGTCCTCTTAGTCAAAAAGAAAGACGGGAGTTGGCGATTCTGTGTCGATTACCGAGCCCTGAATAAAGCCACGGTATTGGACAAATTTCCGATTCCGGTGATTGACGAATTATTGGATGAACTCCACGGGTCCACCATTTTCAGCAAACTCGATCTCAAATCCGGATACCACCAGATACGCATGCACGAAACCGATATACATAAGACAGCTTTCCGCACCCACGACGGGCATTATGAGTTCTTAGTAATGCCTTTCGGCCTGACAAACGCACCTTCCACGTTTCAAGCCCTAATGAACCGGATCTTCAAGCCGTATCTGCGTAAATTCGTGTTGGTCTTTTTTGATGATATTTTAATATATAGCAAGACCATCAACGATCACATCGATCATTTAGCCACGGTATTTGACCTATTACGGGCCGAACGGTTGTACTGCAACGAGAAGAAATGTGTCTTCGGGCAACCTCAAGTAGACTACCTCGGGCACATCGTCACCGACACCGGTGTCAAGGCCGACCCCGCTAAAATCACCGCAATGACTGAGTGGCCCATACCGAAAACGCTACGAGAGCTTCGCGGATTCCTAGGTTTAACAGGGTATTACCGCAAGTTTGTGCAAAATTATGGAAAAATAGCCCGACCCCTCACGGACCTGCTTAAAAAAGATAACTTCCAGTGGTCCGAGGACGCCACGGCGGCTTTCCGGACATTGCAGGAAACCATGACACAGGTCCCGGTCCTCGCCATGCCAGATTTTGCAAAACCCTTTACCCTCGAAACAGATGCATCAGGGTACGGTATTGGGGCAGTACTTATGCAGGAAGGTCGGCCTATCGCTTATTACAGCCAAGTATTGGGTCCCCGAGCGCAGCTAAAATCAGTATATGAACGGGAATTGATGGCCATTGTGCTATCAATACATAAATGGCGACCGTACCTCTTGGGCCGTAAATTCACGGTTATCACCGATCAAAGAAGCCTGAAGTACTTGCTTGACCAGCGAGTTATAACCGGGGATCACCAACGGTGGATTTCCAAACTCTCGGGTTACGAATTCGATATCATTTACCGGCCAGGGCGAGAAAACAGCGCTGCCGATGCGTTGTCGCGAAGGGAAAAAGTGATTGAATGCCGCGACCTAACGCTCACCCGAGCCCGAGATGCTCCCAAGCTGCTAACCGAGCTTCGGCAGGATCCAGAAATTCGGGGCATCCGCACACGAGTTGAGAACAACGAGTTGGGGTTAGATCATTATACCGTGCAGGGTGATAACTTACAGTATAAGGGGAGATTAGTATTACCCCGAGTGTCTCCGTGGATTACCCGGGTATTTGACGAATTGCACGCGGGGGCCGTCGGTGGTCATGGCGGCGTCCAGAAAACGTACCACCGGATTGCTGCGGAATTTTTCTGGGTAGGCATGAGGCGCGATATTGCCAAAATGGTCTCAGAATGCATGGTATGCCAGCGGAATAAATACTCAAATATGTCCCCCGCCGGGTTACTTCAACCCTTGGAATTACCGCAACGAATTTGGGAAGACCTATCTATGGATTTTATAGATGGTTTACCCAAGTCTGAAGGTAATAGTGTGATCATGGTGGTAGTCGACAGGCTGAGCAAGTCCGCACATTTCGTTGCGCTGAAACATCCGTACACCGCTTCGTCCGTAGCGGCGGCCTTCATCAGGAACATTGTTCGGTTACACGGAGTCCCACGATCGATTGTATCTGACCGTGACCGAGTGTTCATCAGTCACTTCTGGAAGGAGTTGTTCAAATATCAGGGGACCACACTGAAACACAGCACGGCGTACCATCCCCAAACGGACGGACAGACCGAGGTCGTAAATCGCAGTTTAGAGACTTACTTACGCTGCTTCACCTCGTCCAAACCAAAACAGTGGGTTCAATGGCTTCCGTGGGCCGAATATTGGTATAATACATCATTTCATTCTTCGATTGGTATGACGCCATTCAAAATATTGTACGGTAGGGACCCACCGGCGTTGCTTCATTACGATAAAGGCACTGCCACCACGTTCGAAGTTGATAAATTTTTGAGTGAGCGTGATCAGATACTACTGGAATTAAAGGCTCAACTGCACAGAGCCCAGCAAATTATGAAGCTCAAGGCCGATGAACATCGCCGAGACGTCACGTTTAATGTAGGTGATAAAGTTTTTTTAAAACTACGACCTTACAGACAGAGTTCCGTGGCTCAAAGAATGAATGTCAAATTAGCACCGCGTTTCTACGGTCCGTATGAAGTTTTAGCTCGTATCGGCATGGTGGCGTATCGGTTACAGTTGCCACCCACTTCGGGTATTCACCCGGTATTTCATGTCTCTCAGTTGAAAGCAGTATGTGGAGACAACACAGTGGAACCTGAACTACCCACCGAATTACCAGTGGTTAATTCCGCTGTTTGGCAACCAGAAAAAGTGTTGGGCATGCGAAACGGAAATGACGGGGTTGAAGTGCTCTTAAAATGGAAGGAATTACCAGAGGCAGAATCAACATGGGAATTGGTGAGTCACGTCAACACTCAATATCCAGATTTTCACCTTGAGGACAAGGTGAGACTTTGGGGCGGGAGTAATGATACGATCGGGATTATCACGAACAAGTGGGGCCAGGTTTATCAAAGACGCAAGCCGAAGTGATGTTTATCTATAATTTTCGAATGCTTAATTAATTATTAGGATATTATTTATTTGTTTCCTTGTTGGTCTAGGGTTCGAATCTCTCCCTTTATAAGGGGAGTCGGCCGGCCCTATTAGGGTGTCTTTTGAATTATTTTGTCGTTCTTTGTTATTAGGGAGAAACCTGGTTCTCCAATTCCAGGATTATCTATTAAGCATTCGACTAACGGTTAATTACCGTTAGCTTTGGTCTCTGTTAATCCAATTCATATCATAAAACATATCCCGAATCAACCCATATGAAAGTAAACGGGTCGAAATTTCCATTTCTAATCCGGCCTAACAACTTTGACTTATTTGTCCTTTTTATATGTTGTACTTTATTTATTTATTTTTTATAATTTTTTTTAAATAGGCTTTTTTCATGTGGAACAAGCAAAGATGGTGAATCACATATTGTAGAATGGAATGAAAGTGAAGGAGCAGTAAAAAGAACATATTTAGGGTTCAGAAAACGATCTTTAGGTGTTGTTCAATTTGATACAACAAAAAATCGATTTTTGGCAGCTGGCGATGATTTTGCAATTAAATTTTGGGATATGGATAATACTCAACTTTTAACGAGTCTTGATGCTGATGGTGGTCTTCCGGTAATAATATTTTTATTATATTTTTTTGGAATTTAGTTTTTTAATTACCGTCAAACTCTGTAAACTCCGAAACATTAGGGACCAAATAGTTATTTTCAGATGATGAATTTAGTGGTAAAATCAAAATTAATTATTTGCCCTTTCATTAAACATTTTTTTTGTTTGCTAATAATAAAATTTAGTGGTCTTCCGGTAATAATATTATTTGTTTTATTTTTATTTAGTTTTTTTTGGAATTTATAATTTTAATTACCATCAAACTCTGTTAGACTCCGTAACATCTGATTATTTAGGGACCAAATAATTATTTTTGGATGATGAATTTAGTGGTAAAATAAAATTACTTATTTGCCCTTTCTTTAAACGATTTTTTATTTCACTCCATTTTCTCAAAATGTCTCTTTTTTTCCTTGAGAATGTCATTTTAGTCATTTTACTTATTAATTTCTAAATATATAATATGGATTTTTTTAATTATAAATTGAAGGCGAGCCCGCGAATCCGATTTAACAAAGACGGTGCACTTTTGGCTGTTTCTTCAAATGAAAATGGAATAAAAATATTAGCAAATTCTGACGGTCTTCGAATGCTTCGAACTTTTGAGAATCTTTCTTATGATGCTGCTTCAAGAACACCAGAAGCTACAAAGGTAGTTGGTTATTAATATTAATTAAAATCACCCCTTATTCTATTTTTGTCAAAAATAATATTTTGATTTTTTTTTATTTAATTTTTTATGTTACACAGCCTGCGGTAAATAATACAATATCGGCTGCGGCTGCTGCTGGTGCTACTAGTGCTGCATTAGCAGAGAGGGTTGCATCTGTTGGGTCGATCTCTGGAGTGGTTAGTTTTTAAATTAAATTTACAACTATATTTTTTTAATACTTTATAAATATATTCATAAAGGTGAAAAATTTCAACCCCTTTATAAGTTAATTCGAGCTTTATCTCTAATGGGTCAAACACGTGGAGCTAAAAAGTTTTACTAAAATGGATACGGGTCAAACGGGTCGAAAGTCTATGTTCCAAGAACCGAACCAAACCGCTTGGAACCAAAGAGAGAACCGAGAAAATGGTTTCTTTGACTTTATTTTTTTTTTTCAGTTTTAGAACCGAACATAACTGAGAACCGATTTTCCATGAAAATTAGAACTGAGAACTGAACCGGTACAACTCGGTTCGGTTTGGTGGTTCCAACCGGTTCTCGGTCCAGTTTGCACATGCCGAATCTGGAGTGTATTTATATGCATAAAACATAAAAATTCACTTTATTAAATTAATCTGGGGTTAATAGTATGTAACAAGCACATACTTTATAATGATATATATGGTTATGCTAGAATGGAGATACCAGAAATATGACAGATGTCAAGCCAAGAATCGCTGAAGAATCAAATGACAAATCAAAAATTTGGAAGCTAACAGAAATTAGTGAATCTTCTCAGTGTCGGCCTTTAAAGCTTCCCGAAAACATGAGAGTAACAAAGGTATGTTTATTTATTTATTATTTCTTTTTCTTGTTTAGTGAAAGATAAAATTACATGGATGGCCCCTGTGGTTTGGGTTCAGTTTCTGTTTACATCCCTAAGTATGTGAAATTACATGGAGCGTCCCTATTTTTGAAACGTGTAACACTCCGTAGTCCCTAAGTCTGTTAAACTTAACCTATCTTTGTTAAATCATTGTATATGACAATTTTACCCTTCTAAGAATTGCACTTATTGTCCATAAGTGTAATTTCTCCAAGGGTAAAACTGTCATGTGTAATAATTTAACAAAGATTGGTTAAATTTAACAGACTCAGGGACTACAGAGTGTTACAAGTTTCAAAAATAGGGACGATCCATGTAATGTCGCATACTTAGGGACGAAAACCGAAACTGAACCCAAACTACAGGGACCAACCATGTAATTTACTCTAAAATATATTAATAAGAACTTTAATTTTTTAAATTTTATTTTTCCAGATATCGAGATTGATATATACGAATTCTGGAAATGCTATTTTGGCGTTAGCATCAAATGCAATTCATTTGTTATGGAAATGGCAAAGAAATGAACGTAATGAAAGTGGAAAGGTAAGTTTAATGGTTATTAAGGGGGTGTTTGGATCCGCGTTTAGGAATTTAATAATTTTGGTTATTAGTTATTAATGTATTGATATAGGGAGTGTTTGGGATAATTTGATTATTAAATATCATATAATTACTTTAAGATATACTCCCTCCGTCCCACAAAAAACTTCTCATTTGACCTTAATTTTTTGTCCCACAAAAAACTTCCCATTTCATTTAATTGATGGGCTCCACATAATATAATATTATTATTACTAAGGACCCCACCACTAACCATCTTTCTCTCTCCAAACCAATCTTATATTTTAATCAAAATTATTACCAATGACCCCACCACTAACTATCCCCTTAAAACTTGTGCCCATATCAAATGGGAAGTTTTTTGTGGGACGGAGGGAGTAACTAGTAGTAAAATTTAGTAAAATTTAATAATTTACGACCCGTTTTGCAGGCGACAGCTGGCATTTCACCACAATTATGGCAACCATCAAGTGGGATTTTAATGACGAATGACGTGGCGGACATGAACCCTGAAGAATCTGTGTCTTGTTTTGCTTTATCGAAAAACGATTCTTATGTGATGTCAGCATCAGGTGGAAAAATTTCATTATTCAACATGATGACATTTAAGGTAATGTTGTAGTTCCATTTTTCTATTAGGAAAAATGTCATGAAATAGCAATATATAGGGTAAAAGAATAAACTTCCTTTAATTTTACCATAGTAGGCTGGCTCAAAACTTGTAATTACCAAAACAGACCTTAAAAAGTTATAATTACCAAAATGGACCAGCACCTAAAGTATATCCTTTTGGTTCTCATAAAGAAACAAAGTTTGACTTTTTGAGGTCAACCCGACTTATATCTTGAATTGGTCAAAATTACAGACAATGACAACGTTCATGGCCCCACCACCAGCAGCAACATTTCTTGCTTTCCATCCTCAAGATAATAATATCATTGCTATTGGTATGGATGATAACACAATCCAGATTTATAATGTTCGTGTGGATGAGGTAAATATTACATAGATATTCATGAGTTTATGATAAATTAGAGATTGGAATTTCGGCCCATTTACCCGATGAATGGGCCGATCTGGGTTGTGTTTTATCTCTAACGGGTCAAACATGCAAAATAAGTTTTTTAGAGGTCAAATGGGTCGATTTGGGGACAAATATGATTAAAAATACTATCTATAGTGGATAAAATCTAAGTTATTTGATTGAAGTAATAACTTATTATTGAAATTGTATAATTTTTGTAATTATATTCGACACTATTTATTTATAAAAAGCTAAAAAAGGCTGGGTTAAGATGAAACGGGCCAAATGGGATTTATGTTTAGTGTATAAAACCTCCTAAATTATTTTATCAAAATAAATTATTTTTGAAGTTGTATACTTTTTGTAATCATATTTGTCACTATATATCTATAAAAAGCTAAAACAAGCCCAAGATAAAACTGGTCGAATCAGGCCAGTATTTTTAGTGTGTAAAACCTCTTAAATGGTTTTATTAAAATATACTATTTTTAATAAAATTTTATAATTTTTGTTATCATATTTGACACTAGTTATTAATAAAAAAAGCTAAACAAATTTGGACAAAAAAGTGTTTCGGGTCAAACTGACCCGATTCATCCCATACCAAAATAATTACTCATCTTTTACATGAATCCGTTTTCACCAGTTAACCTACACACCCGTCTCTAATTCTGAAAATTTATTTAAAATAATATTTTATTTTTGGAAAAAAGGTCAAAAGCAAACTTAAAGGCCACTCGAAAAGAATTACGGGTCTTGCTTTCTCTCACGTGCTCAACGTGCTTGTTTCATCTGGTGCAGATTCTCAGGTTAGTAACCACATTTTCTTGAAATTTAGATAAATAATATTTTATTAACTTCTCCTATTTTTCATGTAAATTCTTGTTTTAGATTTGTGTTTGGAGTTCTGACAGTTGGGAAAAACAAAAATCAAAATACTTGCAACTGCCGCCAGGTAGGACAGCAGCTGCACAATCTGACACCCGGGTTCAGTTTCATCAAGATCAAATTCACTTTCTTGTCGTTCATGAAACTCAATTGGCGGTTTATGATGCATCAAAATTAGAATGTGTAAAACAGGTGAGAACTTGATATTTCTTTAAGTTGTGTAAACGGGCCGGGTCGGGATCTCACATTTTTTTGGAATTATTGAAGTAATCATTGTATTAATTAAAATAAATAAAGTGGCAATTTCGACCCGTATAGCTAAGAGAAACGGGTCATACGCAACTATTAAATCCTTATGTTCATAGTTTTGGTTTTCTACATATTTAACGGAATAAATATTTATTAAAAAAATAAAAATAACAAGAAAAGTTTGCGGGTCAACCCGATCTATCGACTCTTGCTAAAAGTTTGCCAGTTTTAATCCAAAGCAAATTTGCCTTAAAAATTACATAAAATAATAATATCATTATTTTAATTAAACAATTCAAGGGATCGTAAGCAATAAAATACACTTTGGGCGATTCAATGTATTAGCCCGTATTACCCTTTTGTAACTATGTTGTAATATTTTTGTTAAATAATAATATCAATATTTTCTTTTTTATATATCAATTTAAATTTTTTTAAAGATTCTTAGCATTATAATACACTTTGGGCTTTGACCCGTTTTTTTTAATCTAAAAAGTTCAACCCATTATGACGCGTTGGAAATGCAACATAACCAAGCCTACTGCTTTTGGGTAAATTTGTCAGGAATAATATTTTTCTTGTTATTGACTGTTTATATTCTTTTAATATTTTAATTGTATTTTTTTTCAGTGGGTCCAACGTGAATCTTCTCCCCCGATATCACACGCTGCATTTTCGTGCAATAGTCAACTTGTTTACGCGTGTTTTTTAGATGCAACTGTGTGTGTTTTCACCGCATCACACCTTCGTTTACAGTGTCGAATTAATCCTTCTGTTTATCTTTCACCCACTGCTCTCAGGTAAAATCTTTTTTTTTTCTTCTAAAAGATCGTTAATTTGACTTGTTTGACCGATTTCCCACATGGGTTTTCATATCTCAAATAACGGGTTTTCAACTTTATAACTGATTTTTTGAAAATTACCAGCTTTTTTTGTAGTTTCCAACTATTTATTTATTATTATCTTTTTGCAGTTCAAATTTAACGTTTAAGGGAAAAATATTCAACTTTATAACTGAATCCTTGAAAAATACCGATCTTTGTTTTATAGTTTCCAACTATTTATTTATTTATTTATTATTATTTTCTTTTTTGTAGTAATTTGAACGTGCACCCGTTGGTAATTGCGGCCCACCCACAAGAAGTGAACCAATTTGCAATCGGGCTTTCAGATGGGACCGTTCATGTTTTTGAGCCACTTGAATCAGAAGGCAAATGGGGGGTCCCACCGCCCGCTGAAAACGGGTCAACAAGCAATGTAGCTGCCACTTCACCTGCCCGAGGGTCAGGGTCAGAACAAGGGCAGAGATGACCGGTGTGTGGGTCCCGCAACACGAGTTTTTTTTAAAACACTTGTTTTGTTGGAAAGGTTTTAAAGATTTAGGGATGATGGTGGTTGTGTTTATTGACACGAGGGATTTGTAGATCTAACTTGTGTATGTGTGTAACTTAATTGTGAAATGATTTTAGGGTTCTAGATTATAATGACGATGAAATGTTATTTAATTTTATTTTTCGATGATACAAAATTTATCTTTCTATCTATTAGTGAAGACTAAATTTAGGATTTTGCAATTATTGATAGAATTCCTTCTTTCTTGAAGTGACAGAATTCTTTATTTATGGAATCCATACTTTGTTTTGGGCCTATCGGTAGGGGTGAGCATTTGGCCCGAAAAACCGAACCAAACTCAAAACCAACCGAAACTGAACCAAAACTGAAAACATGTAATCGGTTCGGTTTTGGTTTTTATAATTCATCAGTTGCTGTTTCTGTTCTATTGGTTTCGGTTCAGTTCGGTCCTTACAGTGATGAGCAATTGGGCTAACAAAACCGAACCAAACCAAAATCGAAAATATGTAATCGGTTCAGTTTTGATTTTAAAAATTTATCATTTTCGGTTTTGGTTGGGTTTTTGGACCATGCTCACCCCTAGTATTGGTGAACTCTTGAGTCGAAACGTATTGGATAAATTGGTTTTAACAATGGATGAATTGGGTCGGGCCTACTATTAGTTTTAAGCGTTCCTAGATACAACGCATCTTTTATGTAAATTACCGAGCTTAACACTACACGATGAAAACTATTGAAAAGTATAAAAGAAATAGAACCCAAATTGCCACTTTTACAATGTTTAATTTGGAGATACTAAGACCGCTGCCATCCATACCGCCGGTTGGTAATTTCTCCAAAGTGGCGCTATCCAAACCGTTGGCACTTTGGAGACAAGAGGGAAAGCTTGCGCCGGTTTGGTGGGTGGGCCCAAAGGGGTATTTTGTGTGTGTGTTTTGTAATGGTGGGTCCCAAAAAATTAAAGGGAAATTGTATTGTTGGCATGTGTACGTCAGTTTAGTGTCGGTTGGAGGTTGAGCTGACGTGACGCTGATTTGGCAAAAACTGACGGTATCAGTTGGGTGCACTGTTGGGAGCGGTCTAAGCATCAACCTTCTTGTAGCTTGTGTAAACTGAACCGAGAACCGAGCTATAACAGTCTGATTCTCGGTTTAATTTTAATGCAAAATCAGTTCTCGGTTCAGTTAAAGTCGAAGAAAGTTTCACAATTCGGTTCGGTTCGGTTCATGCCAGTTTTCGAGTCGGTACAAGACAGTGGCGGACCCAGACCGAATGTTTAGGGGTAGCACATTTTTTTCAACGTAAATATCAAAACAAAGGTTAATTAAACATTACAAAACGACAAACTAGATACAACATTGTAATGTTGTCTTCTTCGTTGACCTGTTTTCCGAAAACGAGTCATTATATTTACATCCGTAACCACCTTAAGTTGTTTCTTTTTTACACTACAAATCAGTTTGTTTCTATTGTTCGACATGTGTTTTTGATGATTCCAATAGAGAGAGAAAAAGGGTATTGAGTTTTTTTTTTCAAATTATCATAAAGTTTGAAAATGAACTAAATTTATTATATTAAACTGAAATTTGAGCTACTTAATAATCTAAACCAATTTAGGACTTTCAAGTTTGGGCTACTTTATTGCTGAAACTATAAGTGAAGGGTAGCCGAACGCTTTTTTATGGGTAGTGCCGACATATAGTTTATTTTAGTGTGAAAATGTTATACTTCTAGTCGAAAATTAAGGGGTAGCACGGGACCCTCCGGGCACCACTAAGGTCCGCCCCTGGTACAAGATGTTATTGGTTCGGTCCTCGTTCACTGCAGCGGATACTAAACATAATTTTCTGTTTATAGTTGTTGGATTCAGTTTCTAGAATTAGTTCATATATTGTTTGTGAACTACATGAAATTGACAATTTTGTTGAATCCCAATGGTATGGTTAGTGGTTAATATCAATTGTTTTATTGTTTAATCAAATCTTAAATTTAATATGTTTGACTAAGCTATCAAATATTGATACTCTTTAGATAAATGACTATTTGTGTCTAAAATGATTTTTTAAAAGTTATGAGTTTGATATCTTTATTTGGTGAATATTTAGTAGATGATCATGAGAATATTTAAAAGCGATCATCAAAAGAGTTAGATAACGTACATCATAACAAAGCTCGACCATCTTAAAGAAGTATTATAAATAAAAATACTCTTTAAATTATAAAAAAGGACGATTTCGAATGTAACTTAAATAGTATGAGAATATAAACATAACTTCTACTTACAAAAACCAGTTTGACTATGTTACACGAAGATCAATAAGCGTTGACCATGAAATGAAATATTTGACCATTTGTTGGATTTTGGACAAAAACATCAAGAAGAACAAAAGCCCCTAAATCATTCACCCTACTCTTCAAGTGCAAAGGACTTCGGCACAACAAAAACCCTAGTAATCTTTAACCTCTCCAATTTCATTGATTACACCCTCGATTACACCGTAAATGGAGACGGAGAGGCTGAGCTACGGCGTCGCCGGTGCTCCGGCGGCAGAGGCCTTCAATTTGATTGTTCAGACGGCTTTGATTGCTGAAAAATCCGTTTGTTGGCTTCTGTTTCTGGTACATTATCATTATTTTTGTTTAATTTTAGAAGATCTTTATTCACGCAGCTTTCTGGTATTAGTTTATCACTGTTTCTGTGTATATTAAGTTATTAGTACATAATATGGAGATATTATTCTGGCGTTTGTGTCTCATTTGAGCTTGATTTTGATTCTGCTTTGAATTTAACGATTAATGCTGCTTCGGTTAAGCAAGTCTCTGTTAATTGAATGTGTTTGTTAAGAATTTCATTACTGTTTTTGCTGGATTTATGCATTTGTTATTTTCAGATTGGATTTCTACTCAACTATATCGATACTTTGACTAACTTGCTTGAATCAGAACAAAGGTGTGACACTTTTTTTTTTTCCGACTTTATTTGAGTGTCTTTACACAGGATTTGATTTTTTTTTTTTGCAGGTTTCCTTTTAGTGACCTAAAAAAAGTTTCAACTCCTGATGCTGAATGCAAAGATAGTGGCGAAACAGAAGATAATAGTGATGATGATGATGAAGATGTTGATGGTGATGATGATGATGATGAGGATTCATCTGAAGAAGAAAATGATGATGATCAAGCAGGTCCCATTAGTGATGATAGTGATTCTGATGATGAAGATGAAGAAGATGATGAGGATGATGATGAAGATGAATATGGAGAGAACCAACCGCCATGTAAGAACATATATATGTATA